>CM069863.1:99222022-99667022 GCA_036172795.1 Pelodytes ibericus
ACACACTTGCATACAGATCCACACACTTGCATACAGATCCACACACTTGCATACAGATCCACACACTTGCATACAGATCCACACACTTGCATACAGATCCACACACTTGCATACAGATCCACACACTTGCATACAGATCCACACACTTGCATACAGATCCACACAGACACTTACATACAGATCCACACAGACACTTACATACAGATCCACACAGACACTTACATACAGATCCACACAGACACTTACATACAGATCCACACAGACACTTACATACAGATCCACACAGACACTTACATACAGATCCACACAGACACTTACATACAGATCCACACAGACACTTACATACAGATCCACACAGACACTTACATACAGATCCACACAGACACTTACATACAGATCCACACAGACACTTACATACAGATCCACACAGACACTTACATACAGATCCACACAGACACTTACATACAGATCCACACAGACACTTACATACAGATCCACACAGACACTTACATACAGATCCACACAGACACTTACATACAGATCCACACAGACACACACACTTACATACAGATCCACACTTACACTCACACTTACATACAGATCCACACAGACACTTACATACAGATCCACACAGACACACACACTTACATACAGATCCACACAGACACACACACTTACATACAGATCCACACAGACACACACACTTACATACAGATCCACACTTACACTCACACTTACATACAGATCCACACTTACACTAACACACACACTTACATACAGATCCACACTTACACTAACACACACACACTTACACTAACACACACACACTTACACTAACACACACACACTTACACTAACACACACACACTTACACTAACATACAGATCCACACTTACACTAACACACACACACTTACACTAACATACAGATCCCCACTTACACTAACACACACACACTTACACTAACATACAGATCCCCACTTACACTAACACACACACACACTTACACTAACACACAGATCCCCACTTACACTAACACACACACACTTACACTAACACACACACACTTACACTAACACACACACACTTACATACAGATCCACACTTACACTAACACACACACACACTTACATACAGATCCACACTTACACTAACACACACACACTTACATACAGATCCACACTTACACTAACACACACACACTTACATACAGATCCACACTTACACTAACACACACACACTTACATACAGATCCACACTTACACACACACACTGACACACAGATCCACACTGACACACAGATCCACACACACACTTGCATACATATCCACACTTACACTGACACACACACACACTTACATACAGATCCACACTTACACTAACACACACACTTACATACAGTCACTCTTGAATACACACAGTACCTGCCCAGGCGCACCGTTTTTTTTTATTTTTTTTTCAGGGCAGAGATATTCAGACTCCTCCTCCGGTTTTTAATGCGTGAAGTACACGCTGCTGGTCCGCTTCTCCCCTCCCTCTGACCCTTGCGCTGACCTCATGCGCAGGGTAGAGGAGGGGTTGTGCGCACAGGCATGAGGAGCTATGTGTAGGGAACTTTGTTCCCTAACGCTCCTTCCGCATGGGCCAACAGTTGGAGGTGCGGCTACCGCTGCTGAGCTCATGCGGGCCGCACGTTGGACTCCCCTGTTAGAACAGATAGCTGCACCCACTCTTTACCATCAAGAACACAGAGGAAAAACAAAACAGAATTTAAGTAAAGTTCAAATTCAACAGATGTACATGAAATGCCAGAATAGGTCATTAATCAATTAATGAAAGAAGTAGGTACTATTACTGAAAGACTGGTAACCGCATATGACCCAGACAGGCTTGCCCTCAATGAGATGAACTTGCTTGGATCACATCAGTTACTGAAACTTCATACCATGCTAGCATACAAGCAGTGTTCTGTTAGTGTGCAATAGCCCATATATAACAATTCACTAAAGTGTGAACTGTGTTGCAAACATCAGGTCAAAACAGCAGAGTTGAAAAAAAAGTTTCAAGTTCAGCTATTTTGAGTACCGTATTTATCGGCGTATAACACGCACTTTTTCTCCCTGAAAATAGGGAGAAAATAGTGTGTGCGTGTTATACGCCGAAAAAAAAAAAAATCTAAAACTTACCTCGTTCCTGCTCTGTCCCCCGGTGCTCTGAAGCTGCGTGGCTGTGAGGGAAGCGTTGTGAGCTTCCCTCCAGCCGCGCGGTCAATAAAGTCTGTTTTTTTTTTAAAACAAACTTTATTGACCGCGCGGCTGGAGGGGAGCTCACAATGCTTCCCTCACAGCCACGCAGCTTCAGAGCACCGGGGGACAGAGCAGGAACTAGGTAAGTACTGGGGTCTGGGGGAGGAGGGTGGCATAACGAGCATACTAAGGGGCAATATCCTGGCATATTGGGGGCAATATCATGGCATAATAAATGGCATATTGGGGGCAATATCTGGCATATTAAAATGGCATATTGGGGGCAATATCCTGCATATTAAATGGCATATTGGGGCAATATCTGGCATATTAAAATGGCATATTGGGGGCAATATCCTGCATATTAAATGGCATATTGTGGGCAATATCCTGCATATTAAATGGCATATTGGGGGCAATATCCTGCATATTAAATGGCATATTGGGGGCAATATCCTGCATATTAAATGGCATATTGGGGGCAATATCCTGCATATTAAATGGCATATTGGGGGCAATATCCTGCATATTAAATGGCATATTGGGGGCAATATCCTGCATATTAAATGGCATATTGGGGGCAATATCCTGGCATAATAAATGTCATATTGGGGGCAATATCCTGGCATAATAAATGTCATATTGGGGGCAATATCCTGGCATAATAAATGTCATATTGGGGGCAATATCCTGCATATTAAATGTCATATTGGGGGCAATATCTGGCATATTAAAATGGCATATTGGGGGCAATATCCTGCATATTAAATGGCATATTGGGGGCAATATCCTGCATATTAAATGGCATATTGGGGGCAATATCATGGCATAATAAATGGCATATTGGGGGCAATATCATGGCATAATAAATGGCATATTGGGGGCAAAATCCTGCATATTAAATGGCATATTGGGGGCAATATCCTGCATATTAAATGGCATATTGGGGCAATATCCTGCATATTAAATGGCATATTGGGGCAATATCTGGCATATTAAAATGGCATATTGGGGGCAATATCCTGCATATTAAAATGGCATATTGGGGGCAATATCCTGCATATTAAATGGCATATTGGGGGCAATATCTGGCATATTAAAATGACATATTAGGGGCAATATCCTGCATATTAAATGGCATATTGGGGGCAATATCCTGCATATTAAATGGCATATTGGGGGCAATATCCTGCATATTAAATGGCATATTGGGGCAATATCCTGCATATTAAATGGCATATTGGGGCAATATCCTGCATATTAAATGGCATATTGGGGCAATATCCTGGCATATTAAATGGCATATTGGGGCAATATCCTGGCATATTAAATGGCATATTGGGGCAATATCCTGGCATATTAAATGGCATATTGGGGCAATATCCTGGCATATTAAAATGGCATATTGGGCTTCAAAGTTCTTAATTTAAGTTCTTAAGTTTTTTTTCCTGAAATTTCCTTCTTAAATTAGGTGCGTGTTAAACGCCGGCGCGTGTTATACGCCGAAAAATACGGTACTTTTTTTAAACTTAGTTCACGATATTATATCCACGCACAGGACTCTCCAATGTGCTTATTCAGTATTAGTGGTGAATACTGCAAGTTTTGTGCATCGTCCTTTTTAACTGCACGGCCATGACCATTAATAAAAACTAACACAAAGAAAAAAATCATTCCAAGTAGGGATAAAAGGACATGTTAATGCAGAAGCCTTCTACACTAGTAGCAGACAGCCAGTCTATGCACAGGCAGGATTCCCATTTCCAAGGTGACCATGAGATTCAGATCTCCCAAAATTGAAAAAAAAAAAAAGAAAGATGGACAGTAATGTGGATTTTAATTAGGGTTACAATGCTAGTGTGCATTCTTAACTCCTTACCTAGGATTTCTCCTTGGATCAACAAACTCTAAACATTCATGTTTATTCTAATTATAGCCGTGTATGGTTTTGTTCATATCATATACAAAACTGTATATTGTTTAATATTAACATGCAGTTCCTTTATATATATATATATATATATACATATATATATATATATATATATATATAAAACTATTCCTCTGTTTTTATCTGCTAGAGTGCATGGGAAGCAGTGAGTGAAGAACAGAAGTACATGCTGGGCCAATGACCAATAACGGACTTCGAACACCTTTTAAGTTTCCAAGTTCTTTATTGCACCTTCCAAATAGTAGACCATGGGTTATCAAGACAGGGAGTTATGTACAAGGGCCATTTGTGGGGTTAATTTCTAAAACTAATACAAATCATCATATTAGTGTTTGTGTCAATCATGTAAACAGGGAGGGAGTATGGGTGGATGGGAAGGCAAAAGAAGGTGGTAATATGAACAGTTAGGAAGGATGCAAGTTGAGTAGCAATGAATGTGTATGTGAATGCTCATTTTAAACAACTAGGAAATATGACAATGGAGTAGTAGGGAACAAGCAGAACGTGGGACAGACAAGGTGTCGGCACTGTAGTCCAAAGGAGCGCAGAACATGCTGAAAATTTAAATGCAAGCGGTTTGTTCCAGCACATTAAACCAGGGTAAAAGGTAGCCGGGATTAATCACTTTAGGGACATTTTCATTGCAAAGATGTAATGGCAGCATCTTTATATTAACAGTACTGAAACCCCCAAGCAAAAGCCCAGTTTTATGTTGAGGCACTTTCTTATTAATCAGCCTTTTAATGATCTTTGCAGTAATTCGCTAAAAAAAAACATTGCCGGTATTGCTTACATATTTTCTTTCAGTCACAAGCTCTAGGTGAAGGTGGATATCAAGGCATTGAGCAAGCAGTTCTGCATGCATGAACACACACTTAATGCATTACCTATGGTGGAAGGGTTCAGGACTGGGCCATTGCAGGCCTCCATCTACGCCAACATCATGGAAGCCTGCTAGACAGGAAGAGGTGTCTATGTCATAGAAAGGAGAAGGGGAGGGCCACACACTTCACTGAGAAATGGCAGCTAATATTCTCATACAAATGGACATTAAGATTTTAATTAATGTGTTGTCAGTTATTTAAATAAAAAATCTAAGCATGAATGAAATATTTACCATGGATAAGATGCTTATTTACACTATATATTGTGAGTAATAACCATAAATAATGCATAGTTAATGAGGTAGGTTGGTGCACCCCTTAGTTTGTTGCCTTCCCTTGGCTGTAAGGCACAGAACAACCCAAATAACGTGCATTTTTATGGGTTAAATCTATATTAAAAATGCTATAAGTATTATATATTTACAGCATTTCTTGACTCACACACACATTATATATATATATATATATATATATAATATTATTGTATGTTCCAATGAGTCATACCTGTGATATATAGCATGTTGTTTACATATTAAAACTAATCTTTGGCACGCCAGCTCTTGTAGACTAAAGCAATGTTCAGGATGATCCTCATATAAATTGTGGTCCCTATAACAGCTGGAGTGCGGAAGTTATATGTCACAACTGACATAAGGCCTCTATTCTCACCTCGGGCCAGGACGCTCGGGTATAGCCTCACTGCTTTCTGAAGGAATCTGCGGGCTCTCTCTCTATCCCCGGCCTCCAGCGCCACCCGCCCAATCCGCACACACCGCTCTGCTTCGTCCCTGTTACTTTCCATGGTACCGGGGCTCCTCTCCTCCACCAGCCCCGGCAGTACACTGGGTGACAGGGAATGAAAAGCCAAGGAGGATTTCAACTCCTCCTCTCACACATACACGAAAGCACAGCCATCTTACTGCACCCACGAGAGATGTCACAGTAACTCAGGGAACCTAGGACAGCCGCCACGAGGACGTGCTCGTTTTACGTTACGCGGACGCAATTCCAGGAAGAGTCGCGTGCTCGCTGCAGCGGTTCAGTGGTCGCTGATTGGCTGTAGAAATATGTATGAGCAGACGAACATATTACTAGTACATTGATACTGTAGGTGTAGTGAATGTTACAATCCAACCCATGCGATAATTATCCCTGACACACCAATTGTGGTGGAATGTATTTCCCATGATACACAGCAGGCCAAATTACCTGGACACAAAAGTAACAAGATTAATGGATATAAATATTTTCCACGATTTATATAACTGTCCTTTAGCGAAACCGTGTGTTTTCATTTCAATATATTATCTGTTTCTAGAAGCCTGATGTAACTGTGAAGTAAGGACTACCTGTGCTGCTTTGAATACAACTTTCGGGTATATAAGTTAGTCTCAGTGTATTGCTAATTGCCAATCATCTCACCTTCCCTGCCACTTCCATTGTTTTCATGGCTGGACATTTTGCTGCCTGGGTTACACTGAAATGCTTTTTTCATTCCCAAATGTACCATATTTGCTTGAATAAAATATGACCCGAATTATAAGAGACTTTCCAAATATGGATCTTAATTTATGAAAAAAAAGAATCATAAATATAAGGTGACTGTAACGGACCGGCTACCTGACGTAGTAGACCCTCTGCCCGTTGTGTGAAATCACCTCCTTAGCCCCCAATTAAAGCTCAGCATTCAACCAGCAAGTCTTTCCTTGACCCTTGCTCTTTGTACCCAAATAGCAGACAGGAGACCACTAGCAGTTAGATACAACAAGAATGAACAACTCCTTTTATTTGTGTAACAACACATAAACATGACATGACAGACATTAGTATAGAATGGGGGGGATGGAACTAAACATAGTTCTCCAACTAACTGGGGTTAGGAATATATTAGACTTTTACACTGCAAACCAAATAGTAATTGCCATACAGTGAGTAGACACACAGTAAGACACATAATGTACACAACATAATCAGTTTACCAGTTAATCCAGAACAATGGATGTTGGAGTAAACTATCAATTCTAGTCACTGACACATTATAACCCTTCAGAGTAGTCTACTCACAGAATTAAACATTACACATAAACCAATATACTAACAGACTATAACGAACAATATTAACGTATAGAGTTATGGCACATAAGCCAGGGCCCATAATCTGTAGGGAGGTGTTTGGCCCTCTGGCCAGGGCTGTCTTTAACATTGACTGGACCCTGGGCAAACATTTGTTTGGGGCCCCTGGACCCCACCCCTCATTCCCGGCATGCAATCACACCCTCCACCCTAATACCTCCCTACAAAAAAAATAAACACACACACTTGCTTTGTGTGTTTGTGTATATATATAAATAATATGATAAACTGATTTATATGAAATATTATATAAACCAGCCATATTCTATATATTATGTAAATATATAATTATATATAAAAAAAATATATATATAAATATAATGTATAGGTGGTTTATATAATATTTAGATTAAATGTGTGTGTGTGTGTGTATATATATGACTTACACAGAAAACCTTACACAGTCAGATAGACACACTTACACACACAGACAAACTTACACAGTCAGATAGACACACTTACACAAAGACAACCTTAAACAGTCAGATAGACACACTTACACACACAGACTTACACAATCAGGTAGACACTTACACACACAGACTTACACAGTCAGATAGACACACTTACACACACAGACAACCTTACACAGTCAGATAGACACACTTACACACAGACTTACACAATCAGGTAGACAGACTTACACAGTCAGATAGACACACTTACACACACAGTCAAACTTAAACACACACACTCTTTTGTCCCCCTCCATGCTCACTTACCTTACATTTGCAGGGAAGGAGCTGTTTCTTCTGTGCTCCATGTGTTCTGAGCACCGTTATGACACAGACATCCGGTGTTCTAACATGCTCTATGAGGGGGCGGAGATTTACCCCCTCACGTGACACACTCACAAATATACATACACTTACACAGACACCCTTACACACACAGTCACCCTTACATACATTCAGTTATACACACCCTTACACACAGTCACACTTACACAAAAATACACTAACTAACACTCTTAGACATACACAGACACTCTTACACACAGACACCATTACACACAGTCACACTTACAGATACACTTACACACACACACTCTTAGACAGCCTTACACACAGTCACACACTTACATTTTATTTATTTTTACTGGAAAAATATATATGCTTGTGTGACACTAACAGTCACACTTACACACACATCCACACACTGTTATAGACACCCTTAGACACAGTCACACTTACACAGAAATACACACACTCTTAAACACACAATCACCCTTACACAAATACATACACAGACACCCTTACACACAGTCACACTTACATACACGCCCACACTTAGACACGCTTAAAAATTTTTTACCGAAAGAGAATAAACATATGCTTTTGTGACATTAACAGTCACACTTACACATGTACATACACAGACCCCCTTACACACGGTCACACTTTCACCCACACACAGAAATACACACCCACACAGTTATACACAGTCACCCTTACACAGAAATTCACACACTCTTAAACACACAGTCACCCTTACACATATACATACACCCTTACACATAGTCACACTTATAGACACACTCTTAGCCAGCCTTACACACAGTTACACGCTTAAATTTATTTAATTTTTTTACCAAATAAAAAATAGGCTGCTTGTCCCCCTCCCTGCACATTTACCTTTACTTGCAGGGAGGAGAACGTTTCTCTGATAACTACTTCAGTGTGTCGGATGCTCTCTGAGTATCCGGAAGTTACACAGCGTGATGGGGCGGACAAAGAGGGGGGGTGGGTGCTACAATGCCCGAGAACAAACAGTACTGCAATAGTCTGTCCTGTAGGATAATACCTACTCGGGAGAGCAACTCCATTTTTTGCCTGCTTACACCATTGCAAAGGAACCACTCCATTAGCATATCAGACTGATCCCACCCATAAGGGCAGTCCAGATCCGAAATGCATGGCTAGTACCCTCTACACGAGGAACACAGCAAACCACAGACATACGTTTCGGCCTACATTGGCCTCGTCAGTGTGGTATGGCTGATGATCCTCTAGGTGCAAGCAGGCCAGGGACCCACGGCCGTAGGCATACCCTGTTACTCATGGCGACAAAGAGGGGGGTGGGTGCTACAATGCCCGAGAACAAACAGTACTGCAATAGTCTGTCCTGTAGGATAATACCTACTCGGGAGAGCAACTCCATTTTTTGCCTGCTTACACCATTGCAAAGGAACCACTCCATTAGCAAATCAGACTGATCCCACCCATAAGGGCAGTCCTGATCCGAAATGCATGGCTAGTACCCTCTACACGAGGAACACAGCAAACCACAGACGTACGTTTCGGCCTACATTGGCCTCGTCAGTGTGGTATGGCTGATGATCCTCTAGGTGCGTGATGGGGCAGAGCTTGCCCCCGTCACGCTGTGCTCACCCCTTGGTGCGGTTACCTCTCGCCTGCGGTCCGCATCTTGAGGTGAGGCACTTTTAGGAAGTGAACTCGCTAAATCAGCGTCTCTGGATTCCTGCGCCTGGGCGCGGTGCACGCCGTGCACCCAGGGGCGGATCCAGAGTCTGATCTGGGGGGGGGAGGGCGGCACATTCCATCTGTCTCTTCCTTCCCATGTCTGCCTTTCTCTCTCCTCTCTCTTCCCATGTCCGCCTGTCTCTCTTGTCCCATGTCTGTCTTTGTATCCTCTTTTTTCCCATGTCTGTCTCTCTCCCATTGCATCCCATGTCTGTCTGTCTCTCCTCTGCCTTCCCAGTTCACCCTCTTTTCTCTTCCCCATGTATGTCTCTCCTCTCCACGTCTGTATTTTCTTCTCTCCCTTCAGTGGTCTCACCTGTCCCCCCTTCTCTCCCCTGTGTTCTCTCCTCTGTCCCCCAATGTTCTTTCCCCCCCCCCCCCCGTGTTCTCTCCTCTGTCCCCCATTGTCTCCCCAGTGTTCTCTCTATCCCCCCCCTCCCCAGGGTTCTTTCTATCCCCCCTCCCCTCCCCAGTGTTCTCTCTATCCTCCTTCCCCTCCCCAGTGTTCTCTCTATCCTCCTTCCCTTCCCCAGTGTTCTCTCCTACGTGAGTGGAGCGCGGGGAGACGCAGGCAGCATGTGCTCAGTGTGTGTTAAACACACTGAAATCTTAATCCATGCTGCTTGCGCTCCCCGCACGTAGTAATGACGCAGAGCATAGTATTTCCGATGCTCTGCGTCATTACTACGCGTGGGGAGCGCGAGCAGCATGGATTGAGCTCTCAGTGTTTAACACACACTGAGCACATGCTGCCTGCGTCTCCCCGCTGAGGGAGCCGGGGAAAGGAGAGAACGCTGGGCACACCTGTACTATGTGCTGATCGCATAGTGCAGGTGCAGTTACGGAGGGGCAGCGGGACCACTGGGTAGCTGCCTTGGGTCCCCCCAGGAGTAAGTGGGCCTGGGGCAGCTGCCCTGTTTTCCCCGCATTAAAGATGGCCCTGCCTCTGGCCCCTCCAAGAACCCCAGTCAGGCAGGCTGTCAGAATTCACTTTGTGACAGTGACCCTATAGAAAAACTTTTACTAGTAAATATTCCTTCACATCTAAATAGTTTTTCATATTTAACCCCTTCGCCACAGGATGTAGAACGTAAAACTGACATGGGCAAGTGCCTCGAGACAGGACCCCCCTCCATCTCATCTGATCACTGTGATAGCTAGTCACAGCTATCGAATGCTTTTAGCTGGCTTTGACAGCTTTAGTCTCTCTCTGCCCCACAGGATGACAAGCTTGCCAATGTATAGATAAACACAGAGGATGAACATGCCTAATCCTGAAGTGGCTTACTATCCACGAGTATGTTGAAGCCACCTTTTCTTCAGAAAAACACCGGCCTTGTCACTGTCTCCATAGACTTCACATAGGTCAGGTGGCAAAGCTACCAGGAGTTCACTCTCAGTATAGATACAACATAGAAGAGAAAGAGAGGCTGCTCACTGGGAACATGTGGATAAAATATAGAAATTCTACATTAAAAATAAAAAGACCACCAAATTCAGGAGAAAGGTTTTCTACTAAAAAATAAATATGAGAGACTCAATAACCCACAACAGATAGTAATATAGGCAAATGGAAGTGTTCATTATCCATACTAATTTAAAACTTCCATTTTATTCAAATAGCCAAAAATGTGTTACAGAATATTAAAAAATGACTTAAAATGAATCAGTTAAAAAGGTATAAAGAAAAATCTACAAAGAAAAATGGATATATGGAAAATGAGGCACCCTTTAAACAGCAACGGTAAAATATTATTATAACAGCACGTACCACTAGCTACAAAGATATATATATATAATAATGTATTTACATACATTAATTTTGGTTTCTGTGATAATAACTCAACCAGAAATGTATATTATCATAAGATATGCCTAGATGATTTTTATTTTCTTGTATACATATTCCAGGGAACCTTTTGGAAAACATGTTAGACACAATGATGCTTATGAACAACTCAAAGACCATGTGGGTTTTAAATATTTAATGTGAATATTTATAATATGCTGCCTGGCAATCAACAGGGTACTCGTCGTTTAGCTATATAATGACATTTGACAACATATATAAGTGAAGCGAAGGAGAACAACGTCAAACATCCACTGAAAAAGTTCATTGATGCAAAACGCATAGACGTGCTGACATAGGTGCATGGAGACAGACTGAGGCTGAAGCAACACAGTGGAAGAAGAGCAGTATCTATTTCGGTACTGAGAGACTCAATAACCATATATTCTGGCCAAACTCTAAATCCTAGGAATGAAGTACAAAAAATAGCTCTTTAATGTAAGTTACACTGCAATATTTTCCTTCTGAGTACCTATGAACCAAAAATATAAAAATACATAGAGAAGGTAAATTCAATATTTTTTTTTTTTTTCACAAAAATGAGATACAAATAGTCTTTTCGTGTGAAACTCTTTTCCTTTGGTGAAACATTTAATTCCAAAATGAATGCTATGGGCAAAGAATATCAACAATTTAGTATTAGGGACCCATAAATTAGTGAACAATACAATTATATTCACTGCTATAAGCAATTGTACCATCAAGCTAATCTGTTTAATCACCATTAATAAGTATTCCAAGGCGTTTTATTGTAATGTAAATTATTTTATCCTTGTTCCCCTCCAGTTCTATCAGCTACACTTGTACTTTATTATAAAGTCCCCATAGTTTCTAAAGGAAGAAATAGATTTATATTTTGTCTATTATATATCCTTATAAAACAAAGAGTGAAATACTAGTAATATTGTGCTATAATTCACAACCTTTATGTTGTAGTGAAGCAAGGTTTTTGACATTTAGCACAATTTATAAGAGGTAATACACACAATATATTAATAGTGTAAAAAGACCATCTGCTGTTAACCCAAAAAACTATATAAAAATATAGAAAATAGCAATTTACATAAGTCAAACCAGACCTATTCAATGTTTTGTATAGCCAGTACATCACAGCTTCAAAAAAGTACATCAGGGAAGCAGAGTGATAAGGAGACCTATCAACCTCACCACTCTACTAAAGCAAAAAATGATTTAAAAAGAGGCTGATGAGAGAAAAAAAAAAGTATTCTTATTTATTTCCCCTGTCCCTTTACTCTTTAGGATTGCAAAGTTTTTATTCTTTCAGCAAGCTCCAGGATATTAGATTTTGTTTTGCTTGAGTCGGATCAGTGTACTAGTGAGGCTCTACTTATATGTGCTCTTTCAAATACACTGCTGAGTAGCATATAAAAAGAACAAATTGGTTTGGCAAATATCTCCATAGCTCTTATTTAGTGCCCATAAAATTAACCCACACTCACACCATCACAGTTGAAATCTGTGCCCCACCCCACACCACTTCCCACTCGATCACATTTTCCCACAGCACCTGCAACAGTGTTATATTGCCCCATCACTTGCCACATTGCACCCAGGACTTATCCCAGCACCCAGATTTACTTATAGCTGGCTGAGCTTTATAGCAAGGGCAGTCAGTAAATAATGTTTTAATTTAAAAAATAATTTAAAAAAAACACACTACTTGAAAAATGCACCCCTGCAAAAGATGACTAGAAAATAAAGTAGGATATACAAATGGTGAATAGATAAACATCAAATAAATAAATAAAATTATATGAATAAACTAGTAAAAAATAAGGTAAAAATAACAAGATGTACAGTGCCTTGCAAAAGTATTTACCCCCTTGGCATTTTTCATGTTTTGTTCCCTAACAACCTGGAATTAACATGGATTGTTTGAGGATTTACATTATTTAATTTACAGAACATGCCCACAACTTTGAAGATGTTTTTTTTTATTGTGAAGCAAACAACAAATAGGACAAAATAACAGAAAAAGTCAATGTGCATAACTATTCACCCCCCTAAAGTCAATGCTTTGTAGAGACACCTTTTGTGGCAATCACAGCTCCAAGTCACTTTTGATTAGTCTCTATGATCTTACCATTGGGATTTTTGCCCATTCTTCCTTGCAAAACTGCTCCAGCTCCTTCAAGTTGGATGGTTTGTGCTTGTGAACAGCAATCTTTAAGTCTGACCATAGATTTTCAATTGAGCTTTGACTAGGCCATTCTAACACATTTACATGTTTCCGCTTAAACCACTCAAGTGTTGCTTTAGCAGTGTGTTTGGGGTCATTGTCTTGCTGGAAGGTAAACCTCTGTCCTAGCCTCAAATCACGCACAGAGTGGTACAGGTTTTGCTCAAGAATATGCCTGTATTTAGCACCATCCATCTTTCCCTCAACTCTGACCAGTTTCCCAGTCCCGGCTGCTGAAAAACTTCCCCACACCATGATGCTGCCACCACCATGTTTCACTGTGGGGATGGTGTTGTGATGTGTTGGGATTGCACCAGACATAGCTTTTCTTTGATGGTCGAAAAGTTCAATTTTAGTCTCATCAGACCAGAGCACTTTCCTCCATATATTTTGGGTGTCTCCCACATGCCATTTTGTTTTTTGCTGAAAGTAATGGCTTTCTTGTGGCCACTCTGCCATAAAGCTCAACTCTATGGCGCCAACAGCTTATTGTCGTCCTATGTACAGATATTCCAGTCTCTGCTGTGGAACTCTGCAGCTCCTCCAGGGTTACCTTAAGTCTCTATGCTGCCTCTCTGATTAATGAAAAAAAAAAAAATATATATATATATAATCCAGGCTCACTGGTGTGCGGTGAGGTATTGTAGACCCTCCTGTTACCTTCGGTGTCTTTGCTGATGTGTGATCAACACGGAGAATCAAAGAAAAAAAAGAGTCGAAAGCAAACTGGCACTCTGACGGCAACGGTGAAAAGATTATTTAATAACGTGGTAGTGTCAAAAAATCATCACAGCGGCAAACATAGAAAAATGATAGGCAATCAGACCACAGGCTTGACGCGTTTCGCGCATATAGCGCTTAATCATAAGCATAATTCACTCCGTGTCCAAACAACATTTAAATAAGGTGCCACAAGATAAAACCCAGTATCACGTGTTCTAGGAAGGCCAATCAGCTGTGGGACAATCCCATTTGTTCCAGATGATCTCTATTTTTTATAATGGGTAATTTGTGGGAGTGTCACATTAGAGTCGAATATAGGCAAAGTGTCCCATATTATGCAAGTATTTCTATAAAAACAGATAAAAGCTGGGTGTTTATAATATATTGTGAGTGCATATTGTAAATTATTAAATATTAATGTGATTCTTAATGTGTGATAGTGTTATTCAGCATTCAGTGCAATAGGTTATACATAAACAGAGGTATACTTTTAAGAGACAAGTCCTTTTATCCCCACTCATTGTAACCAGTGTACCACACTGTTTGTTAGTTAACAGATCTATACATGGCAATTTAAGTGTTCTAATCATATAATATAAACTCCAAAAAATATGATTATTTGTAATATTCTGAAGTTCTATAACAGAATGATTTAGTAATAAACCAAATAAAAGGTTGCAATGAAACGCTTAAAATATACTGCCATATTGGAACAATATGGGGAACACATGGCCACAAAGGAATAGACAACATAATCTAAATTATTAATAGTGTAACATTGTATGACCCATTTTTACCTCTTTTAGTTAGTAGTACATAGTAAACTGTATAGTAGATAAAGATTCTAAAATGGGGCAATGGATAAACTTAATCTAAAGATTTGTTGCTTATAGTATGGGGAAGGAAGAAGAAAAATAAAAACCTAATTTGATTCTTACTTTAAGATGCATGTTACATCGTATTCTTTATTTAATCCTATTGGTATAAGTGTACCTAGAGAAAAGATTCAAAAGGTTTCTCTACATTCCAATTTGTAAGCTAAGTTGCCCCCTCTTTGTCCTTGTTTGATACATTCTATAACTTGAACTTTTAAATATGTAGTATTGCCTGCTGTGCATTGTTGAAAATGATCGCTCACATTTGATCCTGCATTGAGTTCTATATCGTTAAGATGTTCTTTTATTCTAGTTTTAAGCTGTCTAGAGGTGCGACCCACATACATGGTCCCGCACTTCCGACAGCTTATTGTATAAATGACATTCGATGTACAGCAGTTAGCATACTCTTTTAAAGAATAAACTTTGCCATTTACAAGAGACGTTATCCGGTTAGAACTATCTATGTGGGGGCATACTTTGTGGCCACATTTAAATGTGCCCGTAGCGGCTAGCCACGTTGTTGCTCTTATTTGATTGTCCTGATTGAAAATGACTAGGGGATAATATGTTTTTGAGGGTCCGGGCCCTACGAGCAGTGAAACGTATTCCATATGCCAATATTTGTTGATAATATGGGTCTATCTCCAAGAGTCGGATATATTTTTTAACTATATTCGTTATGCTAGAATAGTTTTTGCTGTAAGTTGTACAGAAGGAGATTGGTTCCTCCTGTTGAATAGGGGCCGATTTTTTTGGTAGTAAAAGTTTTTGTCTGTCCTGATCACGAGCCCTTTCTTAGGCTTGTTCAATGTTGATTTTACTGTAACCTTGTCTTGTCAATCTCGAGGAGAGCTCTTCTGATTTGCTATCATACTCTGATATATTTGTGCAGTTTCTTCTTAGTTTAAGAAATTCTCCTGTAGGGATGTGGGTCTTACATGTTTAGGCAGTGCTGTATTTACCGCGGATGCCTAGGGCGGCAAATTTTGGGGGGCGTCAGCGCCCCCCAGCACTGAAAAAAAAAAGACCGCGCTTGCAGGCACAGACAGAGGTGAGAGGGGATCGGAAGTTCCCCCCTTATTCCCTCTGCCTGCCGGCAGGCTGCACAGAAAGCCGAAGAGGCAGCACAGAGAAACCTCCGTGCTGCCTGTTCGGCTTCCCGTGCAGTGTGACACAGAAGTGCCGACAGTCACGTGACCGGCGCGCTGACGTCATACGCACGCCGGGTCACGCGACCTGTCGGCACAACTGCCTGGGAGCCGAACAGGCAGCATGGAGGAGACCATGCTGCCTGCCACTAGCCACCAGGGAAAATGTAAGTGCTGGGGAGATGGGGGGCAAATTGGCTTGGGCTTATTAAATGGCAAATAACACTGGCATATTATTGGGAAAATTGGCTGGGGCATATTAAATGGCAAATAACACTGGCATATTATTGGGCAAATTAATTGGCTGGGGCATATTAAATGGCAAATAACACTGGCATATTATTGGGCAAATTGGCAGGGGCATATTAAATGGCAAATAACACTGGCATATTATTGGACAAATTGGCTGGGGCATATTAAATGGCAAATAACTGGCATATTATTGGGCAAATTGGCAGGGGCATATTAAATGGCAAAAAACACTGGCATATTATTGGGCAAATTGGCAGGGGCATATTAAATGGCAAATAACACTGGCATATTATTGGGCAAATTGGCAGGGGCATATTAAATGGCAAATAACACTGGCATATTATTGGGCAAATTGGCTGGGGCATATTAAATGGCAAATAACACTGGCATATTATTGGGCAAATTGGCAGGGGCATATTAAATGGCAAATAACACTGGCATATTATTGGGAAAATTGGCAGGGGCATATTAAATGGCAAATAACACTGGCATATTATTGGGCAAATTGGCTGCGGGATATAAAATGGCAAATAAAACTGGCATATTATTGGGCAAATTAGCAGGGGCATATTAAATGGCAAATAACACTGGCATATTATTGGGCAAATTGGCAGGGGCATATTAAATGGCAAATAACACTGGCATATTATTGGGCAAATTGTCAGGGGCATATTAAATGGCAAAAAACACTGGCATATTATTGGGCAAATTGGCAGGGGCATATTAAATGACAAATAACTCTGGCATATTATTGTGCAAATTCGCAGGGGCATATTAAATGGCAAATAACACTGGCATATTATTGGGCAAATTGGCTGCGGGATATAAAATGGCAAATAAAACTGGCATATTATTGGGCAAATGAGCAGGGGCATATTAAATGGCAAATAACACTGGCATATTATTGGTCAAATTGGCTGCGGGATATAAAATGGCAAATAACACTGGCATATTATTGGGCAAATTAGCAAGGGCATATTAAATGGCAAATAACATTGGCATATTGTTGGGCAAATTGTCAGGGGCATATTAAATGGCAAATAACACTGGCATATTATTGGTCGAATTGGCTGCGGGATATAAAATGGCAAATAACACTGGCATATTATTGGGCAAATTAGTAGGGGCATATTAAATGGCAAATAACACTGGCATATTGTTGGGTAAATTGTCAGGGGCATATTAAATGGCAAATAACACTGGCATATTATTGGGAAAATTGGCAGGGGCATATTAAATGGCAAATAATACTGGCTTAATATTGGGCAAATTGGCTGGAGCATATTAAATGGCAAATAACACTGGCATATTATTGGGCAAATTAGTAGGGGCATATTAAATGGCAAATAACACTGGCATATTGTTGGGTAAATTGTCAGGGGCATATTAAATGGCAAATAACACTGGCATATTATTGGGAAAATTGGCAGGGGCATATTAAATGGCAAATAATACTGGCTTAATATTGGGCAAATTGGCTGGAGCATATTACCGGTAAATGGCAGAATAACACTGGCATATTATTGGGCAAATTGGCTGGGGAATATTAAAGGCAAATTATACTGGCAAAATATTGGGCAAATTGGCAGGGGCTGATTAAATGGCAAATACTGGCATTTTATTGGGGAAATTGGGTGTGACTTATTAATGGCAAAAAATACTTGGATATTATTGGGCAAATTGGCTGGGGCATATTAATGGCAAATGATACTGGCATATTATTGGGCAAATTAGTTGGGGAATATTATGGGCAAATAATATTGGAATTTGTATGTTATGGGGTGATAGAGGCATGTAAATGGGGTGATGGGGCATGTCCTTGGTGTGCAACATGGGTTATGGGTCATGTCGTGGGTGTGCATCGTGGTTAGGGAGGGTGCCCAAAATTTGTCTGCCTAGGGCAGCACAAAACCAAGATACACCACTGTGTTTAGGGTGACAACTAAACACGTGAAGAATAGTGTTTACTGATGTCGGTTTTCTATATGCTTTAGAAATGATGGGTTTTGTGTTTAAATCTCCTTCAAGTTCTAAATCTAAATACACGATTTTAGTTCTGTTACTTTCAATGGAAAGTTTGAGATTCATTTCGTTGTTATTTAAGTATGAATGAAAACAGTCAAGGTTTATATCTGATCCTTGCCAAATGAAAATGAGATCATCTATATATCTACTGTAAAAACCGTCCCCCTAACCTGTAGATAATAGACTCCATCAAACAAAAAATAATTATGGGTTAATAAAAATTCAGTGGCTTGTAGTAGAAAATTTATAGTATGAGTATCATAATTACTGTGTTTTCTTAACATGATCTCAATGGCTTGTAAACATACATCATTTGGTATATTTGAATATAGGGAGGTAACATCCATAGTGACCCACATGTCATGAATTGTCCAGTTTAGATTAGATATTTGGTGCAAAACGTCTTTGGTGTCTTTTATGTAACTTTTTAATCTTAGGACTACCGGTTGAAAAAAAGGTGTCCACCAGTTCAGAGAGGCCTTCTCCTAATGAGTCAATACTCGGGACTATGGGTCTCCCAGGTGGTTCGACAATGTTCTTGTGTATTTTGGGTAAATGATAAAATGTTGGAATAGTGGGATGTTTTTTAAGTATATAATTATATTCTTCCATATTTATGATACCTTTTTGGAGACCCTGTTGTAAAAGGTCCTCTAGTTCTGCAAGGAATTGTTTAGTGGGATTTTTGGCTAATCTCTTATATGTATTTTTATCAGAAAGTTGTTAATTTGCTTCCTTTAGATAGTTAATTGTGTCCTGTACAACTACTGCCCCCCCCTTTGCCTGCATTTTTGATTGTGATGTCAGGGCAGTCGAGGAGGCCCCTCAAGATTTTTTTAGTATGTCTGTTTTTATTACTCCTCTTTTTTTGAGAATTTTTTTGGCTTAAAATAGTCAGCTCTTTTTCAATTATTTTTTGGAAGGTATCCACCTCGGCAGCCCTGACATTGGTTGGATAGAAATGTGACTTAGGTTTTAAGTGAGTATCCAAGAATCGGATACGTATGGCCTCAACACCCAAATCCTCCAAAATGTTGAGCAAGCCATTTATCCTGAAAGGAGAGAGCAGGGGTTAGATTAACATCAATTTGAGTGGGTATCAAAGATAGGGAGCATTCTGGAGAAGGGGGGGGAGGAGTCCAGCTCTTCAGACTTTCTATCATTAATCAAAAAATGTTTTTTGACTGTGAGGTCTCTGATAAACTTGTTAATGTCCATAAGTGTTTCAAATAAATTGAAATCACAGTCCGGTGCAAAAGAGAGACCCCTGCTTAATAACAAGGTTTCCTCCTCTGTTAAGATTTTACTTGATAAGTTGACTACATTCAGTAATTCTTGTGATTGTATCTGCTTGATTGTCTTGTTCTTCTTGGCTCCTCTTCCTCTTCTTGTCTTCCTCCCCTTCGTTGTTGTTTTTTCTTTTTGTTCGTCTGTGTAGATGATTGTTTTTTGACTGGTCTTCAAAGATAGATACTGCCCTTCTCTGGAGAACACGATGGTGTTGAAGTGGCTGATGTATTATTTCCACTTGATAGTGGTTCCGATGATTCTGCGCTTGTGAAAGAGACGGTTCTGGTTCTCAGAATAGATTTTTGTTTGTTTTTTTTCTGCTCTTTTAGAGCTATTAATTTGTTTCCAAGAATATACTTTGTTATTTGTATAATCATTTTTTATCTCTTATGAACTTCTTTCTTTCTTTGCGCTGTTTCCTATTCAATATCTTTCTTTGTTTTTTCTAATTTTTCATTGTATTCTTGTAGTTCTGGATCTTGAGAAAAGTTCCCTGTTTTTTCCTGAAGCTCCACTATTTCTCCTTGTAACTTTTCTAGTGCTGTTCTTTTAAAATTGATTAGGATTTCCATCAACTTAAATGAGCAATTGTTCAGCTCTGATGTCCATCTAGCTTGTAATTCCTTATTATATTCAATGAAGGATGGGCTCTTTAAGATTCTTAAACCTCTTGGTATTCTTTGCACTGCAATGTAGTTTTCTAGACTCACCAGGTTTTAATTTCTTTGGTAACTTTATTGGTTAAATCTCTGTAGTGGGACTTGATGTTTGAATTAGTGTAATTACCACTCTCAATTTCTGAAAAGATCTGATTTGCCTTGCCCAGACGGGTTTGTTTATGTACTGGTGATTCCATTTGGTCAAATAATATGACCGTGTGTACACGAAAAAATAGGTTCTAAATGTGCTTGAAGGAGTTCTTGTCGGACTATTCCCGATAATTATAATTTGTGATCCTTATGAACTTGTAATTTGTAACAAAGTCTATGTTTCTGCTCAATGAATCGACAAATTCCGAGAAAATCGTGTTGGTAAATCAGATAACTTTGGCTTTGATATAGTGTTACAGTATTCCTGCTACAAACTTTCAGAGCATGCAACATGAGACATGATTTACATTACGCCATAGATATCAGATAATCCTTAAATTGGTTTAACTCAATGTACTTTAAATTATATACAAAGTTAGCCAGTCCACTATTAATGTTTGTTCAAATAACGTATTGAGTTCAAATGGCTAATTATAGTATTGAAATAAATCTGTGTACTCACTCCGATGTGTGATCGATTAGAGGAGGGACTGTGTATGCTATTTGTAATTCCTCCGCTTATTTTCCACGAGGAGCTCCAGATGAGATGCCGATTCAAGAAGAAAGAAAAAAAATATAATCCAGGCTCACTGGTGTGCGGTGTGGTATTGTAGACCCTCCTGGTACCTTCGCTGATGTGTAATCAACACGGAGAATCAAAGAAAAAAACGAAATAAATGTCGAAAGCAAACTGGCACTCTGACGGCAACGGTGAAAAGATTATTTAACCCCTTAGTGACAAGACATTTTCACCTTGACTTTCCCTTGGTGACAATGGCTGTTTTGACATTTCTAGGGTGTTTGTGTTTAGCTGTAATTGTTTTCTTTCTCACATACAGTACCCACACAAATTATATGTTGTTTTTATCGTCATAAGAAGGGCTTTCATTAGATACCATTATGTTCATCATATCTTATAATTTACTACAAAAAAAATCATAAAATATGATGAAAATGTTAAAAAAAAACACTTTTTCTAACTTTGACCTAAAATATAATTTACACAAATAAAATCATTAAAAAAGACCCTGTCTAAATAGTTTCTAAATGTTCTCCCGAGTTCAAAAATATGCATGTTTCCATATTTTTCGGTATTTTTTTGCGAGTTATGGGGCAAAAGCCAAAAATAGTGTTTTTTGGTTTTTTCCTATATTGATCTTTTGACCCCAACCCGAACCCAAAATTTAACCCTAACACTAAATTTAACCCCAACTCTAATCCTTATTATATCCCTTAATATTTTTTAACTTTAATTTAATTTTAACCCTATCCCTTATGCTAAAAAATATTTAATTTTAACCCTATAGGCTAATATAGCTAAATAACCTGTTTTTAATTAATTTTTAGTTACTTTCACTTCCGAAGCTCAGACCGGCAGAGGGCTTAGCCATATTGACGGAGCAGCATGCTCTGGCACGTCCTTTGTCGTCAAGGGGTTAATAACGTGGTAGTGTCAAAAAATCATTACAGTGGCAAACATAGAAAAAAGATAGGCAATCAGACCACAGGCTTGACGCGTTTCGCGCATATAGCGCTTAATCATAATTCACTCCGTGTCCAAACAACATTTAAATAAGGTGCCACAAGTTAAAACCCAGTATCACGTGTTCTAGGAAGCCCAATCTGCTCTCTGATTAATGCCCTTGCCCGGTCCGTGAGTTTTGGTGGGCGGCCGTCTCTGGGCAGGTTTGCTGTTGGGAAAAAAAATCCCCCCCTTTACTTACCTCGTCGCTGCTGCTATCCCGGTGCTCTCATCTGCCCGTCCGTGGCTGTGTGGGAAACGTTGTGCGCTCCCCTCCAGCCAATGAGCATTCAATAAAGTTTGTTTAAAAAAAAAAAAAAAAAATTTTACTGAATGCACATTGGCTGGAGGGGAGCGCACAACGCTTCCCTCACAGCCACGGACAGGCAGATGAGAGCACCGGGAGAGCAGCAGCGACGAGGTAAGTAAGGGGGAAAATCCTGGCATATTGGGTGGCTAAGTCCTGGCTGGCATACTGTGGGGGGAAATCCTGGCATAGTGGGTGGCTAAATCCTGGCTGGCATATTGGGTGGCTAAGTCCTGGCTGGCATACTGTGTGGGGAAATCCTGGCATAGTGGGTGGCTAAATCCTGGCTGGCATATTGTGTGGGAAAATCCTGGCAAATTGTGGGGCAAAATCCTGGGATATTGAGGGGCATAATCCTGGCATATTGTGGGGCATAATCCTGGCATATTGTGGGGAATAATAATATGATAATGGGGGGGGGGGGGGGGGGTGCAGCAATTTTTATTTTGCCTAGGGCGGCAAAAATCCTTACACCGTCCCTGGTTGTGCCATGTTCTTTCCATTTGGTTATGATAGATTTGATGGTGCTCCTGGGGATCAAAGATTTGGATATTTTTATTTAATAATCTAGCCCTTACTTGTTTGGAGAGTTCCTTGGTCTTCATGGCAGTGTTTGGTTAGTGGTGCCTCTTGCTTAGGTGTTGCAGCCTCTGGGGCCTTTCAAAAAAGGTGTGTATATGTAATGACAGATCATGTGACACTTAGATTGCACACAGGTGGACATCATTTCACTAATTATATGACTTCTGAAGGTAATTGTTGCACCAGAGGGTGCTATGGGCTTCATAACAAAGGGGATGAATACATACGTACATGCCAATTTTCTGTTTTCTATTTCTAAAAATGGTTTTATGTATATATATTTTTAATTTCACTTCACCAACTTAGACTATTGTATTCTGATCCATCACATAAAATTCATATTAATAAAACATTGAACTTAAGGCTGTAATGTAACAAAATAGGTAAAAAAAAAGTCAAGGGGGTGAATACTTTTTTAAGGCACTGTAGATCAAACTGGTCAATTTGATGCAAAATAAATCCATTAAACACATTTACAAAAAAAAAAAGCATAAATAATGGAATATAAAAAAAATGACTGGTAAGCAGCTAAAGAGTAAATAAAGGAAAATTAAATTACCAATAAGAAAAAATGAAATCAAAACTTCCAAGGAGAAAAACAGTAAAATACAATATGCAAAACAATAAAAAAAATTGAGCAGTTCTTAGTAACCAATAATCTAATCAGTATAATTTAAAAAACACTATTGCACAAACATAGTAACTCACTAGATGCTTGTAGTAACTGACAGTAAACCCTGTGATCTCTGCAGTGCCCAACGATGCCTCATTCCTGGTGGCCAGTGGTCTGTAACTTGACTGTGCCGGAAGAGGAACAGACCTGCAGGGTACGAGCTATTCCACAAACTTTGGTACCATGACAGCCACTGTGCTTCCCTGGCACCTCTCCCTCTCCTTATAGGCAGTGTGCAGGTGGTGATCTGGGAGAGCACCCTCTGGTGCCTATCTTGCCTATAGGTAGCGTCTGCCCTGCCTGTGCCTACATGTGTTTGTGTGACTGTATGCGCCTGATGGTGGGATCAGCAAGGGGTGGCAAAACATCTTGCACCAGCCCTGGACTTATATAAAACAGTTTCATGAGGAACCCCAATTAATAAGAGATATCCCACAGACACCATGGATTTGTTACAGCTGCTTCTGTTTATTCTTGTAGCGGCAGATACATTTGTAAAAATGAGCAAGGAAGCAAATTAATTCTTAAAAGGGTTTTTCCTCATTTCTTTGATAACTAGCTCATTAATTCTGCAGTTCTGAGTAGTCTAAAGTTAGAGGGAAAACAAAGAAATACTGTGCATCATATATCCTCTCACAAATACAACAAGTGAATCAGTGCGCTACCCCAACACTTCACACTCTTTATATAGAGGCATGGTTTCCTCCACGTGTTATATAGAGGGGAAAACAAAGTAAAAATACAAAACAGTGAAGTATGTCATATACAAATAAAGTTGTGATGGTAAAAACAAAGTCAGACCACTCACATTTCCCTGAGTGCTATGCTCAGTAAAAAAGGCATTCAGGGGCCCCTATAGGGGTATGGCAAATGGCACTTTCCCTCAATAGATCTTCACTCCAATCCCTTTGAGTGGAGAAACAACAAAATCAGCTTCTTAGCTTATCATCCCTCCTATGCACGGTAGTGCTCTTTGTGCAAGGTTTTATTTCATACTTTCCATTCTGGACTTGCATGTCCCAGGTGCCGTGTGATAGGAACTGCACATCATGTGTAATACATGTGTATAAATATTAGCGTTTAAAATGTTTAGTTCTTCTACACTTTTATATTCAATTTTAAAGCAAAAATTTGGAGATGAGGCAAATTCCACCTAGGCACGAAGCGCATTAGGTAAATTAAAATGTATTTTTTTCATGGCAACATGTCTGGATCTGTATGTCTGATAGTTCTGTTTTTCCAAAGTGCCGATTCAGACCCGAATTCAGGGATCCAGATTAGCTGGATTTCACAAACTTCAAACACAGCTAAACTGCCTGACCCAAATCTAACTCTGGACACCTGTTTATATTGATTGGACCCTTTAATTTTTGTCTTATTTTCCATACAAATTAATGTTTGAGAAATGCAAGACCAAGTTACTAATCTGTAAATTAGGTTAGTTTATTTTCTACATTGTTAGATCAAATGCACGGATTATGAGTGTTTTAAATGTACCTATAGTGTTGCTTCTGTATTAGAACATAACTTAAAGACCAGATTGACATTGGCATAAAAAAAAAAAAAAAAACACAACTTTGGCATTTGCTTGTAATTCTGCTAAGAATAAAACTAAGTTTATGGGTTTGTTTTATATGCCTTCAACATCTCTACAGCAAATGTTCTTTTCTGCCCTAGATCAACTCCTACACATCTTGACTGCTACACAAATGCATGTTTTCGGTGAAAATGTTCCATTCTACACCATTTTCATGAGAACATACTTACAAAGGCACCCAACATTTGAATGCTAATCACCAATGGGACTAAAATATACAAGATCAAGGGATGCAGGAAAATGATCGATGACAAACCTGGCTTTCTAAAGACATGAGCCAACAACCTTTAGCCAGCTGTAATTTCAAGGGAGAAGCTGAAAACTAAGTGTACCTGAATCATTTTACAAGAAGTGTGGAATAATTAATATAGTAAAGTTACTCAACAACAATGTAGCTTACACATTTATTGAGCAGACAGAAAGGTAGCCGAATTATTTTGATTAAAGTCCATACAAAGCAAAAAATGACCCAAAAACGTAATATATAAAAACCACATAAGAGCCCAACTGAGCCATTTCAGAATTTGCTTCTTTGAAGCCAAGGTAGCTTAAAATGAATAAAGATTCCAATCCTGATACTTGGATGTGGCAATATCGCAGCTGTAACAAGGAAAACCGACTTGTTTCCAGGAACTGGTTGCAAAAGTCCATAACCAAGCTTGGCAAGTGTAGAGTCCTCATAATAACCACATTTAAACAGTCTTCTGCTGACCCTTCTTTCCGATGAGGGATTTGTGAATATGTGGAATGACACCTGAAAGTAAAGAGTACATAGTGTATAAAAATGCATACAAAGCTTAACCCCTTAGTGACAGGACTGGGAGATTGTGCTTTTTGTGAAAATGGCCATTTCAACAAGTCTGTTGTGTTTGTTTAGCTGTAATGTTCCTCTCATTTGCTGTACCTACATAATATATATATATTTTTTGGGATAATTATATTGTTTAGATGCCATTATTTTGTTCAGAGAATGGTTGAGGGTGCACTTAGTGACAAGTCACCAAACTGTGTTTAGATTGTGAAAAGAGAAAAATAAAAATCGCAATACAACCTTAAAGGCAAAGTCTATTGATTTTCCATTTTTACATAGAGAAATTTTATATAGTGCAATGTGCATTACATTAGGACATTGGAATTTATATAAATTTTCCAATTTTTGTAAAAATGGAAAATCAGGAATAGAGACTTATGTTTTCCACTTTGAGCGCACCCTCAACCATTCTGTTTGTCCCTCATGATTTTGGGGTTTGAGTCACCATCTGTAGGTTGCAGCTACTTACACATCTAGCGCTAACTTGGATGTTGTCTCTAGAGGCAGTCAAGCAATAGATGACATCACTGAGCACTTCAAAAGCATGTGCCAGCAGAAGCGCAGCATGATATTTCAAAGTCAAATGTGATTACTCCATGGGGTCCAAATTAAGTGTTACCACATGCCTCTATAAATCAAGGCATTGCAGCAGCTGAGCAGAGAAAGCTATAGTTTATTGCAGTCTAAGCTTATTCCACTGTAGTATGTACCAGGTACATCCTTTGACACCAACTATAGTTATTTCTGTGACTTACCTTAGAAGGTCAGTGGTCGACAGGGGTTAATAAAATATTTACAGACTAGAGAAAGGATTTAAAAAAAGAAAAAAAAAAAAAAAGAAAGAAAGTTCCAGCTTACCTCCACCAGCAATTGTAGCCTTTATGAGGGCATCCAATTCTTCATCACCTCTGATTGCAAGTTGCAAGTGACGTGGAGAGATACGCTTTACCTTGAGGTCTTTTGATGCATTTCCAGCCAACTCAAGGACCTGAAATTAAAGATTACCATTGATTCAACAGATGCTATTACCATCTAGTATGCAGTCAAATACTGTTCAAACAAGCAGAAAGGATACATTTTGGTAAAAATAAATTAAAAAAAGTACCAATACAACTAAATTTGATGATGTGCAAGTGTTATTTGGTAAAATAAAACATTTAGGGTTTAAATGTCTGAATCAGATTTGCTCAGTGATTTTGTGCATTCCAAACGTAACATTTTACTTCCTACAATTATAAAAACAGAAATGTTTACCAACGATACCACTTTAATAGTGGGTTAGTATTGTGCTTCATAAGTTAAAGCAGAGTCACATGAAGTTATTTAAAATCATATAATGCACATAGTATTTTCACCAAAGCAAATGTAACTTTAGCTATTAGACAATATGCTCACATTGCAACTTTCAGTATGAAGTTGGCAGTTAACTTTTAGAAATTATGCAACATGCCACACAACCAGAGAAAGTAACAGCATATACAGGTTTGTGAGATTTTAAAGCCTTCTGAACAGATTTAAGAATGATAACCAGGAAGTTTTTACTTTCTGTATTATCCTGCAAAGACAATGTGTGTAGTTTACCGTGTAATAGTCAAGATGCCCATGATTATATATTGTTGTATTCAAGGATGTCAATAACTGGGCATTCAGAATTACCTTTTTGGTTGACTATAAGGAGACACCCTTGGATCTTAAGATAAAAAGTAGTGTAAGGCAACCAAAATGAATCAGAATCCTGTAATCTGTATAGAAAATATGCAAAAATACAAGTGCTGCATCACAAGGGCATTTAAAGCAGGTCTGTTATGGCAGCAACTTGGAAAAACTGCATTGTCCAAGTTTGTAAAATATACAGCGTGAAGAGGATCCACTAGATGTCCAAGCACCGTGGGTAAAGATGGAAATTGGTAAAAATACCAACCTCTAGGTGTTTTGCTGGTCAGAAGGGTCCACGTTCATCAAGTAACTATTGCTACTTCTGATGAAGCTGGACCTTTCTGTCCAACAAAACAGAGAGGTTGGCATTTTTCACAACTTCCATCTGTACCCCTAGAGGTTGGACAACTAGTGGATCCTCTTCAGGCTGTATATTTTACAAGCTTGGACAATGCAGTTATTTAAGTTGCTGCCATAATTGACCGGATGTAAACGCACTAGTGATGCAGCACTAGTTTTTTTTATACAGATAATATGAAAGAAAATTCTGATTCCTTCCATTCATTCGAGGCTGATGGAGTCAACATGTTTGTGAGCATACCACCCAGATTTCTTATGTCCATATTCCAAGTGTATTTCACCATTTTATAGATTTTTTACCACATATTATCCTGCGCTGCCCTGCTTCTTTGGGACAACGTTGTAAGCACTATAAGGGGTGCTAGGGACCAGTTGCATTTTAACGTGTGGCCCACGTGTAACTCTTTATAACTAAGGTGGTGGTTTGGTTTTAAGATCCCACACCAAAACCACATTATATGTGCGTCATCCCTATTGACCTCATCTCTGAGGTGAAAACTATAATGAAACTATAGTAAACATCCATACCTCTGCAGTAAGATACTCCAGGATAGCAGCAGTGTATACTGCAGCAGTACCACCCACACGGCCATGACTGGTGGTCCTGTTCTTCAGAAGCCTATGGATACGACCCACTGGAAACTGAAAATGTTAAAATTTAGCATGGGTAACAGAACTAGTAATTTTAAAATATTCTGTCCTCTAGAACCTCCATGTATAAATCTAGGGCTGCTGAGGAAAGCAAAAAGGCACTACAATCTAATGGTCAAGAAACTTTAATATACACATACACATAATTTCAAACTAAAGAATCAGATAATCAGTATACTTGCACAACAATGAAATGTAGTGATCTTGTATTTAAGCAATATAAAAAAATATATAAATATATATATTTACAGATTTCTTGGTAAATAATCCCCCGCCCCCCTCCATAAGATAGAGCTTGAGAAAACACTATGTTTATTGGATTTAAAAGAAATTGTTTCAAAACGTTAGTACCTTCAATAATGAGATTATTCAGATTCTGACTTCTATACTATATCAGTCTGCATAATTCTGTAACTGAATTTATCAGATGACAAGCTGCTGCGGAATCTAAAAATAAATTAGTGTGACGTTTTATACTTGCTGACCTGCAATCCTGCTCTGGATGAGCGGGTGATAGAAGTTGCCTTTGATTTTCCAGTATCTTTTCCAGCTTTTCCTCCAGCCTGAACAGGGAAACCCAAAAACCATTAAACATATAACACAAAAGGATGAAGGAAATGAAGCATAACCCAATTCTATTCTGCTACAAACAAATACAAACATTTATATTGTGATCAGTGAAGACCAACCTTGAGCTCAGGTTATACACATCTGAACTGGCACAGGTAAACTCCTCACTTGTTTAGTGTTAGTGTTCTACACTGGGATTGCAGCACTACTGGGTGCAATTTCTGTGTGCTACATATATTATGCACCAGCATGCCATGTCAGAAAGGTCCTCCTTTTAAAGGGACAGTGGTGCCCAAAATGCATCTTCCAAATGTTAACGCATATGAATCTCTTCCTGCTTGTAGTTCTAGGCCTTCCTGCTTTTTACTGCTTAAAGGCTAGAATTATGGCATAGAACGGCCTGCATTAAATAGCTCACTGTGGCCCCCGGGATGAGCTGTGTGCATATCTCAGTGCAGGGACTATCAGTGGGATCCCCAGTGTCAGATGAGGCCACTTTGATCACTAAGGACCAAAGCACCATTCAGCATGAAGGAGTTAAAGTACATTGAATGTACTTTGCCATGCTTATTTTACATTGCTTAAAATATGGAAGTTTTACTTAGATGAATTTGTGAAATGACAGCAGTTTACAAGAAACCAGAACCACCCACACAAGCTGAGTAAAAGTAAATCTTTTTTGCAAGCAGGATCCAATGAGAAGAATGCCATTCAAATGAAGTATAGAGATCTTACATGTACAAGGTCATTTAAGTTCCACCATATGCTCAGTGCCTACACAGTGTGGCAGTACCTGTATAATGCAGGGGAAGGCTTGAGTAAAATATTAAAATGGTGATTTATATCGAATGTCTGCATCAATTCACAGGGGGGAGGGGGAGAGAGAGCCTGTGCACTATTCAGGCAGTAGTCTTCCATTTGCTCCAGAGTTTGAAGACTAGGTTATCCCTTTAAGATACAAGGGACTCACTGGTCTGCACATGAATTAGGCATGCTGCAATAGAGACATGCACAGTGGGCATTCATTAATCTGCCTAGAGAGCAGCAGGAAGCAGAAACTCTGCATAAGACACATTTTTTTTTAAACTTCAAAAGTTAGCATTAATTATAATTCCTTGGGAGAGGGATGTATGTATATGTACTATAGTTTTTCAATATCAGTATAAGGATTAGATCTATGTTTAGGAAAATGGTGGATTGTTTTTACACAAATGCTTTCTCGGAATAAGTTAGAAAAAGTAATATTACAGAAAGATTAAAATGCGCTATGGGTTTAGTATAACAATATATAGATGTCCGATTTGTTTATAAACGCTTTAAAGGTTTTAAAAACTGAAACTATTGTATACACACCCACAAAAAAACAAAAGAAATTATGTCCAAGTTATACAAATCGATAGGTTGAGATGAAACTATAGATGTTAGATTCAGCCGACTGACTACAAACTGAAACAGCTGCATTTACTACCAAAAATGACTAGTGAAGTCACATTAAATCAAAAACCACACACTTAAGAATTGCTAACAAATTAGCACCAGGCGGAAAAAAAAAAAAAAAAAAAAAAAACACACAAAAAACCCCACACAATTGTAATACTAAATTCTCATCGATCACTGCAATCAGTACAATCCTTCCAACAAGGCAAGACAGTACACTGCTAATCAACAGATTAGGATCAAGGAAAAAAACGCGGCAGAAGAAAAAAAAACCCACCCATGTAAAAAGAACAGCCTTTAATCGATAAACCCTGAGGAGTCATCCATCAGTCATACTACAGTGGACTACATTTCCCATCACACCACATCGGCAAGCTAAAAAGAAACGTATTCCACATTAACTAGCGAACGGTAAATCATAGCCGCAAGCACATAACATACGCTAACGCACAGTGTATCCGTTGGGGAACATGGTAATAAGTAAATTATAAGAAAGCAGATAAAATCAGACAAAGGCTTGAAAACCTTATAAAACCCAAGCTCTATTGCCCACCCGAGCGAGTAAAAACTCTGGATTAAACCCTCTCACCATGCTTCGACCTGACGATTTTCAATGCAAAACCAAACGAGACTGATTCAAAATTGGAAATTCTCCCGCGCTCAAAACCCCGTATTTTATAGTACTGGTCACATCCGGGTAACCCCCACACCGAATCTGACCAATAGAGACTAGATTTCCCCCTCAGCGGGCGGAGCATTGCTGCGCTGAACGTGGTGACGAAAGAAATGGGCGGGTCTAGATATTGCACTGAATTGTGGTCGCTTGTAAGTCGAGGTGGTTTGGGCGCGAAATGTTGAATAGAGACTTGGTTTCTGTTTGAGCTTATCGATTATATTGTGTGTAACTGGCGCCTAACCGTCGCCGTGCGAACGAAATGTAAAATGATTGCTTTTTTTCCCCTGTTATAATGGCGTGTACGTTTTTATCCCTATCAATAAATGTTGGAAAGTTGGACATTCATGTAGATGTATGGTGTAGGTAGTGAAAATGTATCATCGTAATAGCAAAGTGCCTAAATGCTCACTCCAAGCAAAAACAAGGTTTTACATCATTTAAGACCATCCTTCATCACACTTTCTGAATTACTGCTGTTTTATTGGTATTAAAATGTATTGTTCTTACTGTAAAAACAACTTTTCATTCCATGCATACATTTCATATGCATATACCTCCCAATATTTCAAATGACCAATAAGGGACACTTATTTTCGACCACCAGTGGGGCATTGCCAGAATATGTTCAGTGACTTTATGGCCAGTTGGTGTCTTATTTACACAAATGAATAACAAAAAAATAACATTTACTCCAGTTAACCCCTTTAGGACAGAGCCTTTGAAACATTTTTGTCCTTTCTGGACAATGGCTATTTTAACATTTCTGTGCTGTTTGTGTTTAGCAGTAATTTTCTTCTTTGTCATTTGCTGTACCCACACATATTATATATTGTTTTTATCGGGACAAGAAGGGCTTTCTATGGATGCCATCTTTTTGATCATATCTTATCATATTATTAAAAAAAATAATAAAATATGGTAAAAAAAAAAAAATACACAAATTTCTTTGTTTTTATTTGAAACAGCTTCTCCTCATCGACAATAGCGAACGAAAAAACATGCTAAATAGATTCTACTATTTCCCCTGAGTACAGGGATACCACCCATGCATAGGTTTGTTGGGTTGTTTGGGGGCTAAAATGCCAAATTTGTGAGGTGCAGTTTTTGTTTTTCCAAATTAAAATTTTGACATGCAGACCGCCTGCACCCATGTCCCATTTTGGACATATTTGAAACCAGCCAGTGTATTTTACCCCATCAACCCATATATTTTTTAAAAGAAGACACCTTAGGCTATCTCAAATGGTGGTATTTTTACACTTTCCATGCACTAATTCTACCACCAGCCTTTGTCAAACTTTGTGGTAGTAATTGTTTTGTGGTTTTTTTTCACAAACCTTGTACTTCAGACATGAATTCACAGATTTTAGTATGTGTCACTGCCAAATAACACCCCAATAAGTGTTCAGCAACATCTCTTGAGTACAGGGATACCACCCATGCATAGGTTTGTTGGGTTGTTTGGGGAGTAAAAGGCCAAATTTGGTAGGTGCAGTTTTTGGTTTTCCAAATTAAAATTTTGACATGCAGACCGCCTGCACCCATGTCCCATTTGGGACATATTTGAAACCAGCCAGTGTATTTTACCCCATCAACCCATATATTTTTTAAAAGTAGACACCCTACGCTATTTCAAATGGTGGTATTTTAACACTTTCCATGCACTAATTCTACCACCAGCCTTTGTCAAAGTTTGTGGTAGTAATTTTTGTGTGTTTTTTTTTCACAAATATTGTATTTTAGACATAAATTCACAGATTTTGGTATGTGTCACTGCCAAACAATAACCCAATATGTGTTCAACAACATATCCTGAGTACAGGGATACCACCCATGCATAGGTTTGTTGGGTTGTTTGGGGGCTAAAGGGCCACATTGTGAAGGTGCGCATTTTCAACTTGGAATATTGACGTGTAGTCAGCCTGAGCCCATCTTTCATTTGGGACTTTTTTTTAAGTAGGACAGTGTATTTTACCCCAAAAAGTATATATTTTGTAAAAGTAGACACCCTAGGCTATTTTAAATGGTGTTATTTTAACACTTTCCATGCACCAATTCTACCACCAGCCTTTGTCAAAGTTTGTGGTAGTCATTTTATTGTGTATTTTTTCCCACATACATTGCACTTTAGACACAAATTCACATATTTCGGTATGTGTCACTGACAAACAATACCACAATATATGTTCAGCAACATCTCCCGAGCACAGGGATACCACCCATGCATAGCTTTGTCAGCTTTGTTAGGGGTCGAAAGGCTACATTTGAGAGGTGCGCTTTTTGATTTTCAAACTTGGAATTTGAACATGTAGAGCAAGGAAGGGGTTAATAGCTCTTATAAGAGCCTTTGTAGTACTGTAGAAAAAAATTAACCCCTAAAAATGCACAGACAAGAAAAAATGTTCTGCTGTGCAGTGATCAGTGGCAGGGAAGGGGTTAATACACTACACTATACAAAAGGTATGGCTTTTATAAAAGCCCTTGGGACTCACAATTTATTAACATTTTATTTAATTTATTACAATTTAAAAATTATGTTATACAGATCTGTCTCTTTCCCTCACTAAAACTCAAGTGAGGAGAGGGAGGCAGATCCATATGGGTCAGAACAATATTTACGAACCAGACGAATGGTGATGCTCATCTGAGAAATCACCAAACCACCTTTGCCACTGATCGGCTGTTACTGATCGCTATACACGCGTTCAGACAGCTTCAAAAGGAATACACGTAATCCCCTAGTGGGTATAATTAACCCCTAGTAAGTCTGACAAAAAAAATGCTGATAGCAAAAAAAATCCTTCGGCGACTAGATTGCTCCATATGCGCTGCTTAGGCAGTGACCATATTCACTGCTTAGGCAGTGACCATATGTGCTGCTTAGGAAGTGATATACGGCAAGGAAGGGGTTAATAGCTCTTAAAAGAGCCTTTGATATACTGTAATAAATCAAAGTAAAAAAAAATAACCCCTAAAAAAATGCACAGACAGCAAAAAATGTGCTGCTGTGTAAGATCACTGCGTACACAGCGATCAATTGCATGGAAGGGGTTAAATACTGGAAACGGCTTTTATAAAAGCCTTTGGGTCTCAATTCTATTAAATATATTATAATTAAAAACTTACATTATACAGCTCTGTCTCCCTCCCTCACTAAAACTCAAGTGAGAGGGAGGCAGATCTACACGGGTCAGATCAAATATTTACACATATTGATCTAACCAGACGAATGGTGATGCTCATCTGAGCAAACGCCAACCCGCCATTGTCACTTATCAGCTGTTACTGATCGCTATACATGCACTCAGACAGCTAAAAAAAATTTTTTACGTTAAACGTAGTCCCCTAGCGGGTATAATTAACACGTGACGGGTGTAATAAAAAAGTTTTAAAAAAATTAAAAATGCTTCTGCAGCAAGATTGCTGCATTTGCGTCAGATCGCTGATTAGGCAGTGATCTACGGCAAGAAAGGGGTTAATCTCTCTTAAAAGAGGTTTTTTTATACTGTAATGAATTACAGTAAAAAAAAATAACCCCTAAAAAATGCACAGACAGCAAAAAATGTGCTGCTGTGTATGATCACTGCGTACACAGCGATCAATGGCAGGGAAGGGGTTAAATGGCTTTTATAAAAGCCCTTGGTGTTTAAAATTTTATTAAATATTTTTTTTATTATTTTATTTTATTTTTTTACTTGATCTGATCTGTCTCTCTCCCTTACTAAAAGTAGTAAGGTGAGGGAGGCAGATCAATACTTGTCAAAGGCAATATTTAGTAATATTGCCTTTGACAGTATGGTAAGTGCTCATCAGAGCACTTACCATACATGCCTGCACACAGATCACATAGATCTGCTGTGCCGGCATGGATTGGCTCCCCCTAGAGCATCGGAAGTGAAATACTTTCTCTTCCGATGCTCTTGCCATTAGAAGGGAAGCGCTGCCTGTACAGGCAGCGTTCCCTTCTACTGAGCCGATGGGGTCGCTCAGGAGAGCGACCACCATCGGCTCTGGGGAGCAGCATGGTGTTGTTAAGTGCCTCGCTGGCGAGGCACTTTAACAACACCGGAGATGCTTAGAAAGCGAACGATCGTTCGCTTTCTAAGCACATGTGTGCAGCGGGCTCAGCCATTTTTAAATGGCTGCTATGATCACTCCGTGGAGTGATCGTAGCGTGCCCCTGCACATTTGGGGGGTGTTGCACAATGCCTCTACCTAGAGGCATTGTAGCAACACCGTTAGAGTAAAGAAAGCGACCGCTGGTCGCTTTCTTTACTCCATTTAGTGCATGACGTGCCAGGCACGTCAGCTGTCGGCAAGTCCACGATTTGCCGTGACGTGCCTGGCACGTCATCTGTCGTTAAGGGGTTAAAAAACCAGGGCCTGGGGGAATGGAGTGATGACGTAGGATGCACGCTACGTCCATCACGGGAGCAGCTAGGAGGCACTGAGCAGGCAGGCCAGAAAATGAACCTGCGATCCGATAAGACCTAAACGCCATCCGAATAGACGCCACTGCCAGACGCAAAGATTATTCCAATATACCAGGCGAGCATAGACCCCTGCAACATTACAGCGCGACAGCAGGGAAGGATATATCCGAAAGAGAGCAGGATCCCGGGATCTGACAGACCTCCAAACGAAACGCTGGATAACAGGAGATTATACAGCAGGTCCACACAGTCACGGACACAACGAGAAGCTGGCTTAAGAGAGCAAAAGTAACCATGGGTCAGGGTAACCCCCTGTGAGATGACTATTCCAATTCATAAGTGAAACCTGCAAATTCTGTTTATACACATACAAAATTGAAATACTTGAGACTCACAAACACAAAGGGTTAAAGTAAAAGTCTTGAGAAATTTTTATATACAATAATAATCTCCCAATAAAAAGCAATGGGGGATTATTAAAGTTGAAACCTGCATGGATTAAGGTCACAAGCAAGTGGTACTGGAGATTACAGAACCAGTAAGGGAGTCTAAATAGCTATATACCTTTTCAAAAGGGCTGATACTCAGACATAATGTTAATAACTTTTTGAATAAAAGATTGAACTAGGGTAAAGCTGTGACAGTATATACAAAAACTGTGGAATGTATAACCTGAAACAAAATGTGATAAAACTGTCAAATGTATGCAGGAACTTTGATGAATTTGCCACGCTTTAAACTACATAGAACATAAAATTCAGAAAAGAGAATCTGGTGCAGAAAGAGTGGTAAAATATAAAGATATACACATTGAGACAGTAAGCCACGGTGAAATGACTTACCTGCATATTTGTGAATTTAAGGTATCTATGGGGCCTATGCTTTATAAGATTTAATGAAGGAGACAACCTGAACATTCTACCTCGCCTAAAGTGTACAGAATAGGAACTTCTGGAAGGAGGAAAAGAGAAAAAAAGGGAAAAAATTGTCTATGTATTGGTAATTATAGCCGAAAATCTAGAAGTCGGAAACTGGAACCAATTAAAACACATAGGAACTACTCAGGAGAGAACCGGTTCTATATTGGTGTTAATAATTGCCAGAGACTGCGACGTATACCCACAAACCAACGACAACGCCTGAAGGTATATCAGACATTAATTAAGGACTGGAAGAACTCTGAAAAAATCTATAAGCTCTAAGATAATCGGTGTTCGATTGACCTCAAGTTGAAACAGAAATACTGATTAAAATAAACAACCATATATATACGGAAGACAACTGATTTAAAGAAATATAGCCTACTATTTGTACCATTAAAGACCATACAGAAAATAAATTGCTCAGAATAAAATCTGCTATATACAGAAGTGGCTTCAACCAGAACTAAATCAGCATTAAAAGCTGATAAATAATAAAAAACATAAGAAACTAAATAGAAAAGAACTAAAAGAAAGTTTGGGGACCACAGAAATATGGCCACTAAAAAACCTCAGAAATAAAAGGAGCAAAAAAGATAAATCTGAAAAGAGACTCTCTACATATTTCTACCCACAGTCAGAAAAACAAGCAAGAGGCAAAGCTTTCTACGAATCTAGTAGTGTCCCAGGTGAGGAGAACGAAGGCGAACAAAATAAAGAAATGACGAATAGTTTTGGTGCAAATCCAACGGGCTTAATGCAAGAAATGCTCAGAAATGCACTCGGATCTCAGTTTTCAAAAAATCAAAGACGAAATTTCTAAAAGCGCGAAAGATCTTAAACAGGATATAAAGATTGATTTAAACAAATTGGGTGAAAGACTCAATAAAACTGAAAAACAACTACAGAAAATGGTATTTCAGATGGATGAACAGAAAGACCATCACAGAGGCCTGGAGTCTAAAATCCTAAAACCAGAAGAGAAACTAGCAGACATGGAAGACAGATCAAGGAGATGCAACTTAAGAATAAGAGGCATACCAGAGACAGTGCTACATCCAGAACTGGAACCCTACTTGGAGGAACTTTTTGCCCTTTTGGGAGTTCAAAATAAAGATTCTTGTAAAGTGCTAGAGAGATACCATCGTATCCTGAAGACAAAAAATACACCGGAACATTTACCAAGAGATGTCATAATTTGCTTCCATTCATATAAGGACAACCAGCAGATCCAGAAAGAGTTCCCAGGAAAGGACTTAAAAGGCTCAAATATTGAACAGTTGAAGATTTTCCCGGACCTCTCTTACCATACAAGAGCCATGAGAAGATCATTCAGGGCTCAGATGGAAATTTTGAGGAAACAAGAAATAAGATATTCATGGATGTTTCCTGTAGGGGTGTATATAACCCATGAGGGGGCTCGAATATAATTTAATAATGGATAAATCAGAAGAGCACTCAGAGGGGAGACCCCCATTAAGGAGTGAGAAGAGTTAGAGAGCAGGCTAATCGGATGATAGATGGGAATAAGTTGTAAATAGTACTTATGTATTAGCAAGTTGGGGGAAGGGAGGGGCAAGGGAGGAAGCCTGTTTGCCTAAAAAGGAGAGGAAAGGGAAAGGGAAGGAGTTTTTTTCTTTCTTTCCTTCTTGCAGAGAGGGATACACAATAAGTAGCGTTCACAAGGGATTAACAATATAGAACTAATCACAGCAGTTAAATCATCAAGTAAATAGGTAGAAATATAGAACTGACACAGGAAATAATACAAAGGTACACACATGGAAACATTGAGAATCATGTAGAACAACACACAAGTTAAGTCTTAAAATACGTATCAATAACTTAATGAGGATAGAGGGGGGGGATAGGGGAATGACATAAAAAGAAGTAACTCAAAATGAAATAACACAGTAAAGAAATAATTGAACCCACAGAATTAAAACCACAGAAAACGGTAATATAAGGGGAGACTGGAATAGAAGGCACTGGGGGGAGGGAGGGAAGAGATGGGGAAAGAGGGGTAAGAGAACACGAGGATATAATTTAATCCGCAATATAGTCGGAGATAACAATGGATTAGGATAATATAGATATATTTGGACCAATAAACACTAAAAAAAAAAGAGATATAGGGTTAGAATAAAATATAGTAGTTAAAAGAGGGAAGAGGATTTTATTTTTGTTTTATTTCTTTTTCTCCCTGTCAATGCTCCTACGTGCCTAGGAATTTAGGAATCCCAAATATGTAAAGGGAAATCAAGGATAGATAGGAGCAATGCAGGTTTTAGTATGTAATAAGCTATCGGGTAAGGGGACTAATGATAGGAGTTAAGAGGTACACAAATGAACCATGGAAGTGGCCAATCAGGTATGGGAGGGGGGGGGGGTGGGCAGGAAGGGAAAGGGATGGGGAAGGAAGAAGGGCGACTTGCAACACTAAGAGATATGGGTCACGGGGACTTTGTTAAAGTATTATTCAGGGCAAATCCCCCGAAGGGGGGGAATATTGGAAAAGGCTCTAAACCTGCTCAGTAGCTACCCAGCACGAACCCCATGTAGAGATATATTGCGTTCGAAAACAATAAGGAGGGGACCAACCAATGTTGGTTACGGATCCCCAACCAAGGGGGAATGCTAACGCACTCCAAGAAAAGGGGGAGAAGCGGTTTTATGTTAAATGTTATTTCTTTTGTATTGTATGTAAGCATCACTGAAGAAAATGCAAGTAAATTAGGGTTACAGCTAAAGCCCCGAGATAAAGTATGATTTGGATCCTAACATTGAATGTACAAGGGATTAACTCCCCACACAAGAAAAAAATACTACTCCAATTTCTTAAAAAAGAAAAAATAATGACGTGCCCTTCAAGAAACCCATTGGAGAGGAACAGACCCAATAAGGTTTAAAAATAAAAACTTTCAATAATGATGCATGCTACCCCAACAAAGAAAGAGAGGGGTGGCCATCCTATTCTCTAGCGGATTGGCAGTTGGAATAAAATATCAAGAATGTGACCCAGAAGGGAGATATATTATCGCGATAGTGGAGATAAATAATAAAATGTACACAATCATTAATATATACGCCCTCAATCAAACTCCCATTAGATTTATTCAGACAATCTGCAAAAGAACAGAAAGAATTGCTCAGGGCACAATATTCATGATGGGGGATTTCAGTTGTGTGATGGACCCCCAATATGATGTTGCAAACTCCAAAGGGACGGTAGTGAATAAAAATACAATTAGTAACGCTAGACGACTGAGAGAAATTATGAGGTCACACGAGCTACTGGACATATGGAGGGGGTTCCACCCAAAAGAGAGGGATTTGTCATGTTTCTCGAAGACACATCTGTCATATTCCCGAATAGATCTCATAATTGGGGGGGAGTAATGTAACAAATTTGATTTAAAAAGTAAAAGTTACGGAATTCACAAATTCAGATCACAATGCAGTAATAATGGATTTGAAAGATCATCGGAAAATGCTAAGGAAAGATTGGAAACTACAACAATATTACTTAAAGAAACCAGAAAACCTAGAATACACTACTAAGATGACAGAGAACTACTTTCGGGAAAATAGGGGAGGCACAATAATTCCAGCAGTGGTATGGTGCGCTTATAAGAGGACACGTAATAAGCATAGAAATAAAGGAGAAAAAACTGAGGGGCTTATCCTTGGCACAATTATATATAAAATTAGATCAAGCTACAGCTCAAAATAAAATTAACCCAAGCACACAGAGAACTAAGATAATAGAAGATATTGAGAAGGATATCAATGAAATATTGATCCAGAGGGCTAAAAGATCATTGGAGGCACTACATAGAACATGGTACTACCATGGAAACAAAGCCCAAAAATCAATGTCAAATAGATTAAAACAAAATAAATTGTAAAAAGTTATAGTACAAATTAAAGAAGGTAATAAAGATATATTGTTGCCAGACAAGATCGGTGACGCCTTTATGAAATTCTATAGAGATCTTTATACTCTACCCTTACAAAACTCAGAAATATAAATCCATGAATATTTGAGCAAGTTGACTATACCTAAAATGTCAATAGAACAACTAAACATGCTTAACCCCTTAAGGATAGAGCCTTTGAAACATTCTTGTCCATTCTGGACAATGGCTATTTTAACATTTCTGTGCTGTTTGTGTTTAGCTGTAATTTTCTTCTTTGTAATTTGCTGAACCCACACAAATTATATATTGTTTTTTAACGGGACAAGAAGGGATTTCTTTGGATGCCATCATTTTGATCATATCCTATAATATTATATAAAACATAAATAAAATATGGTAAAAAAACAAACAAACATATTTCCTGATTTTTATTTGAAACATCCTCTCCTCATCGACAAAAGCGAACAAAAGAACCCTGCTAAATAGATTCTACTATGTCTCCTGAGTACAGAGATACCACCCATGCAAAGGTTTTTTGGGTTGTTTGGGGGCTAAAAGGCCACATTTGGGAGGTGCAGTTTTTGGTTTTCCAACTTGAAATTTTGACATGCACACAGCCTCCACCCATGTCCCATTTGGGACATATTTGAAGACAGCCAGCGTATTTTACCCCATCAACCCATATATTTTTTAAAAGTAGACACCCTAGGTTATTTCAAATTGTGGTATTTTAAAACTCAAGTGAGAAGAGGGAGGCAGATCTACAAGGGTCGGATCAATATTTACAACAAATATTGATCTGACCAGGCGCATTGTAATGCTCATGTGAGCAATCACCAAACCGCCTTTGCCACTGATCAGCTGTTACTGATCGCTATACATGCGATCAGACAGCTAAAAATAAAATTGACGTTAAGCGTAAACCCTAACAGGTACAATTAACCCGAAGCAGGTGTAATAAAAAAGTTAAAAAAAAATGCTTCTGCAGCAAGATTGCTGCATTTGAGCCAGATCGCTGCTTAGGCAGTGATCTACAGCAAGCAAGGGGTTAATAGCTCTTAAAAGAGCCTTTGTTATACTGTAATAAATGACAGTAAAAAAAATGTACACCTAAAAAATGCACAGACAGCAAAAAAATGTGCTGCTGTGTATGATCACTGTGTACACAGCGATCAATGGCAGGGAAGGGGTTAAACACGTGAAATGGCTTTTATAAAAGCCCTTGATTTGTAAAATGTTATTAAATATTTTATATTTAGACCAAAAAAATGTTTTTACTTTTTCTGATCTGTCTCTCTCCCTCACGAAAACTATAGTGAGGAGAGGGAGGCAGATCAGTACTTGTCAAAGGCTTTATTTACAAATATTGCCTTTGACAGTATGATAAGTGCTCATCAGAGCACTTATCATACATGCCTGCACACAGATCACACAGATCTGATGTGCAGGCATCGATTGGCGCCCCCTAGAGCAACGGAAGTGAAATACATTCACTTCTGATGCTCTTGCTAGTAGAACGATCGCTTCCCAAGCACATGTTACAATCCATAAGATTGTAAAAGAACGAATAAAACAAGATCTAACTAAAGCCTTTAACGAATTTAAGAAGGGAATCCCACAAGAACTACTTAGGACATTCATAATTCCAATTGCAAAACCAGACAAAGATCCAGAAAGAGTTAAGAACTATAGACCAATTGCTTTAATGAATGTCAATGTTAAGCTATACTCATCAGTTCTGACAGAGAGAATAAAGATAATTTTGCCATCTATAATACATAGTGACCAGACGGTATTTATACCAGGGAGATCTTCAATAAATAACATTAGAAGACTGGTAGATATCTTGAAAGCGGGAGGGGAGATCCATGCTGGCCCTGTCATTGGATGCAGAGAAAGCCTTTGACAGGGTCGGCTGGGTTTTTATGAGGCAAACACTCCAATCCTTTGGCTTTTGAGGGAGAAATCCTAAAGAATATAATGGATCTATATGTAGGCCCAACAGCAAAAGTCAAGGGGATAGGGTTAGAATCAGGATGGTTCAATATTCAGAATGGAGTGAGGCAGGGCTGCCCACTAACCCGCCATTTTTTGTTGTTGTTGTCTATAGAACCTATGGCCATAGCAATTCGAGATAATCAAGGAATAAGGGGATTTAGTGCCATGGACGAGAGTATGAAAATTAGTTTATATGCGGATGACGGGATACTCACCTTGACAGATCCATCCAACTCTCTGCCAGAACTGATTTTAGAAATAGAAAAATACTCAGTACAGTCAGGATATAAATTAAACTTAGATAAATCTATAGCAATAGCTAGTAATATAGCACATAATACTAAGTCAAATTTAGCACAGCAAAGAATTATATAAATTATTTGGGGGTAAAAATAGGACCAGATCCAGCAGAGATGATGCAAATATATTTTCTTACTCTCCTCCTTGAAACTAAAAAGAAACTGAAACAATGGAAGCTACTGGGATTCTCATGGTGGGGGAGGATAAATATCCTTAAATCGTACATTCTCCCAAAATGGACATACCTGTTTAAAATGATTAATAGGGATGTCCCTAAAAGTTGGATGGAGATGGCTCAATCAACAATGAGTAAATTTAAATGGCAGAACTCACATCCAAGAATTGGTCTTGGTACAATGGCTCTGGGTGTAAAGAAGGGTGGACTGGGTGTTCCAATTCTTGAAGATTACTCAAAGGTGTGTAAAATTTCCCAAGCAGTTGCTACGCAACAAGAGGGTATAGAACGAGAGAGCTGGTAGAAAATAGAACAGCAGATGGGTAAAATACAAGACCTGGGATAATTATTTTGGAGGATAAATGGGTAAAAATCGATCAAAAGAGGGGGGGGGGGAGGCGATACAATAAAGTGTTCAATATGTGTTTTTACCACATTTAAATTAAAATTTTGATTCTAATACTGTGCTTCACTACGAGATCATCTCTTTTTTTCCCATATACTAATTGATACAACGAGTAATAACTAAAACAAAGACACGGGTCCCACACATATATTGTGAACTGCTGAAGCCTTTCCACGATCCTTGGAGATATATCCACTCTAAAGCTTTAACATAGAGCAGTAATTTCTGCTCTCAAAAGTGTGAGTACAACACCCACTATCCTCACCAGTTTTATTACTGTGCACATACAGAGAGCACTATTTTCTCTATTTTTCTTGTTTTTTATGCACTGAATATCTTCCATCATGAGAATTCTACAATCAACAGTTCAGATTCTATTTTAAAATATAAGTATTTTTACGTTTATCACTCTTTCACCATTGAAAACCAATTTTTTAATAAAATACCTTTCACTTATATATCATCTTGCGCTCCTCTCATTTTCCCTTTTTGTGTTTCATATTATTTGTAGAAATAAGAGGCAATTTTCTACTGAGTAGTTGAGCTGCATTTATTTTAATTTTTTATCATACCAGAATTATAGTAGCGCCTAAACACTGCTGTTTTTCGATATTTTTCAATATTAAATGACATACTAAAAAATTGGAAAAAATTTATGAAAAATATGAAAATAAAAAATCAGATAGTAACTGGGCTACCCTTGAAAACAATAAGTGCAAACGTTCAAGATCTAAATCTAAAAGAATGGGAGGTTTCCAAAAGATAGAAGATCTTTTTAATACAACAGGATTAAAATCCTTTGGGCAAATCTTGGAGGAGTCAAGTTTATCAAATATAGAGTTATATACTTATCTTAGATTAAAATATTTTATTACAAGATATGCGAGGAAGCCCAAGAACGATAACGAAAAAGCACTAGAACAACTACGAACCCAGAAAAATATGAAAAACATGATAGCTAAAAGTTTAGCTCTTATTAGAAATAATAAATCGGCTATAATATGCAAACGTAGAGAAAAATGGAGTAAAGATATAGGGCACCAAATAACACAAGAGGAATGGTTATCAGTCCTGAGACTAACTTATAAAACAGTACACTGCCTGAATTTGGATGAAATATATTTTAAAATAATGAACCGCTGGTATCTGGTTCCAACAGGCCTAGCTAAGATAAGGAACGATAAAGCAGATAGATGTTGGAGGTGTGAAACAGAAAAAGGAGATATAATGCATATATTCTGGGGATGTGAAAATATCTTAAAAATTTGGAAAAATATTAGTCAGAAAATAAAAGAACTAACGGGAGTAGACCTGGAATTTAAATCGGAAGGATTCTTACTACATTTATTTAGTCAACAGTTGATAAAAAAATACAAAGAGATTATTATCCATATTTCGGTGGCGGCCAAACTGACAATTGCAAGGAGTTGGGCCTCAAAGAAGGTTCCTTTATGGATAGAGGTTAAAAATCAAGCCTTACTCCAAATAAAAATGGAACAATGGGGATGGGGATAACAAATCAGTTTAACAGAAGAAAGGAAGATAAGAAAAAAAATGGACGGAATGGGTGGATAAAATAAACAAGATGGTATAAAAAGAAATGGGTGAGGAGGTTAAGGGAAACCAAAGAAAAAGGCTAAAGTTCTTTAGTGATGCAAATTTTTGTTTTGTTTTGTTTGTCTGTACAGCAATGATATGAAATAATAGGCAGTAACAACACGAGTCCTCGAAGTAAAAATGAGGCCTACTGGAGTTAATAACAAATGAGATATCGTCTGTTAAATGTTTTGTAAAAATGTTTTTAGTAGGTAATGTATATGTTTTATATAGAAGAAAAGAATAAATATAATTTTGGAAAAATATATGTGGCTATGGGTGGGGCATTAGCAGGACATTTTCAGGGACTTTAGCAAATTTTTATCTGTTTATGTAATTTGATAAGTCATTTAGAACAAGTATTAAGTATTCTATTTATACACATGAATATAAAATATTCTACTACAGTTTAAACTCACTTTAGTGTGAATTTTATTGCTGTGGAGCTGTGTAATACAATTAATACAATTATATATATAATAAGGGATTCCCTTTGTCAATTAACTAATATCTAGAACAAGCTCTATTTTGATATATAAATATCTATCTATCTCAAATTAGAGCTTGTTCTAGATATTAGTTAAGTGACAAGGGATAACCCTATACAAAATAATTACACCAAAGGAAAAAGAGAGAGCAACAGTCTTGTAATGCCAGGATTGAAACTTAACTGTTATTTGAATGGATAAAAACCACAAAGTTAAAAAAAAAGTACGGGATATACACTAGCTAAGTGATAACTAATACAAAAAAAAAACAAACATGAAAATATGTGAACTAGTGATAAAAAAATGTGAATAAAAACAACTATCTGTTCTGAGTGGAATGCCTGAATATTGAAGCAATCATAAGTGATTGTGAATTCACAGAGATAGAACAGCTTAATTTCAATGTTACAACACAATATTCAATATTTTATTAAGTTGTAGGCTGAACTCTCAGGAAAAAATTATAATGGGGTTGGGGGGGGACAAAATATATGCTAATTTGTCGCTAATTTTCGCTGGCACTTTAAATTGATGGGCGATATTTGAGCAATTTTAGATTATATTTATTTTATCCATTCATTATCCTAAGCACATTATCATATTTTTTATCTGTTTTGAACACCCTGGAACATAGTTTTGACAGATTTTAGTCTAAGCCTGGTTAAGTGGAGACTGAGGAGTTACAACTTTTGACGCTAGATGATAGAATATTTTTCATATACAATTCAATAATAATTTGGCCCTAATGAGTGAGTCAAATGTTGTATACAATTCAGCTTAGTGGACCATAGCCGATAATATGGGATATGGCCAGGTTGGTTCGTTAAAGAAGTGCAGTTCCTTTAAAAACAGAAACGTACTGTATTTTTCGCCTCATAAGACGCACTTTTTTCCTCCTCAAAAGTGAGGGGAAATGTCTGTGCGTCTTATGGAGCGAATGTATGTGCATACTTACCTCCATGCTGCTCTCCGTTGTGTTCTCTCCGTTGTGTTCTCTCCGTTGTTTCCTACGTGCAGTCTAACCTCCTGCACGGAGGAAGGAAGCTCCGGTCGCTTTTTTTTTTCTTCTTAACTTTATTGAAGTCGCGCAACGTCAATAGAGTTAAGAAGGGGAAAAAAAGCGCCCGGAGCTTCATTCCTCCGCGCAGGAGGTTAGACGGAGGAAACAGCGGAGAGAACACAACTGAGAGCAGCATGGAGGTAAGTGCTGGGGAAGGGAGGAGGAGGGTGGCACAAACGAGCAAATCCTGGCATAATAAGGGGCAAAATCCTGGCATTGTGAGGGGGAAAATCCTGGCATAGTGAGGGGCAAAAGACTGGCATAGTGAGGGGCAAAAGACTGGCATAGTAAGGGGAAAAAGCCTGGCATAGTGAGGGGCAAAAGCCTGGCATAGTGAGGGGCAAAAGCCTGGCATTGTGAGGGGGAAAGACTGGCATAGTGAGGGGCAAAATCCTGGCACAGTGAGGGGCAAAATCCTGGCACAGTGAGGGGCAAAATCCTGGCACAGTGAGGGGCAAAATCCTGGCTTAGTGAGGGGTAAAAGCCTGGCATAATGAGTGGCTAAAGCCTGGCATAGTGAGGGGCAAAATCCTGGCATAGTGTCATGGAGTCGCGGTGCAGGGGTAGTGGGCGATTCAAGGCCCTGCGCAGGGTGAGCACTCTCCACCTGGGGTGGAGCCCCAGGCTTTGAATGCCCACATGCAGAGGCCTTGTTTGGTTTCCCACGAGTCAAAGCCAGGCAGGGACAAAGCAGGGTCTAGGATCAAGCCAAGGTCAAAGTACTGTAGAGAGCAGGATAGTCAGGATCAAGCCGAGGTCAAAGGACTGGAGAAAGCAGAATGGTCAGGATCAAGCCGAGGTCAATGGACTGGAGAAAACAGGGATGGTCAGGAACACGATGAACAGGTATCAAAAACACAAGCTAGCAGAAAATAAATGTACCAGCTCTGATTGCTGGGAGGATGGGGTTTATATAGCTCCAGGGCTCATTACTACAAGGACCTACACCTGGGCGGTAGGAGGAAATAGAACCAGCAGGTGGTGTCTGGAACAGGAGCAGGGAACAGGAACCACAGGAGTCAGGGTTCGAATCCAGGTGGATAGTTACCCCTCTCTAGGGGTGAACACTGAGCACCTAATTTGGAATTTAAACCATTCTCTTGTTTTTCTTTCTCATTTTAGAAGTAGCTGCCGAGGGGCACTTCTGTTGCTTGGTCTGCCAGGTAATGAGCTCTTCATCAGATGAGAAGTCTGGACCAAAGGGAAAATCATAAATCTTGGGTGCAGAGATCAAAGCATTAGCTTTATGCAGGGATGGCATAGGTTCTTGACAGGCAGAAATAAATGAGGCATTTCTCCGCTGTGGAGTGGCAATGACAGTCTCGATAACATTGGTAGGAACAGAGATGTTAGGTGAGCCAGCATGATAGATATCTTCAAACGTTTCTTCAATGGAGCTGTCAGGTAAGCATTCCATACTGGAGGACACAGGCCTACTGGACAGATATTTACGTAGGCTCCCAGGAGCGGACGCAGGCTTAGTTAACAGCCCTGATGCTTTTCTCATTTTCTCTGGTTTTGAAGGTCGAATAGGGCAATAGCTGATATAATGCCCAGATCTCCCACAATAAAAACATAGGTTGTTCCTACGCCAGGACCATTCAGGGGCTGTGAGGGGACCCCTCGCTGAATTCTTTACTGGTGAAGGCTGTGTCACTCTCAGTGAAGAGAGAGCAGGTATAGGCCTCAGATGCAGACCAGAGTCACTGGCAGGCTTATGGGTATTTATTCCAGTGACTGGTTTCAGAGAGCACAGCTCTGGTGCCGAATTCACCCTGGACAGTTTTTTCATATTGGGAGACTGGCTATTAGTAAAGGCTGACCTCAAGAGACGAACCTCTTCCTGGAGCAGAGACAAACTTTTCTGCAGCGTCTGAATATACAAGAGATAAAGTCCCCACCTGTTCTATCAAAAGTGTTGTGGCATAGGCCCTTGCGGACTCCATAGTGTGGCTGGTACATTGTGTCACGGACGGCTGTGCCGATGAGGTCTGGAGTCGCGGTGCAGGGATAGTGGGCGATTCAAGGCCCTGCGCAGGGTGAGCAGGTGAGCACTCTCCACCTGGTGTGGAGCCCCAGGCTTTGAATGCCCACATGCAGAGGCCTTGTTTGGTTTTCCACGAGTCATAGCCAGGCAGGGACAAAGCAGGGTCTAGGATCAAGCCGAGGTCAAAGGACTGGAGAGAGCAGGATAGTCAGGATCAAGCCGAGGTCAAAAGACTAGAGAAAGCAGAATGGTCAGGATCAAGCCGAGGTCAAGGGACTGGAGAAAACAGGGATGGTCAGGAACACGATGAACAGGTATCAAAAACACAAGCTAGCAGAAAATAAATGTACCAGCTCTGATTGCTGGGAGGATGGGGTTTATATAGCTCCAGGGCTCATTACTACAAGGACCTACACCTGGGCGGTAGGTAAATAAGAAGACAAAGTCAGAGAGATAGCCACTACTGCTACATGAGAAAATAGAACCAGCAGGTGGCGTCTGGAACAGGACCAGGGAACAGGAACCACAGGGTTTGAATCCAGTGGATAGTTACACATAGTGAGGGGCAAAAGCCTGGCATAATGAGTGGCTAAAGCCTGGCATAGTGAGGGGCAAAATCCTGCAATAGTGGGGGGCATAATCCTGGCATATTGAATGGCTAAATCCTGGCATAGTGAGGGTGAGGTTTTTTTTCTTGTTTTCCTCCTCTAAAAACTGGGAGCGTCTTATGGTCAGGTGCGTCTTATGAGGCGAAAAATACGGTAATTCATTTCTGCGCATGTCAGAAATTTGGCATTTCAATCGAAGATGGCACCTCCCGCCATTTGTAGTTGGTTATTTCCCTGAAGAAGCCACCAACTGGTGGAGAAACGGGTGTTGGGTAGCGGTGAAAGGGGGGAAACTTTATTGGTGTTTAGAAGAATTTATACTAGATTGGAATCTTAAGCTAGTCACCACAAATAATTGCTTTAATCCCTTAGGGGTTAGGCTGACTTCATAATAGTCAGCATAGAAAGGAGCTGCACTTGGAAGCTGACAATCTTATTTACCATATTTGCCTCGAATATAGAAACGGGTGTCGGGTAGCGGTGAAAGGGGGGAAACTTTATTGGTGTTTAGGAGAATTTATACTAGATTGGAATCTTAACCCCTTAAGGACAGAGCCTTTGAAACATTTTTGTCCTTTCTGGACAATGGCTATTTTAACATTTCTGTGCTGTTTGTGTTTAGCAGTAATTTTCTTCTTCGTCATTTGCTGTACCCACACATATTATATATTGTTTTTATCGGGACAAAAAGGGCTTTCTATGGATGCCATATTTTTGATCATATCTTATCATATTATTAAAAAAAAATAATAAAATATGGTAAAAAAAAAAAAAATACACAAATTTCTTTGTTTTTATTTGAAACAACTTCTCCTCATCGACAATAGCGAACGAAAAAACATGCTAAATAGATTCTACTATTTCTCCTGAGTACAGGGATACCACCCATGCATAGGTTTGTTGGGTTGTTTGGGGGCTAAAATGCCAAATTTGTGAGGTGCAGTTTTTTGTTTTCCAACTTGAAATTTTTACATGCAGACAGCCTGCACCCATGTCCCATTTGGGACATATTTGAAACCAGCCAGTGTATTTTACCCCATCAACCCATATATTTTTTAAAAGTAGACACCCTAGGCTATCTCAAATGGTGGTATTTTAACACTTTCCATGCACTATTTCTACCACCAGCCTTTGTCAAAGTTTGTGGTAGTAATTTTTTTGTGTTTTTTTTTCACAAACCTTGTACTTCAGACATAAATTTACAGATTTTGGTATGTGTCACTGCCAAATAACACCCCAATAAGTGTTCAGAAACATCTCTTGAGTACAGGGATACCCCCCATGCATAGGTTTGTTGGATTGTTTGGGGGGTAAAAGTCCAAATTTGGGAGGTGAAGTTTTTGGTTTTCCAATTTGAAATTTTGACATGCAGACAGCCTGCACCCATGTCCCATTTGGGACATATTTGAAACCAGCCAGTGTATTTTACCACATCAACCCATATATTTTTTTAAAGTAGACACCCTAGGCTATCTCAAATGGTGGTATTTTTACACTTTCCATGCACTAATTCTACCACCAGCCTTTGTCAAAGTTTGTGGTAGTCATTTTTTTGTGTTTTTTTTTCACAAACCTTGTACTTCAGACATGAATTTACAGATTTTGGTATGTGTCACTGCCAAATAACACCCCAATAAGTGTTCAGCAACATCTCTTGAGTACAGGGATACCACCCATGCATAGGTTTGTTGGGTTGTTTGGGGGCTAAAAGGGCCACATTGTGAAGGTGCGCATTTTCAACTTGGAATATTGACGTGTAGCCAGCCTGAGCCCATCTTTCATTTGGGACTTTTTTTTAAAGTAGGACAGTGTATTTTACCCCAAAAAGTATATATTTTGTAAAAGTAGACACCCTAGGCTATTTTAAATGGTGTTATTTTAACACTTTCCATGCACCAATTCTACCACCAGCCTTTGTCAAAGTTTGTGGTAGTCATTTTATTGTGTATTTTTTCCCACATACATTGTACTTTAGACACAAATTCACATATTTCGGTATGTGTCACTGACAAACAATACCACAATATATGTTCAGCAACATCTCCCGAGCACAGGGATACCACCCATGCATAGCTTTGTCAGCTTTGTTGGGTGTTGAAAGGCTACATTTGAGAGGTGCGCTTTTTGATTTTCAAACTTGGAATTTGAACATGTAGAGCAAGGAAGGGGTTAATAGCTCTTATAAGAGCCTTTGTAGTACTGTACAAAAAAATTAACCCCTAAAAATGCACAGACAAGAAAAAAATTTCTGCTGTGCAGTGATCAGTGGCAGGGAAGGGGTTAATACACTACACTATACAAAGGGTATGGCTTTTATAAAAGCCCTTGGGACTCACAATTTTTTTAACATTTTATTTAATTTATTACAATTAAAAAATTATGTTATACAGATCTGTCTCTTTCCCTCACTAAAACTCAAGTGAGGAGAGGGAGGCAGATCCATATGGGTCAGAACAATATTTACCAATATTGATCGAACCAGACGAATGGTGATGCTCATCTGAGAAATCACCAAACCACCTTTGCCACTGATCGGCTGTTACTGATCGCTATACACGTGTTCAGACAGCTTCAAAAGGAATACACGTAATCCCCTAGTGGGTATAATTAACCCCTAGCGAGTCTGACAAAAAAAATGCTGATAGCAAAAAAAAAATCCTTCTGCGACTAGATTGCTCCATATGCGCTGCTTAGGCAGTGACCATATGCACTGCTTAGGCAGTGACCATATGTGCTGCTTAGGAAGTGATATACGGCAAGGAAGGGGTTAATAGCTCTTATTTAAAAAAAAAATTACGTTAAACGTAGTCCCCTAGCGGGTATAATTAACACGTGACGGGTGTAATAAAAAAGTTTTAAAAAAATTAAAAATGCTTCTGCAGCAAGATTGCTGCATTTGCGTCAGATCTCTGCTTAGGCAGTGATCTACAGCAAGAAAGGGGTTAATCTCTCTTAAAAGAGCTTTTTTTTATACTGTAATGAATTACAGTAAAAAAAATTAACCCCTAAAAAATGCACAGACAGCAAAAAATGTGCTGCTGTGTATGATCACTGCGTACACAGCGATCAATGGCAGGGAAGGGGTTAAATGGCTTTTATAAAAGCCCTTGGTGTTTAAAATTTTATTAAATATTTGTTTTATTATTTTATTTTATTTTTTTACTTTATCTGATCTGTCTCTCTCCCTTACTATAACTAGTAAGGTGAGGGAGGCAGATCAATACTTGTCAAAGGCAATATTTGCTAATATTGCCTTTGACAGTATGATAAGTGCTCATCAGAGCACTTATCATACATGCCTGCACACAGATCACATAGATCTGTTGTGCCGGCATCGATTGGCTCCCCCTAGAGCATCGGAAGTGAAATACTTTCACTTCCGATGCTCTTGCCATTAGAAGGGAAGCGCTGCCTGTATAGGCAGCGTTCCCTTCTACTGAGCCGATGGGGTCGCTCAGGAGAGCGACCACCATCGGCTCTGGGGAGCATCAAGGTGTTACTAAGTGCCTCGCTAGCGAGGCACTTTAGAAACACCGCAGATGCTTAGAAAGCGAACGATCGTTCGCTTTCTAAGCACATGTGTGCAGTGGGCGCAGCCATTTTTAAATGGCTGCTACGATCACTCCGTGGAGTGATCGTAGCGCGCCCCTGCACTTTTGGGGGGTGTTGCACAATGCCTCTACCTAGAGGCATTGTAGCAACACCGTTAGAGTAAAGAAAGCGACCGCTGGTCGCTTTCTTTACTCAGTTTAGTGCATGACGTGCCAGGCACGTCAGCTGTCGGCAAGTCCTCGATTTGCCGTGACGTGCCTGGCACGTCATCTGTCGTTAAGGGGTTAAGCTAGTCACCACAAATAATTGCTTTAATCCCTTAGGGGTTAGGCTGACGACCCTGATTATAAGACGACCACCCAAACTTTGGATATTCCTTTAGGAAAAAAACTAAAAGCCTGAATATAAGACTATCCTATAGGAAAAAGTGTAACTTTTATATATATTTACATGGAAATTGCTTTTTCAGATTTAATAAAAATTATGATATAAAAAAATGCATTTCTTGTTTTTATTTCCTTTTATGTGCCAATGCTGCCCCTACCCCCCAGACTTACCTAATGCTCTCTCTCCCCCCCAGACTTGCCCAATGCCCCTCCCTCCCCCCAATGCTGGCTCCCCCTTCCTCCTCCCAATGCTGCCTTTCTTCCCCCTCCCTCCCTCCAACGCTGTCTCTGTGCCTCCTACCTGCCCCCAACGTTGCCTCTCTCTCCCCCCAACGTTGCCACTCTCTCCCCCCAACGTTGCCACTCTCTCCCCCCTCCCCCCAATGTTGCCTCTCTCCCCTCTCACTGGTGGCTAGTGCGGCAGCCAGGGTATGTCTGCACGATACGTGCAGACATCCTCCATAATGCCCCACACTTCCATCTATTATGACGGACAGTGAGAAGGTCATGTGACCTCCTGGCTTCCGTCAGAAGTCCCGACGGAAGTGCCGGGCAGCATTGGAGGATGTCTGCATGTATATACTGGCTTCCCCAATCTCCATGGTGGGTAGTGGGGGAAGCCGGTGGATGTCTGCACGATACGCACAGACATCCTCCGCTGCTGCCCGGGACTTCCGCTGGGGCTTCTATGATGAAGCAGGAAGGTCACATGACCTCCCGGCTTCTGTCATAGAAGTCCCGACAAATGTGCCTGGGCAGCAGCGGAGGATGTCTGCGTGTATTGCACAGACATCCACCTGCTACTTGCGAGGGGGATCCAGGTCAATTTGAGGTCAGACTATAAGATGACCTCAAATATAAGATGAGGGGTCTTTTTCAGAGCATCAGAAAAAACCCTTGTCTTATATTCAAGCAAATACGGTATTGACCACAGGGATTTCCTGGAAGCTTCAAGAGTGAATGCGATCCACGAAAGGAAAAAATAATGGCTGCCGGGGCCGCCCATGCGCAGTCTTAAAGTGACAGACCAGTGACAAGTTTCACGGAACAGTCAATCATGCCCCCTCACCCTATGCAAATGAGGTTGAGGAGTGAATCAGGCTGCCTGCCTCTTATTAAGGCAAGTCTGAAACACCCATATAAGGGGCTGTCTTAGCCTGCAATAGATGAGACAGGCTGTCTCAGCCATTGCAGTGAGGATTGTGATTACTGTAAAGGCTAATCACAATCCATTGACATCCTCCCCCAAATATGGGGGAGAGATGGGGTAAATTGATCCTGGTTGCCTTAACAGTAAAGCAGACCACGATCAACCATTATTTTTTGCATTTATTAATGTGATCACTGTGAAAATTAGGACTGAAATAAGCTTTAAACAAATGTGCAGAGCTTACTTGAGAGCAAAAACTTGAGAGTCACGTGCCGACTCACATATAGAAGCTTTGTCAGCTTTTATTGGCTGACCTCGGATCCAAAAGGTTATCAAACTGTATCAGGCAGACAGGAGCAGAATTTCAGCAACACATTCAGAGCTTCTTGGTGAGGAGGGGGCGTATCTACAGACGCGTGTCACCAGGATCTGGCTTCATCAAGTGGTACACTTTGCACATTGTTTGCACATATTTATATTGAATATCCTCTTCGCTGCTTTTTTTTACTTTATTCTATTCATTTAGTGGAAATAGAGGTGTTTTTTTCCATGTTAAAGTGAGCTGCATTATATTATTATCACAATCATTTTTTACACACTTTCTTCACATTCAATTCATTCTCATTCTCTTTATGCATTACTTCTCACAGTCTCTATCACACAGACTGTCTCTCACACACAGATCACCTGTAATGGAGGTGATTACCTAGTCAAGGCCTGTTCCATTTTTACTACTGCTATTGTGTGTATATATATATGTACAAGCACACTCACGCTCCCAAAAAAGGCCAAGAGTGGAAGGGGTTATATAAAAGAAAGAGCTTAGGGCAGCACTTGCCTTGTTTGCCATGCGTTATGACAGGAGAGTGCCTGTCGGCAATCACCCCATGGGGAGCTGAAATGGCAGCATGGTAGGATAGAAACATAGATACCAAGGATACCATGCTTCTTGCCACTAGACACCAGGGAACAGCGTTGCCCAGGGTAGGTCAAGAGGGCATGCAATGGAGGTGATGGGGGCATGTAATGGAGGTGATGGGCGTCTGCAAGGGGGAGTGGGGGTGCTCCCCCCCCCTGATTTCCAAGAAGAAAAAAAAAAGTGCCCCCTGCCGCTGCCTTTGATGTAACAGGGAGCTTAACGCTGCCGTTAAGCTCGCTATTACACTAACCTTAGTGTAACACTGCCATTCATCTTGGCAAAATGCCTCCAGGTCATGCAAAGTTTTGCATGAACCGCACGTTTGATATCTCCCCAGAGTGGCTCGATGATATAAGGTCAGGAGACTGATGGCCACTACAGAACCTTCAACTTATTCTGCTGTAACCACTGGAGGGTCAAGTTGGCCTTGTGCTTAGGGTCTTTGTAATTCTGAAAGTCCAAGAGCATCCCATGCTCATCCTTCGTGTAGCAGAATGCAAATTGTCTCCCAGTATTTTCTGATAACATGCTGCATTCAACTTGCCATCAATTTTCACAAGATTCCCCATGGCTTTAGAGCTCACCACCCCCTCCCCAAAACATCAGTGAGCCACCACCATGCTTTTCAGCGGAGATGGTATTCTTTTCACTATAGGCCTTGTTGACACTTCTCCAAACATAGCTCTTATGGTTGTGACGATAAAGCTCTATTTTGGACTTGTCACTCCAAATTACAGTGTGCCAGAAGCGGTGCGGTGTGTCAAGGTGTTGTCGGGCATATTGTAACTAGGCTATTTTGTGGCATTGGCGCAGTAAAGACTTCTTTCTGGCCACTAGACCATGCAGCTAATTTTTGTTCAAGTATCGTCATATTGTGCTCCTTGAAACAACCATACTGTCTTTTTCCAGAGTAGCCTATATTTCTCCTGAGGTTACCTGCGGTATCCTGAACAATTTTTGTGGCTGAAATCTTTCTTGGTCCACCTGACTTTGGCTTGGTATCAAGAGATCCCTGAATTCTCCACTTCTTAATAAGTGATTAAACAGTACTGACTGGCATTTTCAAGGCTTTGAATATCTTTTTATATCATTGTCTATCTTTATAAAGTTCCATTGCCTTGTCATGCAGGTCTTTTGACAGTTCTTTCCTGCTCCCCTTGGCTCAGTATCTAGCCTGCTCAGTGCATCCATGTGAGGGCTAACAAACTCATTGACTATTTATACACAGACACTAATTGCAATTTAAAACGACACAGGGTTGTAAAATTAACTTTTAATTGCCTCATGCACGCACATTGAGGTTATTGATAATATATGTGGAATAATGTTGATGGTTCATTTATATATCTTGGATCTATGGATCTATTGTATCCTTGGTTGTGAAAGAAAAGACGGAACGGAAAACAGTTTAAATAATGATTCATCTTCAGAGAGGGCATCTCTTTAGCCTTTTGGAGGTAGATATTGCCGGGGGCAATTCTATTTTTTGAGGTGAGAATGGGGCTCACTAGTGAAATTTTGCAGTCTCAATGTGGGATTTTGGGTCTGTTTATATATTTATGTATTTGTGTGTATCTGTAAATGCAGGGTGATGACCAAGTGCAGGAGTTGGTATTCTGGACCCTATAAATATGATTATATTTTTTTCATTAAACGTTCAAGACCTAAATGCCCACTTTGAAATATCCACAGTTTTAAAGACATTTAAAATATAATTCCTTTTGTCATCTACGTGAGAAGTATGATATTGTGTCTAAGATATATGCACATATACAATATTAAAGTCAAAACTTTTATAACAAAATTTGAATTCCAGTTAGCGTGAGCATAGACAATAAATTAAATTGTTTTATTGCACAAAGCAGGAAACACATTTAAGAGACGAAGGAGATCTAATCCGTTTAAAAACTGAAAGGAGAGATAGCTCCATTGTGATAAATAGTATGATATCACTTTCAACATATGTAATTTATATGCTTACATGTTCACGTAAGTTAATTTAAGATAACTTTTCTAAAAGTAAGCCACTATAAAGACAAAAAAGATGGAACCTTCTTGGGCCCTCGGTATTAAGGCACATAAAATGCCTAGGCATTAGGCATTAAATAACTGATTTAAATCCAAAATCAAGTAGAGGTGCAAATAGAGAATACATATGAATGAATATGTTATATATTAATAGCTTTTTTTTCTCTTCTCTTCTATAGATACTTCATGTACTGATGCAGCCTTATGAAAATCTGTCTCATAATGCAGCTGTTCTTTACATCATTCTATTTATGGACAGCTGATACATTTGTATACATAAATGGAACCGCTCTGAACGTTACATGTAATAACACATTGTTGAGAGCATCACTATATATATGAAAAATGCATGTTAGGTCTGCATTGCTTTTAATTTTGTGTATGTTGTTTGTAAATTATTTTGTTTATCATGTCCCTTTTGTGAAAGATGGAAAATTATTCTGCTTATATTGTCACTTACTTATATACACTTATGAACATTTTTATATTTATATTATTATTATATATTTTGTGGTACAAATTATGACATATTTTCATTTATTGGGGCCACAGGCATATGCCGGGCCCGTGGCTCCATGGGGGGTGGGGGTCAATTATTTTATTAATGGAGCCATGGGCTTTTTATATTTTAATTTAATTTGTCCATGGGCATAGAGCTGGCCCGAGGCCCCAGGGGCCCACTTTTAAAAATGTATTTTATTTACTGCGGGCATGGCGCTGGCCCCCAGTCACTTGGAGCCTGACCCATGGAGGGCATAATATTTGGCTAAGGTAAAATCAAAAGTAAATTTGAGGAATACATTAAAAGGAAATATTAGGATGAAGAGGAACTGTATATATACAATTCTATAATCCTTGATGTATTATGATGTTCAAAGGAGTATATCGTGGCCCAAGGAACAATGCAGCACAGATGCAAAATGCAATTCTGATGTGATGGTCAGAAATGTCTAACTTCTTTACTTGAGGACTGCAAATCCACCAAGTTTTCAGGATAGCTCTTTACAATGGAGAATAGGTTTCACGATGGGTGGGCTATTAGGACTAAAGGCCAGAGTCTCATGTCTGCAGCATTGAATCAAAACTCTGTGCCCCAAGTCTTTGACATGTGCAGAGCTTCCTCCTTCTGGGAAATTGTTCCAGAATCTGAGGTTTAAGCTCTCATGTGGTAGCAGGGCCGCTTTAACCAATGGGCAAAGTTGGCACTTGCCCAGGGCCCACTGGTTAAAGGGGCCCCCCACCCCACTGCCTGCGTGACTGTCTCACACGGAGACAGTCTGGCAGTGGCATATTACTGGGCATACTGGCTGTGGCATTCCTGAGCATACTGGCTGTGGCATGTTAATGGGCATACTGGCTATGGCATGTTAATGGGCAAAGAGTGGCATACTAATAGGCATACAAGCTGTGGCATATTACTGGGCTTTCTGACTGTTACATATTACTGGGAATACTGGCAGTGGCATATTACCAGGCATATTGGCAGTGGCATATTTCTGTGCATACTGGCAGTGGCATATTACTAGGCATACTGGCTGTGGCATGTTAATGGGCAAAGGCTGGCATACTAATGGGCATACTGGCTGTGGCAAACTAATGGACATACTGGTTGTGGCATATTAATGGGCATACTGGCTGTGGCAAACTAATGGACATACTGGTTGTGGCATATTAATGGGCATTCTGGCTGTGGTATACTAATTGGCATACTGGCTGTGGCATATTAATGAGCAAATGAACAGTGGCATATGGGCATACTGACTGGCATATTAATGGGCAAACTATTTGTGGCATATTAGTGGGCAAATTGACTGTGGTATACTAATGGGCATACTGGCAGTGGCATATTTCTGTGCATACTGGCTGTGGCATATTACTGGGCATACTGGCTGTGGCATGTTAATATGCAAAGAGTGGCATACTAATGGGCATACTGGCTGTGGCAAACTAATGGAAATACTGGTTGTGGCATATTAATGGGCATTCAGTCTGTGGTATACTAATTGGCATACTGGCTGTGGCATATTAATGGGAAAATGAACAGTGGCATATGGGCATACTGGCTGTGACATATTAATGGGCAAACTGGCTGTGGCATATTAGTGGGTAAATTTACTGTGGCATACTGACAGTGGCATATTTCTGGGCAAATTGACTGTGGCATATTAATGGGCAAATTGGCTGTGGCATATTAATGGGCATATTGGCGGTGGCATATTAGTGGGCAAATCGGCTGTGACATATTAATGGGCATACTGGCTGTGGCATATTAGTGGGAAAATGAACAGTGGCATATGGTCATACTGGCTGTGGCCTATTAATTGGCAAACTGTCTGTGGCATATTAGTGGGCAAATTTACTGTGGCATACTAATGGGCATACTGACAGTGGGATATTTCTGTGCATACTGCCTGTGGCATATTACTGGGCATACTGGCTGTGGAATGTTAATGGGCAAAGAGTGGCATACTAATGGGCATACTGGCTGTGGCAAACCAATAGACATACTGGTTGTGGCATATTAATGGGCATTCTGTCTGTGGCATACTAATTGGCATACTGGCTGTGGCATATTAATGGGCAAATGAACAGTGGCATATGGGCATACTGGCTGTGACATATTAATGGGCAAACTGCTGTGGCATATTAGTGGGCAAATTGACTGTGGCATATTTATGGGCATACTGGCTGTGGCATATTAGTGGGCAAATTGGCTGTGACATATTAATGGGCATATTGGCTATGGCATATTACTGGGCAAATCGGCTGTGACATATTAATGGGCATACTGGCTGTGGCATATTAGTGGGCAAATTGGCTGTGGCATATTAATGGGCAAACTGGCTGTTGCATATTTATGGACAAGCATCTTGGACTTTTAATACGTTTTTAAATGTAAGATCTTATTGTTTGTTGGTTTTATTGCTTATATTAAAATACTTACTTGTGCAATCCTGCCTTCTCCTTCCCATGTGATGTGAATATCTGGGCTGCCTCTGGAGCTGGTTTACAAGATCTACTTGCTCTTATCTGAGCTCACCCACGCTATTTATCTTGAGCAGGGTATTGCTCATGTAAATGTGAGTGTACCATTTATGCACTTTGCACTATTATACTATTGCACTGATATACTACACTATTATTGTTTTTGTTTTTCCCTTTGCATAATATCTGAGCATTTTGTCTCATAGAAAAGGGTAATGCTCTTTTTTCTCTAGTGTTGGTCACTAGCGCACATGTTCACTTTATTGTATTTGTTTTCACTGGCTGTTGCATATGTTAATGGCAAAATGATTGTGGCATGTTGATTGGTAAATGACTGTGGCTCATTTTATTTGGCAAAGTGATTCTGTGGTATCTTCTGTGGGGAAAAGTGACACTGTGGCATGTTCTACAGGGCCAGTTCTGTGAGGGAAAGTGACACTGTGGTATGTTATGTGAGGCAAATTGACACTGTGGCATGCCAAATCATGTGGGTGCAATATACGTGCATGGCAAGTGCTGTGGATACTGTATGGTGTTGTGTTAAGTTCTTTAGGTGCAATGTGGGTGCAGAAAAAGGGAATAAAAACAAGGAGTGTAATTTTTCAATAACATGTTTATTACATATACAGATAGTTGAGTGTGATATTAAAATAGTTGCATATAATATTAAAAAGTTTACATTTACTTTGGGTCGAGAGGGGCCCACTGCTAAAGATATTGCCCAGGGCCCACTAGAGTCTTAAAGCGGCCCTATGTGGTGCTGCCAAAAAAATTAGTACAATGATTTGCGCACTGTGCATAACGATCAGTCGCAGAGCAGACACAAAAAAGCAGCATGGTGATGAGCTCTTCCAGTCCCAGGCTAGTTATTTATTTATGCATTTACTGCTCACTGACATGATATGAATAGTGTTGAGCAAACCCGAACATTACGGTTTTTGGACCCCGGACCCGAACATGGACATTCCACTGTATGTTCGTGTTGGAGTTCGGGGTTCGGCGATTACATTGTATGTAATGCTATTGGCTTTCATAAGACTAGGGACTCTATTTCGGTTTATAGACTTTCGATTTATGGAATACATGTAATGCTATTGCTATTCTATAAACCGAAATAGAGTCCCTATTCGTATGAATGGGGACTCTATTTCGGTTTATAGAATAGCAATAGCATTACATGTATTACATCTGAGAGTCAAATAGAACCGTCAAATACTGTGCTTACAGTACACTTTGAAAAATTGTAATAGTTTTGGGTGGTAAATAGTACATTTGCGTCTTGCGGTGCACTTCATATCTGAGAGTCAAATAGAACAGTCCAATACTGTGCTTACAGCGCACTTTGAAAATTTCTGGCTACCTCCTCCTCCTCCAGCGCCGCTTCCACCTACACCGCCACGGTCACCGCCTCCTCAACCTATGGGTCACTTAGTATAAACTGAAAGAGAATACCCTGCACTCCAACCCTCTCTTAAATGGATAATTCTGTTGATCCTCCTGGCAGCCATGCTTTAGATTTAGATTTATGTTCTTCCAAAACTAAAATCAAAGATTCCAAGTGCTATTTTATGGCTCAGCTTAATTCTTAATTTGTATGTATTTTATGTTATTTGAAGTTATTTCCCTATCCATATTTGTTTGCAGGGCACTTGTCCTATTATTACCCCATTTTACTTCCTTTTGCAGCCCTCTAGCCCTTTTCCAGGACTTTTTTAGAGGCATTTTAGTGGCCAAAAGTTTGGGTCCCCATTGACTTCAATGGGGTTCGGGGTCAAGTTCGAGCCCGAACCTGGACTTTTTCCCGAAGTTCGGCCGAACCCGAACATCCAGGTGTCCGCTCAACTCTAGATATGAAAAGATTTTGCATGTATTGCTCATTGGCATCAAATACAAAGTTTATGAATTTTCTACTCATTGGCATCATATGAAAAGTGTATGCATGTTCTGACCATTGGCCTCATATATAAAGTTGATGCATTTATTGCTCTTTCCCATCATATACAAAGTTTATCTATTTACTGCTCATTGGCTAAATATGCACTATTTATGCATTTTCTGCACATCATCATAATTTATACATTTTATGCATTTATTGCTCATTGTCATCATATACAAAATTAATATGTGCCCATGACGTGAGGGAGGGGGCAAAACACGCTTGGCACCAAAAGTTAAAACCCAGCATCTCTGTATCCTGCATTATTGACATTTTCTACTGATTACCCGTGTATGATTTTTGCTCATTTGATTACCCATTCTGTGATATTTCTTGGCTTGTCGGACTACCTGACTTGTATATTGACCCTGGCTACTCCTGTCTACTCTATTTGGCATCTCCTTTGGTACTGCACTACAGTCTCCTGCCTGTTGCTTCCTACAGTTAACTCTGTTACTCTTTCCATCCTGTTACTGTAAAGTGCAAAGCTCATTGGCATCACATAGATTATTTAGATATTTCTATTGGCATAAAGCCTTGCATTAACAGTTACTACTTATTTGCATCATTCACATCATTTAAATAAACTTATTGGTTATTGCTTATATATTCCTACTGTTCATTGGCATCATATAAATTATTTATATGTCCGCCCAAGCATGTGAACTTATTTACTCCACTTCTATCAAATTTGCCATGGGATCTAGCCCCAGATCTTTTAGTGACTTAGCAACGACCCTGCCGTGGAGCATTGAGTTACTCACTGTCAGTGTATATTCTTGCATTGCAACTGTGGAAACCCTAAACCATTTTCATGATTACAAACCTCATTGACTATGGTTAACACCCCAACTGTATATATTATTACAACTGAATACATAGCGATGATTTAAATCAAAAACAAAATACACATTTTATTTTGTCTCTGAAAATGTTTCTGCAATGCATTCTCAAATAAGAACACTAGATGGCACAATATCATTGAAAAACAGGCAGATTTTATTTCTATTTTAGCAGTCAGGTCTGTGCTTTACTCTCTAGTCAGTGGGATTATATAAAGTATCTTTGTGGAAGATTAAATTGTTGATATTTTTTTTTCTCCTGCAAGTTTGAAATGCCATTTTTGTTTTATGGACTTTATAGAAATAAATGCGATCTTGATGTATTGAGTGTTTAGACTGAGATCATTAAACCCCTCCCTCATATTAATCCTCTGGCATCACTTGTATATAATTAATAATGCATAGCTGGTTGCCAACATCACAGAACCAGCATCAGGGGCACAAAAAACTGCTGTACAAATTACAGCAACATAACAAATTAAAGCAACATAACAAATTAAATGAATCCTTAATGACAAGCATTTGCTATGGCTCTGTGAAAACTGCAGTGTAAAGAATAAGTAGCTGCATTACTATATAGCTATATATCAGCTGTATAATGGCTGATAGTTTAATACATAATTATGGATTCAATGTTTTAAAATTTGGACACACAGCATACGTATAAGATTTTTGCTTAGAATAGTCCTCATCAAAATGAATTAAACTAAATCATTTTTTTTGCCCTAGAGGCAGGTTAATGCAGCATTCAGCGCAGCAAGATAAATTATTGAAATATACATCTTCTTTCTTTGTAACCTTGACAGCATTTATACAGCAATAATGTGAAAATGGTAATAGTGGGCACCAAAAATCATTTGATGCAATAAAAAGCATCAACTCCAGTGTTGCATGTGATTCTAAAACTGTAAATTCATCTCCAAGAGGAGTAAAAACATGTCCAAAATTAATTATCTCTCTTTGTGGCCAGGATTATGCCCCTCAAAATGCCAGGATTTAGCCACCCAATATGCCAGGATTATTATGCCACTCAATATGCCAGGATTTTCCCACACAATATGCCAGGATTATGCCCCTCAATATGCCAGGATTATGCCCCTCAATACGCCAGGATTATTATGCCACACAATATGCCAGGATTATGCCCCTCAATATGCCAGGATTATGCCCCTCAATATGCCAGGATTATGCCTCTCAATGTGCCAGGATTTAGCCACCCAATATGCCAGGATTATTATGCCACTCAATATTCCAGGATTTTCCCACACAATATGCCAGGATTATGCCTCTCAATATGCCAGGATTTAGCCACCCAATATACCAGGATTATTATGCCACTCAATATGCCAGGATTTTCCCACACAATATTCTGGGATTATGCCCCTCAATATGCCAGGATTATGCCTCTCAATGTGCCAGGATTTAGCCACCCTCTTCCTCCCCCCTTCCCCCTTACTTACCTCCTCGCTGCTGCTCTGTCTCCCGCTGCAGGTCCGTGGCTGTGAGGGAAGCGTTGTGCGTTCCCGTCCAGCCAATGCGCATTCAATAAAGTTTGTTTTAAAAAAAAGTTTAAACAAACTTTATTGAATCCGCATCGGCTAGAGGGGAGCGCACAACGCTTCCCTCACAGCCACGGACCTGCACCGGGAGACATAGCAGCAGCAAGGAGGTAAGGAAGGGGGAGGATTTTTTTTTTCACGGTTCCAGCGCCCCCTGCTAAGTTGCGCCCTAGGCGGCTGCCTAGATCGCCTTACAGGTGGCGCCGGCCCTGCAGAACCCTGAACTCCAACATGAACATACAGTGGAATGTCCATGTTCGGGTCCGGGGTCCAAAAAACGAACCCGAACAGTGCGGTTCGGGTTCGCTCAACACTAGTCAGAGTACATCTTATACATGTGTTGTGGAACCAGATACGATCTTGTTATAATTCTATACTGCATTTCTATCAGATTTAAACACTGGGTGTTTTTTTTTTGTTTCGGGGATAATTGTTAGCCACTCACCAAGTATTAGATCTCCCTCTAAATCCAATTTCTATTTATTTATTATGGGGGATATTAATTCGTCCAAGGAGTGCTCATTATTTTCAAAGATTTTGTTTCTATTTATTTTCCTTAGTGTGTTTTCCGATTTTAACCCCTTAGTGACATGACTTTTTTGGCTTGTCCGACGCTTGGTGACATGGGCTGTTTTAACATTTCTGAGGTGTTTGTGATTTGCTGTAATTTATTTCTGTCTCATTTAGTGTAACCGCACAATCTATATATCGTTTTTATCGTTATAAGAAGGGCTTTCTTTTGATACCATTATTTTGATAATAGCATATAATTTGATGTAAAAAAAATACTAAAATATGGCAAAAAAATTTAAAACATTTTTTTTTATGACTTTTATTTGAAAAATCGTATACTCATGTACAAGAGACAACAAAAAAACACTGCTAAAAAGTTTCTAATATATGTCCTGAGTTCAGAAATAGCCCATGTTTTTATGTTTTTGTGCTTTTTTATTCATGTTACAGGGCCAGAACTATAAGTGGTGCAAAGCTATTTTAAAATCCTTCTTTCAAAATTAGCGATAGTGACATTGTAACACTGATTTCTGTACTAAATCCATGAATGACCCCCAACATGTACATATTTTTGAAAACTAGACCACTCAGGGCATTTAACTTGGGGTATTTTGACACATTTCATGTAGCCATTTTACCACCAATCTATGCCAAAGTTTGCAGCAAAAAATCTTTTTTTTTTAATTTTTCACATATATTGCAATTTAGGTAAACATTACCTTAAAATGTGAAGGGGTATTTCCAAATAACACCTCAATATGTGTTCAGCAACATCTCCTGAGTACAGGGATACCACCCATGCATAGGTTTGTTGGTTTGTTTTGGGGCTAAAAGGCCACATTTAGGGGGTGCGCATTTTGGTTTTCCAACTTGGAATTCTGACATGCAGAAAACTTGTGCCCATGTCCCTTTTGAGACATTTTTGAAGCCAGAAAGTGTATTCTACCCCACAAAACCATATATTTTTTTAAACTAGACACCCTAGGGTATTTCAAATGGTAGTATTTTAACACTTTCCATGCACTAATTATACTACCAGCCTATGTCAATGTTTTGGGTAGTAATTTTTTTTCACATACATTGTACTTTGGGCATGAATTCACAGATCCTGTTATATGTCAGTGCCAAACACCTCAATATGTGTTCAGCAACATCTCCTGAGTACAGGGATACCCCCCATGTATAGGTTGGTTAGGTTATTTGGGGGTTAAAAGGCCACATTTGAGAGGTGCGCTTTTTGGTTTTCCAACTTGGAATTCTGACGTGCAGAAAACCTGCGCCCATGTCCCATTTGGGACATTTTTGAAGCCAAAAAGTGTATTCTATCCCACAAAACCATATATTTTTAAAAACTAGACACCCTAGGGTATTTCAAATGGTAGTATTTTAACACTTTTCATGCACTAATTCTACCACCAGCCTATGTCAATGTTATGGATAGTAATTTGTTTTTCACATTCATTGTACATCGGGCATGAATTCACAGATCCTATTATGTGTCAGTACCAAACAACACCTTAATATGTGTTCAGCAACATCTCCTGAGTACATGGATACCACCCATGTGTAGGTTAGTTAGATTATTTGGGCGCTAAAAGGCCACGTTTAGGGGGGGTGCATTTCCAACTTGGAATTTTGACATGTAGTCAGCCTGCGCCCATGTTCCATTTGGGACACTTTTGAACCCTGTCAAAGTATTTTACCCCATAAAACCATATATTTTGGAAAACTAGACATCCTAGAGTATTTAAAATTGTGGTATTTTAACACTTTCCAAGTGCTAATTCTACCACCAACCTATGTCAAAGGGTTGGGATGTCATTTTTTCCCCACACACATTGTAGTTCAGGCAGGAATTTTCAGATTCTGGTATTTGCCACTGCCAACCAACACCTCAATATGTGTTCAGCAACATCTCCTGAGTACAGGGATACCCCCCATGCATAGGTTTGTTGGTTTGTATTGGGTCTAAAATTCCACATTTAGGGGGTGCGCAATTCCAACCTGGAATTTTGACATGTAGTCAACCTGCGTCCGTGTCCTTTATGGGATATATCTTTGAAGCCAGCCAATGTAATTTACCCCCACCAAACCATATATTTTTTTATCGGTAGACCCCCATCACTACTTGTGGCAAGGGCTCAGCAGCCACCGATACATCGCTAGATGATGTATCAGAAAGCTGAATAGGGTCAAAATCGAACCCTGAGTCCGCGGCCTCAGAATCAGTGCGTAAGCAGTGATCTCGAGCAAAGAAGGGGTTAATAAGAGCCTATCTAGTACTGTAATACATTACAGTACAAATAAATTAATCCATAAAACAGTGCAAAACATACTGTTGCTGTGCAAGATTACTGCTTACACAGTGATGAATGGCAGGGAAGGGGTTAATACACACTGAAAGACTTTCATAAAACCTGCCAATTTTATAAAATGTTATTTTATATCACTAATACTGATCTGTCTCTTTCCGTCACAAAAATGTAAGTGAGGAGAGGGAGGCAGATCAATATTTGTGAATATTGATCCGACCAATTTTGATCTGACCAGGGCGAATGGTGAGCTTAATTGAGAAATCACCAAACCGCCTTTGCCACTAATTCGCTGTTACTGAACGCTATGCACTCAGGCAGCTTAAAAAAAAAAAACTCAAATATTTTTACTTTACATGTAATCCGCTAGCGGGTATGTGTAAAAAAAAAAAAAAATAAAAAAAAAATATGCAGACAGATAAAAATTGCTTTGGCGTCAATATCATTGCGTAAGCAGTGATCGACGGCAAAGAAGGGGTTAATAACTCTTAGAAGAGCCTTTTTAGTACTGTAATAAATTACAGTACAAAAAAAATTAACCCCTAAAAAATGCACAAACAGCAAAAATAAATGCGCTGATGTGCACGATCACTGCTTATGCAAGATCAGTGGCAGGGAAGGGGTTAAACGCAGGGAATTGCTTTAATAAATTTTTTTTTATTGTTTTATTATTTGTGTGTTGTGTCTTTATTGTTTTTTTTAACTTTTACTTACTTTTTGAACTTTGATCTGTCTCTCTCCCTCACTAAAAAAAATGTGATGAGAGGGAGACAGATCATAACTGGTCAGATCAATATAGGGTTAATATTGATCTGACCAGTCAGTGGGGATGTTCAGCAGAACATCCCCACTGCCTGTCAGTGTGCCTGGCAGTCACTGATTGCCTCTGTGAAGAGGCAATCGTGTGACAGCCAGAGAGCACAGGAAGCAGGTACTTCCTGCCTCCTGTGCTCTTGCCCTAAGAAGGGCAGCGCCATCTTGGTCACCCAGTGACCAAGATCGTGCATTTTTTTTTTGTGTTTCTGATTGCCTCGACTTGCGAGGCAATCAGAAACACTTTCTGATTCGAAGATTCGCTTCCTATGCTCGTTTTTGAAATGCCCGCGTTTTAAAGGCTCTGTGCCTTTAAAACCGGCATTTCGATCGCTCTCCGGAGCGATCGAAATGCCGACGGGCATTTTTTTTAGTATTGTACGATGCTTCCACACGGAAACATCGTTACAATACCATCAGAGCACTGAAAGCGGAAAAACTCCGCTTTCAGTGCTCGTTTTGACACAGGACGGACTAGGTCCGTCCTGTGTCACTAACGCCTCGGCACACAGGACGGACCTAGTCTGTCCTGTGTCGCCAAGGGGTTAATAAGCAGTTTAGTCCCTCTATTTCAGGGGTGGGCAATTAATTTTTACCGGGGGCCGCATGAGCAACCCGAGCACTGCTGGAGGGCCACATCAACAATATTTCAATTACATTTTGCTCAATATTATTTTTGATATACCGTAAGATAAATAATAATATTAATTTCATTTAACCTAACTTAACTTTATACAAAAGCAGATTGCTTTTGATGGTTTTATTTAAACTCTTAATCCTTAAATATTTATATTAGGCTATGTGAAATTGAAATAAGAAAACAAAAACAATCATTGAATCACTGCAATTCAACTTAACTTGTTCACACTTTAACTTTGTTCAACAAACAAGGAAACAAACAAGGAAAAACAACAAACAACTTAACAATTTTATAGAAATACTGCAATGCAACAAACAATAACTTGTTATGTTTTCCACCTCATTTTACCTCTTCAGTGCGAATAATCCAGTCTGTTCTGGGCTTGAAATCTGGCTGAATGTCTGAGGTGGCTATGCGAAGGACAGCTGAGAGGTGCTCATCAGTGATAGAGGATCTGTGTTTGGATTTGTTGAACTTCATCACTGAAAATGTCTGTTCACATACATAGGTGGATCCAAAAAGGACCAGAATCCTCTGAGCATACCTCCTCAGGTGTGGAAAGTTCTCCTCTTTGAGGGAGGAGTAAAAGTCCAGCAGTGAGACTGACCTGAAGTGCTCTGCCAGAAGTAGGTCAGACTGCAGGTCAATGAGCTCCATCTGAACATCGCTTGGTGTATTGTCCACACTGCAGTTAAAGGGAGAAGAAACCATGTGCATTTCACTCTCAAGAGTTTTGAAATCTTGAAATCGCCTCGAAAACTCTCCATGCAGTGCTTCTAACTTGCTTGAGTACTTGTGGAGGTGATCGGCTGATCTTGTGGCTTCCTTTAGTGTTGGCAAGTGGGTCAGAATGTTGTCCTTCACTTGGCTTGAGAGAAGCTGCAACTTTCTCATGAAAGCCGTCACTGCACTGTACATCTCATGCACAAAAAGGCCCTTGCACTGCAGTTTGACATTCAGTTCGTTCATGAGTGCAGTCACATCCACGGCGAATCCGAGGTCTGCCACCCAGTCTTCATCTGAAAGTTCTGGGATGTCATGTCCTTTCTTCCCACAGAAATTCTGAATTTGGTCTCTCAGGTCCCAGACACTTTTTAGTACTTTGCCCAGGCTTAGCCGTAGCTTATGTCACCATGTTCACTCTCATTTTCCTCCAAAAGTGCAACAAATTGTCTATGATTTAACGCACTTGCTCAACATGGTTAATTTTTAACACTGTCTTACACAACACTTCCTGATGTATAATACAATGCAAACATGTCAATTTCTGCACAGGGTTAATTTCTGTCACTTTATCCTGCATCCTCTTTAAAAGTCCAACATTTTTTCCCGTCAGATTTGGACAACCATCTGTTGTCACACCTGCCAGCTTGTCCCATTTCAGTCCTAACATGTCCAAACACGCATTTACCTCTGTGAACAAGTCATTACCTGTGGTTGTCCCTTTAATTGACTGCATGGCTGCCAGCTCCTCCGTGATTTGAAAGTCTGCAGTTATCCCACGTAAGAAGATGAGCAGCTGGGCGGTGTCACGTACATCACAGCTCTCATCCAAAGCCAGAGAAAAACAGTCAAAGTCGGCCACTCTGTTCTTCAGCTGAAGCTCCAAGTTTCCAGCGATGGCCTCCACCCGCCTCGTTACAGTGCGTCGGGAGAGTGACACGTTCTCAAATGCGCCCTTCTTCTCCGGGCATATCAGCGCAACAGAGTCCAATAAGCACTCCATAATAAACTCTCCGTCAAAAAACGCCTTAGTTTTTCTGGCGATTTTGTTAGAAATTACGAAACTTGTCCTGACGGCTGCATCTCTGGGGGTGTGAAGTTTGGTAAAAAGTCCTTGTTGGGTTTGCAGTTTTACCATCAACGCATCAGCCTCCCTTGCGTGCTCTTCATCGGACAGATTCCGGTATTTATCCTCGTGTTCTGTCGTGTAGTGGCGATTCAAATTATAATCTTTAAACACAGCAACCTGTGTACCACAAATTAAGCACACGGCTTTACCTTTAATTTCTGTAAAGAAATACTTGGCAGTCCATGTCTTGTTGAAAACATGGCATTCGTCGTCAACTTTTCTTTTTTTAGCGTGAGCGGACATCTCGGGGGTAACCGGGCATCACTTGTCGCTGTGCATCTTCACTCACAGGTTACACACGGACATACGTTCATAAATAACACTTTTCAAAATAAAAGCAGCACAGTTGTATTGCACGCACGACATAGATGTTTTTTAAAATTTATTTTGTAATTTATGATTGGCCTCACGTGGGCCGGACAGGGACGCACAAAGGGCCGGATGTGGCCCGTGGTCCGTAAGATGCCCAGGTCTGCTCTATTTCATGATCATTCTTAAAGATAAGCCCAGAGAGATACCACTTAATCCTTAGAAAGTTAAATATTTCCCCCGAAGGGAGATCGAATTCATTGGTCAGAATTTCAAATGCTTATATTTTGTGATGTTGTATTAAATTATCAAATGTTAGGATACCTTTTTGTTTACATCTATTTAAATTTAGGTCTCCAATGTTGTAGCTCAAAAGGTCGATATTACTAGAAATCCTAACTATTTTTGACCAATTTAGGTTGTGTTCTTTTTTTAATTTATTCCAGAATTTTATTAAGATGTTTCCTGTCACGCACTTAGAAAATCATTTATTTATTCTATCTTTGTTTGCTCCTAGGTCTTTAGAGTCTGTCCACAAAATCAGAGACAAATCTTTCACCTCGAGCATTTGGCATTCAATAGCTTTCCACGATTCAGTAATATTATTGTCTAGCCAGCCTGATAAATAGGTCTTGATTTCTGGTACTGCTAGACCCCCTTCTTTTAAGCTCCTAGTTATTAATTTTTGGCTAATGCGTGCTTTCTTATTCTTCCAAATAAATTTCATGAAGCTTCTTTGAATTTCTGTCAGCTGTCGTTCAGTTAGACTAATTGGCATTATTCCGAATAGATATTTCCATTTAAGAAGTATATAGGATTTTATTATGTTGATTCGTCCCCACCATGATACTTCCTGAGTTCTCCATTCTTTTAGCATACTGACTGTCTGGGCTAGCAATGGATCGAAATTTGTCTTTGTCAGACTCTGTATATTTCCTGGGATTTTTATGCCCAAACAGTCAATATATTTTTCTACCCATTTAAATTTGAATTTCTTTTTCAGTCTGTCTTTATATTGATAGTTTAGATTCAAACCCGTTATTACGGATTTAGAAATTCAAATGACCTTTAACAGACAACAAGGAACAGAAGAAGCAGCTTCAGAAGTCAGGCATCAGAGGAGGGTGGCATAACGAGCATACTAAGGGGCAATATCCTGGCATATTGGGGGCAATATCCTGGCATATTGGGGGCAATATCCTGGCATATTGGGGGCAATATCCTGGCATATTGGGGCAATATCCTGGCATATTGGGGGAAATATCCTGGCATATTGGGGCAATATCCTGGCATATTGGGGCAATATCCTGGCATATTGGGGGAAATATCCTGGCATATTGGGGGCAATATCTTGGCATATTGGGGGAAATATCCTGGCATATTGGGGCAATATCCTGGCATATTGGGGGCAATATCCTGGCATATTGGGGGAAATATCCTGGCATATTGGGGCAATATCCTGGCATATTGGGGGCAATATTCTGGCATATTGGGGCAATATCCTGGCATATTGGGGGCAATATCCTGGCATATTGGGGCAATATCCTGGCATATTAAATGGCATATTGGGGGCAATATTTACCAGTAGCTGCCTCATTTTCCACCCTAGGCTTATACTCGAGTCAATATTTTTTCCCAGTTCTTTGTGGTAAAATTAGGTGCCTCGGCTTATATTCGGGTCGGCTTATACTCGAGTATATACGGTAATTTAATATGGGTGTGTTGCAACAGTTAACCAGCCCACCTGACACCAATAGAGGGATAGTAATAAAAGCAAACAAAGGTAGGGAAGCCTCTAGAGGAGGAAGGAGGTACATAATCAGAAAAATTAGAATGTTTAAATGCATGAGTCAGGAGTTCAGGATAGAACCCTAACACCAACCTTTTAACGTGATGGACGATTTAATGAAGACATTTTGGCAGTGTACTCGTTATCACCATAACATTCACTGGTCCTGCTGTATTATGCTATATTTTATTATCTGTCTCTTCCATCTGCACTCTCATTCTGTCTATAGAGCACAGGTACAAGCCTGGTCAGGGAACCAGAAGTCAGATTCAAGTAAAACAAAACCGGGTCTACAAGAAAACACAGGCTGCACAGTAATATAACGAAACGTGCGGATTGTTTCCGATGGTGTACTATTACTTTGTGGAATGTTTCGCCGAATGGTTCACGAAATATCGTCGTTTTTGTGGTGAAATTGGTCCCATATGAATGAATGGTGGAATGTTCAAAACCAGAGCGGGAGCTGACAAAAGCTAGAGTGTGAGCTGAAAATCAGGACATGATTTCTAAACTGCCACCACTCCCTCATTTTCAAGCCCACCTACACAAATCGTATATCAAAATGTTCAGCTATCCCTGCTGCCACTAAACATGTCCACGGCTAAGCCATAGTCCTGATAGTTTTCACAATATGACCATTTGTTTGCAACTCACGCCGTCCATTGACATTCATTGAAACTCCACTCTAGCCACCTCAAATTTGAATTGCAATATCTAAACTGCGACTGTGCCTTCATTTTTTATATTTCAGAGACATACTATGCATCAAAATGTAGGTCTGGGTCTTGTGATTCTCACAATATAAAGTTCTTCGCTGTAAGATTTATACTTTTTAAAATACGACCGTTTGAAGATGGCAACCGCACTCCAACCTTTCCACAGTTCCTCCAGCCACTCCAACCACACAACAGTTACTCAAGCCACTCCACCCAGTTACTCCGCCCACTCCAGTTGTAGACTACTGGTGGAGGCAAGAACACTTCACACAATTTCCCCAGAAATTGTAGCTTTTCTAGTTTCTAGTTATAGCTTTATTGCCTTTTGTGTAATAATCGTATTATTCAGAATTTGGGTTTACCAAACTGGGATTCGAGGAACACTAATATTTGCTGACAGCTTCACAGGACTGCAACCCTATTTTGGAATTGCTACTGAATTGTTGAGGAAATGAAACAGCTTATTTATATCAGGAATTTCAGTTTATACCTTTTTTCATTGGGTCCTACTTAAAGTTCTTCAAAATTTCTTATTTTAACCCAGGTCATCAACATAAAAGCATTTTTCTTAATAATTCTAAATCTTTATTAAGAGTTTTCCATAATCACATTTATCTCATAATTAAAATATTTATAATGTTATCCTTCATAATTACTAAACAGTACAACATTTTTTTTAAAAACTGTTAGAATCTTAAGTGGTATCACAATAACTTTTCTATATCTGACTATTGATTTAAATCAATAAGTGAGAAATAAAGAAGGATAGAGAAAAAAAAAAGTCATCAGCAATATCTCATAATTGCGATATATATAGGTTTTCAGTCTTTCGATGGTTGACGAGCGGTACATAAATTTAAAAAAAAAACAGTAACATGCTAACATTCTATATATGACTATTGACTTAAAAAAGAAGGATAGAGAAAACACAATAATCGACAATACAACACACATATCCATACCATACACTCATACTCTGTTGCTCCCCGCGGGGGGTAAAAAAGGGTAGGCGGGCCCATCCAGTTGTATTTATAGGTCAGACACACAGGGGGTTTAAGAAATACTGTTCTGCTTGGGCCTGAATATCAATTTGGACTTCTATTTCTTTCCATAAGAGAATCTCTGTCCTTCTCCAGTAACGTGCCAGACATAACTTAATGGCCAGAATAATATTAATCAGAAGAGATCTATTATATTTGCTACCATATAAGGTGTGAAACAAGATTTAACATTTCTGTGTTATTTAGAGCTTGAGATTGTTTAGTAGGGGGCAAACCCACCATATATGGCTATGGCAACCCTTGCTTTTTCTATGTCTCCAGCAAGATCCAGCAAGATCATCCGTAAACAGAGAGAAACTTCAATAACCGCGACGGTACTAAATACCAGTGGTGTTGCTTTTCCTGTGTTTTGCCATGCTTTATACCAGGTTCCCAGGGGAATATTGATATGTAAGTTTAGTTCCACCTACTTACTGCTTTGGACGTGGGTGCAGCCAAAAGAAACATCACCTTCAAAACCAGTTTTTCCCGTTGAAGCTCCAGGCCAGAACATGGCCCAATAAACAGGCATTGTGCAGTTTAGCTAGATCTGGATAGCCCAAACTGTCTTGGTGAAGACTATTTCTTAAAATGCCAGAGGCTCTCGGTCTTCTGAAATTCCAGGTCAAATTCTTTCAGGACTGTAGCTGGAACTTTAAAGGGAATTGATCTAAATAAATAAATGATCAATTTTTGAGTGAGCAAGGTTTGAGAAGCATTTTTTCTATGGGGCGGCAAGAAATTACTTTGCACAGATTTCATTCAGATCCAACCCAATACCTCAAGACATATCTTTCTGGATGAGAATACAAACAAAAGGCCAGTGTTCCATTTTAATGTCTTTTGGTCTTCTATATAAAGCAGCTGTCATCACTGGAGAAGAAGTATGGTTTAGCAGAATGAGACCTTCTTCCTTTCAAGCAAGTAGGCTCAATATGCTTGAGGGTTCAGATTATCTCATAACATTGTGACCATTGTAACCTGGACTGCCTCAGTTCATGAGTCCCCTCTATTACGTACCACAACTTGTAACATCAGTTCTGTATGTTCTTTATTCTTTTCTTAATTGCTTTCATTAAAGGATGCAATGATAATAAAAAACTGTTCTGCAATGGCCATCTAAAATACGTATTGCACTGAAGAGGAATGAATGTTCCTAGGGTTGTCAACCTGCCAACTGTTAAAATATAGGCCTGAGTCCAATGTTGAATTTATGAAGGCAATAGTATGGCCTGCGTTATTTTTTTAAGAACAGGTAGCAACCCTCTATGGTCTTAAAAAGCAGTCCTGGGAACTCAAAAGCTGTGGGGCAAACAAAGCTTTTCACAACTCTAATACTGACCATTTTATTCCTAGCTGGGCTTTCTTTAAGCGGTTAAAGTTTAGTACTGAAGTATGTGCTTTTTCTTAACCTTCCCTTTAAAAAGACCAGTTTAAAGGAATCCTATGTTTGTTTCTGATGGCTCTCTGCCAAGCCACAACAGCTGTTGGGTTTAATATTTCTTGCTGGTTCTAAAAATTTGAAATGTGCAACGCTGATTACAAACACTTGAAGTTGGCTTTAATAACATTGGACATTTTAGTTTTAGTTTTGCAGAATACTCACTTTGAAGTTGGTAATATATATATATAAGAAAGAAAATGTGCGAGCAGAAGTCATACAGAAAAGTAGCCATGTCAATCCATATTTCAGTAGAAAAAATGTTTATTGTATTCCAAGACACTAAAGACGAAGGCTTGACGGGTTTCGCATCAACCGTTGCTTTCTCAAAAGCAGTCTAAGTGAATCTAGTACAACACACTCTTAAATACACAAAACAAACCAATTAACAAACAATTAAAACCTGATTGATATCATTAGTATCGTACCTGCAGCCGGTGATCGGAACGCAGTGCACGTCATACTCCACCTCCAGGGGTGCGCACCCACCCGCCAGGAAAGTCCAACCTCCAATACAGAGAAACAAACCAATCCTACCATGAGTGCGCGCCGGCCCCTAGAGAAGGAGTCCACGCCCACCGCCCCGACCAGCGGCACAACGATTGTGAGGAGAAAAGAATGAGTGCAAAAGAACACCCCATACTATGTGTAACAGTAAACGAAAATAAAACAGATGGATACATAGTGCTTAATTTGGCAAATAAATAAATTATGTCATTGTATATTGTAAAAAGCTAGGAAACAGGAGCAATCCTGTCACAATAAAGTTAGTAAATACAAAGATATACTTATCTAATACGGTAAGGGTTCTGTATATGGTGTTGGGGGGGTCTGAAAACCAGACAGTATCTGGTGTGACCACCATGTGCCTGACGCAGCACAACACATCTCCTTCACATAGAGTTGATCAAGTTGATGATTGTGGCCTGTGGAATGTTGGTCCACTTCTCTCCAATGGCTATGCGAAGTTGCTGGATATCGGCACGTATACACCAATCCAGAGCATCCCAAACATGCTCAATGGGTGACATGTACGGTGAGTATGCTGGCCATGCAAGAATTGGGATGTTTTCAGCTTCCAGGAATTGTGTAGAGATCCTTACAACATGGGGCCGTGCATTATCATGCTGCAACATGAGGTAATGGTAGTGGATGAATGGCCCAACAATGGGCCTCAGGATCTCATTACGGGATCTCTGTGCATTCATAATGCCATCAATAAAATGCACCTGTGTTCATTGTCCCCACACAACGCCATATACATTGTGTGCCATTTGGCCTCTACAGTGAAAACCAGGATTCATCCATGAAGAGAACACCTCTCCAAAGTGCTAGACACCGTTGAATGAGAGCAGCATGCCAACTGCACGCACCCTCCAAACTTGTGACATTTGTGGCATTGTGCTGTGTGATAAAACTGCACATTTTAGAGTGGCCTTTTATAATGGCCATCCTAAGGCACACATTTGCAATAATCATGCTGTCTAATCAGCATCGTGATATGCCACACCTGTGAGGTGGATGGATTATCTTGGCAAAGGAGAAGTGCTCACTAACACAGATTTAGACAGATTTGTGAGAAATATTTGAGAGAAATAGGCATTGTGTGTACATAGAAAAAGTCTTAGATCTTTGAGTTCAGCTCATGAAAAATGGGGGCAAAAACCAAAGTGTTGCGTTTATAATTTTGTTCAGTGTATATATATATACGGTTCAATCATCTTTTCTTCTGTACTATACCTCAAGAAGCCTATTGTATTGGATGTATTCACAAACAAAGGGCGAAAAAGAAAATAAATCTAATCACCTCATTTGCTTTTCATGACTTATTTATGCAGAAATAATTAACCTAAAATGTAGCATTGTAATTCAGATATGCAATAAATGCAAAACAAGAAATACACGAGCAATTCATTTGTGCTCAACAAGACCTTTTATAGTTCACTGGAAAACTCAAGTAAGACACTTGTAAATTATTAGTTTGTTCTATATTATTATCATGCTAAACAATGCTTGTCCTGCATTTGCATTCCTAGGTTTAGAGCCCTCATTTTTCATGTTTCACCCTATTCCTGTGAGGTTTTGTGATTTCATGCTAATTGCCACTAAAGAGTACCTAGCAACACCAGACTATAGAACACAACAAAATGTTTATTTATGACATGGATTTGTTCAAAGCTTTGAAAGGTCTCATCTTCTTCTGTAACACAGAAGTATATTTAGAGCTCTGCAGATTGATTTATACAGTTGTTCTCATCTTGTTCAGTGTGGCTGAACCTTCATCTATAAAATTCAAAGCTAACCGTGCCTCAATAAAACTTGTAGGCCACACAATATGACAGGTCAATATATATATTTTATTTACAAATGCATCTTCCCACTGTAACAGCTATACATTTAACATCCAACACATTTAATGATTCAACCTTACCACTTAAAGGAACATGAAAGTGTGTGTTAAGTGATAAAAGCTATTGGCTTTCCCTCAGACTGCTTCTTTTAGGATTCCAGTTTTCCAAACAGCTAGAAAAACAAATTGTCATATAGAATATACCTGCTCATTTACATTCACATATTAGACAGGTACACTGCACTTTATTACACTATGCTAAATGAAACAAATCGGGATAGGTATTTATCTCACTGGAAAGCTGGAAACCTGAGAGCTGGTCTTATTTTTAAACTAAATAGAAGACACCGAGGATCTGTAACATGCCACTGCCTTAAAGGACCATTTCCCCAAACGCCAATATGAAGGAGATCAGGAAGCTCGCCAACAGATTGAATAAATCGAGAAGAAGAAAAGAGACTAGCTCATCAGGGTATAGCAATAAAATCAAGGTAATCCTTTATTGATAACAAACAAATAATAGCATGTCACAGCAGACATCCAGTAAAGTTCAAAATGTGGTAGATAGTCACCTGGCACGTTTCATGCATAAGTTGCACTTAAAGGGACAGTCTAGTCCCCAAGCTCACTTTGGTACAAGGTGAAGATTAGTGCTTCTATAGTGCACAGGCTTTTTTTTCCCAGTGTGATTTGATGCAGATATCCTGTATAAATCACATTTTTAATATTTTACTAAAGCCCGCCCCAGTGATTACTCTACATGTTTACTGCAGGTGCGGCAGCACTGATTCTATAGACACTGAGGATATAAAGTTTTGTTTCATTTAGTCCTCCCACATTGTCTAATGACATCACTAGAGAGACAGAAAATTCAATTCATTTGAATGGCATTTTTCTCATTAGTTCCTACTGAAAAAAAAGGAAATTACTTTTACTCAGCTAGTGTGGCTTCTTGCAAACTGCTGTAATTTCATAATTTCATATAGCTGTAAGTATAAGTATTTTAGATATTAAGTAATTCAAAATGTAAGACATGCATTTAAAGTACTTGAAAAAGCCCAATAATATGCATTAACATTTGGAAGATGCATTTTGTACACTAGACAGTCCCTTTAATCGTAGGCAGGACGTTTTTGGTCTATTTACCACATTTTGAACTTAACTGGGTGTCTGCTTAAGACACTCTTTTATTTGTTTTTTTACAAATAAAGGAGTAACTTATTTTTAAGCCCCCAGGTGATATTACTGATGTGAGTTATATTACAGATATGCTGGATGGGCTTTTTTGTTTACAAAATATTTGTTCAGTACACATATTGGCACTGGTGTTATCTTTGTAATAGATGTATTTTAATACAGGCAGAACCTTGCTTTGGTGATGCACCACTGACTTCCAAACTAACTTCTGATGCTATTTTAAAGCAGAAGGACAATTTCCCATCATTGGATGAAGATGCTCAGGATACAAAGAATCATATCATGATCCTGGTGATATTGTAATCTTATTCTTTGGAGTCCAAGCATCAAGCTACAGAAATTTAATTGCTGAGATTTTTTTATTTTTATAAAAATGATTGCACATCAGTATGATCACATATATAATAAGAGAGCTGGCCTATTATTTAATACATTTAGTTAATTTAATGCAGTCAGTAAAATTGTATGCTTAGTGATGACGTGCCACAATGTTTAACCAATGTTTTTCAGAGCCATCATCCCTCCTCCAATGACTTTCCGACAGTCATCTGGAGTTGTAAATTAAGTATCCGTAAATAATACTGTTCTTAGCAAAACATCATTCAAGTCAGATTTGGAGCTTTGGTGTGTACATGCAGGGTTTACAATCATCAAATTGTATTAAAAAAATGTTCAGTGGAAAAAAAAGATATGATTAATTAATGTGTTGTATTATTATACCGAAGCACACATTCAGTACTTTATTTTTCAATATCTGACTAAATAAACTGGTTACTTTGCCATTGTGCTGGATTCCAGTCATTATGTTTCTCAAATGCTTAAGGGATCATGAGGTTTCATGTGATTATGCTCCTTAAATAACTTATACTAGCATGGAATATCCTGCTTATTTGGCATCAGCAGCTCCACAAAGCTTTTTAGTGCCAGAATAGTCCTTAAGAACCAGATTATGATGATGTCATTAGTTCTTGGTAGTTTAAGGTACTTGGATTGGTGCTGGCTTAAATTATATCTTGTACTAGTAGTTTTCGAAGGACATAAATATAACTAATATACACAGCATAAAATAAATAAAACCCTTTAACAAATAACAAACTCCAAACATATAAACAACTAATCAAGTCTATTTTGTATAAATCTAAATTTACCTGTATTTTATATCAACTAAACTTATTTTATGCTCCTTTGGAAAATATGTGTTTAATCGGCTATGTAATGATGCCCATGTAGTTGCAGCTAAACGCAATGGGCCTTAACAGGGCTAGGAGGTGGGCCAGGAAAGGGTTATGGTTAGTGTGATGTCACTAGGGGGAGGGGTTATTTAAATATGCCCGCCATTGTATGAAGTCAGATTTTAATCTAACAGCCAAGGTGACAGTTGTCCCACCCGCCCTCTTTATTGTTAGCTTGTTAGGTTTTTTCTGTTTTGTCAAAGCAGGGGTTAGGAGGTAATGGGGGTGGAGGATCATCTTTAGGTTCTAGGAAGGATGTGATCAGGAACCTAGGCTGGTGGTCGTGTCATGGTTGGTGGGTTAGAGCTGGCCTGTGGCTCATAACCCGGGGTTATAGGGGCATCTCGGTATGCCACTATAAATGTTAATTCAGGTAATGTTTTGTGAGTATGTTATTTAATATGTTAATTTTATATGTGGGTCATTGCCTTAAGTACATTGTATAAACAGGGGAAGGAATGTGGTATGGGTGGGCAATGACTTTATATGTGTTACAATTTATTATTAAACAAGCTGTGGCCTTTTATTCCCACTTATAACTGTGTCTGTCTTTATTGGGGGGTAGCAGAAGGCCTTGTTATAGGGCCCAGAAATCCGACTATGCCTTTGTCAAGACGGTTTAAAGAAGGACTAACTACTACCAAATAGGTTTAAACAGGCAGAAGTTGCATGATTAATAGCCTTTTAGAATGGTGTTCGTTCCGAGCACCACTAAAAAGAGATTTATTTTTCTTTGATAGTCCATGTAAAATGTAAAACTAGCTACTGGTGTTCGGCCTTTTCATCTCCTCAACAGCTATTAGTTAAATGTAGTGCAATATAGATGCCGACATGTATGACAAAGAGAGCTCAACTGTCTCTCTCCGCTGCCATGAAGCGGAGCTCTGTCAAATGGCAACTTCCTCTTTGGTTTCGCGCATTAAGAGCACCATTCACAGGGTAGTTTTAATGAAATTAAACAAAAGGCTTCTGTCTAACTAAAACTGACTTAAAAAATGTAAGATTAATTAATTAGAGACCTTTGAACGTAAGAACATATTTGTAAAGACTGTGAAATCAAAATACAATGTAGAACCTTATAGGGTGAGAGAGCCCCCTGAGACCAAAAAAATGGACTTGATATGTAAAAAGGTAAATGTATGTAGTTATGAAAAATGTGTGCTGCTTAGCATTCTTCAGATCCTGTTCCCACAACTGAAAAATATAATCTTTTTTTCACTAGCAGGAATTTAGGACTTAGTTTTAAAATACTTCTGAAAAAATTAGGAAAACATGTCCTGTTGATGAGAATATCTCTGAAATAGTCCCATGCTTGCCTGTCCTGCTTTAAGACCAAAGTCAGCTCGAAGGTTGGAACAACCGTGGAATCATAAACCAGTGTGTCTATATTCATGTCCCTATTTTCACTTTCCATTTTCACATATAGAATGCAACCACGTAGTCCACAAGGTTCATTTAAAGAAAGCTTCAAGACTTCTTGAGCCACTCGTGTGGTGAGTTCTTTGGGCACAAGAACTTGTGAGCACTGAAGCTTGGTGCGTTTTGCTTTAAATAGGCAGTCCTCCAGCATTGCTATCAAGTGACAAGTTCTTACTACAGAAATAGCTTCACTAAGATTAGGTTCAATGGAAATTTGATCCATGTGGCAAAAACCTGTAAAGAATGACAAAAAAAATAATGTATTAATATATTAATGTATATTTAAAAAATGATGCAAAGGCTGATCTTACCATTTTTTCACATAAGAGTAAGTATGGATCTCTTTTGCACACATTTATATATAATTAACATAAATAAGAGTGCCCACCCTTTGTTTGGGTACTTTGAGTATGTGACCACAGACTTGTTTTCACAAATAGAGAAAGATTTTTGAATGTGTCTATTCAAATATGAAATATATGTGCCATACGCATCTTTAAATGTTAGATACTGTCTTCAATATACTACACTCATTGAACATCCACACAAAACAAAGAGGATTAATTTAAAAAACTAAGTTGGCCCATTGTCATGGAAACCAATGGAATGCTCCTGCTAGAAACAGCTAGATTCCGAGGCACTCAATGTGTTTTTTTCGAGAGTCTATATTCAATATTTTCTGTGGTCAAATTCAGAACAGGCAACCTATTTATTAACAGGTCAAAAGAATAGGGCAGCAGACAGGTGTAATGGGTAAGCAGACCTCCCCAGAATGGACTCAACCTTCTTCCTATACTTCACTTAAGTATCGCAGTGGAATGTAGAAAAAAGTTGAAAGTGCAGTGCAATTGGGTGATATTATATAACAATAATAGTGCATCTTGTAAATATAGTGCAAATTAATTTGTGAAGCAGTGCATGCACTCAATATCAAATAATTCTGAGCTAAAATAGAACTCAGTAGAGACATATTTTTATTTATATATAGGGGATTGAAGCAGGTAAAGTGAGGGAGAAGTATTGCTAAGAGCTAGGATTGATAGGGAAGATCTCTTACGGAACAGACTTTAATAGGACACTGCAAACAAACGTGATATCTCTACTGTCTAGAACATCAAATGTATTTAAGGAACTCAAGAAAAGCTTGGGCATTTGAAACAATATCAAAAACCTGAACTGCTGGTGGCATTGCAAACTGTGATGGGAAACACCGATCTTCGTAAATTGGAAGTGAAAGCAAAGTTATGTTATGCATACTAAACTTGGACTAAATAATTATAATCAACAAAACCTTTTTTTAAATGGAACTGGTAACTAGAAATAAGTGCTTAAATAAAAAGTGTATATTTTATGAAAGCTCTCTGATAGAAACAAAATTTTAAAAGCATTTTATTAGACTTATTTTTTGGTTGTATATTCTAGGACAGTGTTTTTCAACCTTTTTTGGGCAACGGCACACTTGTTTCATGAAAAAAATCACGAGGCACACCACCATTAGAAAATGTTAAAAAATGTAACTCTGTGCCTATATTGACTATATATATTAAGTAATTCTCTTGAATAGGAATCAAATAAACACAAAGAAAGTATTTTATAATTACTTTATTATGAAATAGTAAGTAAACAGAAATATGAAAAATTATAAAATACTTTATTCAGTGCGCAACCTGCGCCTGTTTGCCTGAACACAAAGCTGATATTCTGGCTGGAATTGAAGAAAGACACACACGTAGCTCTTCGTCAACAGGTCTCAGTCTCTCTCTGTATTTAGTTTTTATAGCAATCATCCTTGAAAAGCTCATCTCACACAGATATGTAGTGGAAAATGGGAGCAATGTCAAAATAGCTTTGTTTGCCAGAAGGGGGAACTCCTTGGCAGTATCCAACCAAAAACTGTCCAAAGGTAGATCAGCAAATCTTAGCTTGAAACCACGATTTTGTCTCAGTTCAGTTAGTTCCTCCTGCTCCTGTAAAGTCATGTCCTTTCCACCAACTGATGCTGAGCTATAAGGGTCCCTATCCCAGTCAAGGCATTCAGTGGAGACTGAAGAGAAATAAAATGACAACTTCTCCTCGAGAGTTTTTAAATGTTTAACTATTATCTCACACAGTGCAGCAGTGTGAACACCTTGCCATTGCTTGGTGAGTGTGAACATTTCAAGATTGCCACTTTCCAAGTGTTGATGCCAGAGTTTCACCTTTGAACGGAATCCATTTATTTTATCTGTACTTGTAAGGAGGTTTTCATTTCGGCCTTGCATTCGTGTGTTCAGTTCATTCAGATGATGAAATATATCTGCCAGGTATGCCAGCCTTGCACACCACTCATCACTTGCAAGCAGCTTTGCGTAATCTGACCTCTCATTTGTCAGAAACACTTTAAGTTCCTCCCGCAGCTCATACACACGAACCAAGACCTTGCCACGCGACAACCACCGGACCTCCGTATGAAACAGCAAGGTTTTATGCTTCGCTCCCATCTCCTCACACAAAGCTGCAAATATGCGACTTTTCACGGGTCGTGACTTTACAAAGTTTACCATGCGCACAACATCATCCAACACATGAACTAGGTCTGCTGGTAAAGTCTTGGCTACGAGGGCCTCACGGTGTAAAAAACAATGCGTAACAATCACATCTGGATTTCTTTCCTTCACTCTGCTTACAAAGCCTTTGGTGCGCCCGACCATGGCTGCAGCTCCATCGGTGCAGACACTTGTGCAGTTTTCCCACTTAAGTCCTCCTTGTTCAAGGTATTCTGATGTGACCCGAAAAATGTCTTCTCCTGTTGTTTTTTCTGGCAATGCCTTGCAAAAAAAGAAGTTTTCTCTAATTGCATCACCATCAACAAAACGCACATTGGCCAAGAGTTGAGCATGTCCACTGATATCAGTAGACTCGTCAAGTTGCAATACAAATTTCTCACTGATACGGATCTTTTCCAAAACCACACTTTCGATGTCTGCAGACTTGTCATTAATACGTCTGGAAATTGTGTTGTCTGAGAGAGGGACTTTGGCTATTTCCTTAGCTGGCATCTCCTCTACAATAGCTTTGCAGGCGGGAAGTATTAATGTCTCTGCCACAGTGTTCGACTTTTTTGACTTGGCTATAAGTTCAGCAACTTGATAGCTAGCTTTAAGAGCTCTTTCATTTACCTTTGTAGTTTTTCTCATGAAAGTTGCCTGTTTCTCCGTGTTTTCACGCAGGCGAACAAAATAGTCCGCATTCTTGTTTTGAAGATAAGGGTGTTTCGTTTGGAGATGGCGTTTAAGTTTGCTTGGGACCATAGCACTGTTAGCTAGCTTTTCACCACACACCACGCACAGTGGAGTTGGTTTGTTTGCATCTCCGGTGAAAGTAAATCCAAATGAAATATAGCTTTCACTATATTGCCTTGTGCCAGAGAATTTGCTTGAGCTAACCATCTTTGCTTTCTTTTGATCCCCACTCATACTTGGGCTCTCATCTGGCTCCAAATTTTGTTCAGAGTCCAGTTCTTTCCTTTTCAAAAACTTGTCCATCACTGCAGTATCTCACTGTCACTCAGTACTTACTGCGCTTGTCTCCTCCAGATAGCCGCTGTCCGTCACACTCAGCACTCTTCTGCGAATGTCTCCATCCAGATCCATCAGTCAGCGCTCTTCTGCTCATGTTTCCTCCAAATCCAGATCCATTGGCGCTCTTCTGCTCATCGGCGATCTACTGCGATGTCTCCTCCTGTCCTCCTCCTGTTAGTGTAACAGTGACACCGGAGCTATTTATAGTCCTTAACATCAGTAGTGGGATTCAAAAATTTTAGTAACCAGTTCCGACATTCAAGCATGGTTTAATATTTTTTTCTTTAATGGCAAACAAAAACGTTGTGGACCGTTCTCTGCTCAGCGGGGATCGATCCGCTGATCCCCGCTGAGCCGGCGGATGACAGCTCCGGACATCAGAAAAGTGGAGGGTGTCCCCCTGAGGAGCGCCAATCGGCGCCCCTGCTGGCCGAGGGTGGGGGTCAAACCACCCCCCCCATACCCAGGTTCAGGGGCGTTGCTAGGTCTTCGGATGATCTGGGGCTAGAGCCCAGATGAGCTCGGTCACACACAGGGGCGTACCTAGAGCATTTGGCACACGGGGCGGACCCTGAGTGTTGCACCCCCCCCCATAATAAAAATGTAAGAAAACACCCACAATTTTTTCAGTGTTTGAAAATTGTACAATTATAGATACCAGGAATATTGTGCCACTCAGAACCCAGTAATATTGTGCCAATCATAGCCCAAGAATATTGTGCCTTTCAGATACCTGTAATATTGTGCCAGTCAGATACCAAGAATATTGTGCCACTCAGAACCCAGTAATATTGTGCCAATCATAGCCCAAGAATATTGTGCCACTCAGAACCCAGTAATATTGTGCCAATCATAGCCCAAGAATATTGTGCCACTCAGAACCCAGTAATATTGTGCCAATCATAGCCCAAGAATATTGTGCCACTCAGAACCCAGTAATATTGTGCCAATCATAGCCCAAGAATATTGTGCCACTCAGAACCCAGTAATACCCACACACACCTAGACACCCTGACACACACACACACACACCTAGACACCCATACACAGTCACACTTTTTTTTTTTAACTTACCTTACACTTGGTCCGTCATCCAGGACCTTCTGCCGGATGTCCGTCCACCGGACATCCGGCAAGCAGCTGACACAGCGCGACGGGGGCAGCGCTTGCACCCATCGCGCTGTGATCTCTATGGCCAGGAGGAGAGGCTAGGGAGCGAGCTCCCTATAGCAGCCTCTCCTCCCGATCGGCCCTCACCCCCATGTGAGGTTAATCCTCCGATTCTGGGACTATGTCCCAGACGGAGGAAAGCTCACCGGGGGATTCAATTTTTCCCACGGCACACCAGGCAACATCTCGCGGCACACTAACAGTGGTTGAAAAACACTGTTCTAGGAAATGTAATTTTTTTTTAACTTTTATTCAACTTTAAGAGATCAACAGCAAACACAGCCTAATTGAAATAAATACTAGTTTGAGAGTAGAAACCCTATTTAACATACATTTTTATATTGAAATATATTATGGAGCAGGTAAAAGAAAAATAATATTTTACTACAAAGTGGGTTTTATACTCAACACTTTCTTTGAAGCAGAAAAATAATATTAACATGCTGTAAGGCACTAGCAAAGTAGTCCAAACAAATATATCAACATTTTTACTAGTGGAAGAAGGGGAACAAATCAAATCTGTTTAATAATACACCTCCAACTACATTATGCAGGTGTAAAATAGCTCCATCATCAACATTTTGTTTGCTTCATTTGTTTTAGACTGCCATTCTTTGTTCAATCAAACATTCTAATTACGTTACCAAGAAGCCTCAGAGAATTACTTATATAGCACATAACTTTCCTCTCACAAACTTTTGGTATCTTTTCATTACAGCATCTTTGTTGTGCTATAATAGAATTGTACTTAAATTCATATTCTAAATCCCTTACAGGGACCAGGAACCAAAGATTTTTCCACCACATGCCTTTTTAAATAAATTTAAAGGGACTCTAACTATTGTTTATAATGTGAATGTAAAGAAAAAAGGATGATCAAAAATGATTCCTGATGAGTAATTTAACCCCTTAACGCATTTGGACGTATATATACGTCCTGAAAAGCATGGTCCTTGAGGACCATGAGGACGTATATATACATCCTCCATTTACATGTAGTGTTGCGCTCCGAAGCAGCCTCTGAGAGGGCTTTCAGCCCCCCCTCACCCCCTCCCCCCGCTATGTGATCGTATGCGCGTTATACACATAGGCAGTGAAAGCTGATCACTGCCTATGTGTGTTAAAGTGTTGCAATGATGCCTCGATAGAGGCATCATTCAACACCTTCTGAGCCCCCCTGGGCACGGTGATCGCTGGTGTGTGCTGTATCGGAGAAGCATGCTCCAATACAGCGTGCCCAGAGGAGAGCGATGGAAGAGAGAAAAAAAAAATCTCTTCCGTCGCTCTGAAACCGCTACTTGACTGCCCCTAGAGGCAGTTAAGTATATTACAGTCTGTAAGAAAAAATGAATTAACCCCTTGCCGACAAAGGACGTGCCAGGCACGTCCTGGGAGAATCTCCCTTAATGACAAAGGACGTGCCTGGCACGTCCTGCAGTGAATGAAGCGATTTTCGTGATCAACGATCGCGAAAACCGCTTTAACAGTGCTGGTCTATTGCCTCGACATCGAGGCAATAGCTAGCACCGATATTTCTATTTTGGGACCCCCACGATCGCCCCACGGAGCGATCGTGGGGAGCCATATTGACGGAGCATGCTGCTCCGTCAATATGGCTAAGTCCTCTGCCGGTCTGAGCTTCGGAAGTGAAAGTAACTTCACTTCCGTCGCTCTGAATATGCTACTTGACTACCCCTAGTGGTAGTTTAGTAGCATTGCAATGGAAAATAATTAAAATACATATTTAATTAAATAAAAACAGGTTATTTAGCTATATTAGTCTATAGGGTTAAAATTAAATATTTTTTAGCATAAGGGATAGGGTTAAAATTAAATGAAAGTTAAAAAATATTAAGGGATATAATAAGGATTAGAGTTGGGGTTAAATTTAGTGTTAGGGTTAAATTTTGGGTTCGGGTTGGGGTCAAAAGATCAATATAGGAAAAAAACAAAAAACACTATTTTTGGTTTTTGCCCCATAACTCGCAAAAAAATACCGAAAAATATGGAAACATGCATATTTTTGAACTCGGGACAACATTTAGAAACTATTTAGACGGGATCTTTTTTTAATGATTTTATTTGTGTAAATTATATTTTAGGTCAAAGTTAGAAAAAGTGTTTTTTTTTTAATTTTTCATCATATTTTATGATTTTTTTGTAGTAAATTATAAGATATGATGAACATAATGGTATCTAATGAAAGCCCTTCTTATGACGATAAAAACAACATATAATTTGTGTGGGTACTGTATGTGAGAAAGAAAAAAATTACAGCTAAACACAAACACCCTAGAAATGTCAAAACAGCCATTGTCACCAAGGGAAAGTCAAGGTGAAAATGTCTTGTCACTAAGGGGTTAAATAAATAAAATAAATAAATGGAAAAAGCTAACCCTAGATCTACTAAACCTAGATCTAGGGTTAGGGTCATAATTAGGGTTACAGGGGGTTTGGATGATTACAAGGGTTAGATTAAGGGGTGGGGGTAGATTTAGGGTTAGGGTAAATTTAGGGTTGGGGTAAAAAAGTCACTGTAGAAGAAAATGGTTAGAAAACAAAAAAAACACTAATATTGTTTATTGCCCTATTACTTGAAATACAGCATAGACAAACAAGGAAACATTGGTATTAATAAACTCAGGACAAATATTAGAAATATATAGACGGGGTCTTTTTTACCATTAGTAATTGTGTAAAAAAAAAATTAGGTCAAAGTTAGAAGAAGTGTTTTTTATGTCATATTTTCATCATATTTTATATTTTTTTTAATAGTAAATTATATCATATGATGAAAATAATAGTATCAATTGAAAGCCCTATCTGTCCTTTAAAAAATTATATATAATTTGTGTGGGTGGACGGAACACAAAGAAAGAAATTCACAGTTCAGTAAACGTATAACAAAAATAATGGAATTCTGGTCTTCAAGGCACATCAAATGCAACATAGCACTCGGTCACTAAGGGGTTAAATGTCTTTGGTATCTCCCATTTATGGCCTAACATGCAAATTACAAATTTCCACTGAATTCTGCAGTAATCCTGTCCCTACTTATAACCAGTCTATAAAATCATCCTCACCAGCGGTTTTGCACTCAGGCTGGTCTTGATGCCAATTTAAGTACGTATGTCAATGGGGAGAATAGCATGGTTTTTGTTTTTTGTTTTTTTAGGAAACTGTGGGAACCCTACTAGAATGTACAGCAAAGACTAAAACCCTTCCTCAGTGTGTAAACTTGGCTTTTCCTGTACATTGAAAAAAGGAGCATATACCATTGAAACCTTTGCGTTTTGTGACTTGTCTTAATAAATGGCAAAAGCAGTGACTTCTTTCATTGTCTTGGTCTTTGTGCTATCTTCTTGCTATAGATTGTTCTGAATCCTAATTATATATGCCTTTGCTTTCTGATTTGTAAACAATTATTAACATTTATTGAAAGAGGATAAAAATAAATAGTGGTTTGATTTTAAACACTTCTGGCAATTAAGATACTGGCTGCCACCTGTTTTTATTTCTATGAAACTAAGGGATGTGTGTGTTTTACATCACCTATGACTAAGTGCCATACTGGCCCAAACCGCATCAGGTAATCTGCCGTCTTGAGGGTTGTTTTCTATCTGTGCATTGTGGTCTTTCATAATTGTTTCCATTAATAATTTGTGCACCACTTGATGTAGAGTTTGAAAGGTGTTACAAAACTCAGTTTACATAAAGTACAGAGAGTCTTGCTTAAAACTTGTATTCTAGGGGGTGTGGAGGACAGGAGATAATCAGCAATACATAATAACTGTAGTTTTATTTTATTTTTTTAAATACAACTTTTTACTGAATTAAAATATTACATTTTTAAAAAATGTAAATGAATGTTCCATCTTTTTCAGTCACGAGCGGGGTCCAGGTGGCATGGGAGCCCGAGCGCCCCAGACAAAGGGCACTGCTAATGAACTTAAAAGCATATAAACAGAGAACAAACAAAAGAGGAGCTAACACAAAAATAACAGAGATACAGACATGAATACAGGAACTAGCCTAGGACTTTGGGTTTGGTTAGATAAATTATCCGAATGATGATAAACTTGCCAACCACATCAAGGTACCCCACAATCTGGTAAATCCTAGCACTATCCCTATCTATGTAAACTAAACAACTGATGAATTTATAAGACAGACACTACACAGACACAGGAATTTCCTGACGCAGAATTGCACAGACAGCAAGCGTGAAGGACACTAAGGATAGAGCACAAACAAGTGGGGCACTTTAAACGGGAGCAAAGAAGCAAAACAGAAACCAACACAAAAACATAGAATGGAACAGAGCAATAAACAACAGGAACACCATAAATGGAGCAGAGCAGAAGAACAAAGAAACAATGAAGAATGGAAAGGAAAACCCTTTAACAGGGTTCTAGGAGAGGTCAACTAAAACAAGGATCTAAGACAGGGCTGAACTATAACAGGGCAGGAACCCTAAAACAGGACTGGAACTCCAAGAAAGAAAGGAACCCTAACATAGGGCAGAAACTCTTATACAAGGCTGGAACACTAAGACAGTAGCCAGACTGGGCAGTAGCCACTCAAGGGCAGGAGCCGCTCTGGGGCCAAACTGGGCATGTGCTGCTCTGGTGCCAACTGAGAAGCCGGTGCTCTGTGGCCAACTGGTTAGTTCATGTCTGAACCAAATGAAAGGAGATAAAGACTGGATATGAGGTAGAGAAGGTACAAAAGGCCTATGGAAATTGTCTAAAAATGCATTTGGACTAAATACTGCTTGATCTGTCTGTCTATCTATAGATCTTTCCCAGCACTTGTCTCATTTGTCTCTCAATCTCTGAATCATATCTGTCAACATTTCTGTCTTGCCTGTCGATTTGTGTCTACCTTTGATGATATGGGCTGGTGAAGTTGTACCATCGGCTACAAATTCCCAGCTGCATGGCATACCCATTTGATCTCTCTATGTAGAGATATATGAGCACACTACATCTAAGCATGCCACTACTTGCACCGCAAACAAAAGGGAGGCACATAATGTATACATGTGATGTCATTATCATGCTTGCCCAGAGCTTCCCCTTGTATTTTCAATGTAGGAGGAAGCACTTGGCATGCTCAGTTGTGTTAGCTCCGAATTTTCTAATTTGTACCAATGATGGATCCTGCTATGTACTTGCATGTAATTCCATGTCTACTGTCCTTCCCATTATACCTTAGTGTCCCCAGAATGTTTTAGAGGGGTCAGTACTGTCGCTTACAGTCCAAGTGCCAATTTGCCATTTTCATTCATTAATCTTGAGGATAGAGGAGCTCAAAATAAGGGACATGTACAAATGATCTTAAAAACTCTCCCTCTAAATGATCAATATAACACACATTAATTAAAAAGATATGTATATTAAAAGTTTAATTGTCATTTAATGAGTAGATCATTAGAAACTCTACACATGTTATTTAGATTTTTAAATACATATCCAGAATATTTTTCAACAATATTTTTTTACAAGTATCTCTCAATAAATGTACGTTATGCCTCCATAACACTTCTTGATTTTAACATAACTTCCAAAGATTTAAGAGGAAAATAAAAGACAATGATCAACTGTGTCGGAAGAAGGGATCAGTTGTATTCTAGTAAATATTAGATTCTAAACACAAGAGACAGCTAATGATATCTTAAACATTTTGGGATACTGCAAAATACAGACCATGCCTACTGCCCTGGTGATAAAAGCTTATATTTCTTTCTTTGAATGCTACATTTCCATAGTGTTACAGACAATCGCAACAATTTTCTGAAAATATGAGTACTCACCACGCATATTTGCAGTTTGAAAACCCTTGAACGTTGAAAAACTTGTAGAATTCTTCACATTAACATCTCCAGACAGATGCATTTTGTGGAGTATTACCTCCAAAATAATTGTCTTTTCTGCAAGTATATGAAATCACTGTGTCAGCTCACAAGGCACTAACCCTTTTAACAGTGTAACCATGTGCAGGGTATCAGTTCTCTTTACTTGACAGCGATTTTATTCTACGAAGCAGCTGAAGTGTTTCTCTGAAAGTGTGGAAGTACTATCTTCTCATGTGACCAACACATTGGAAGAAAACACCACCACCTATTCCAAAAGGTCATTAATATTTCACAGAATGTATCAATAGTCACTTGATCGTCTCTCTTAAAGGGGCATTTTCACCTACAGTGTACCAACATTATTTTTTAGATAAGTACTTTATCATGTAAAGTAAACAAAAATAAACAGTCAACTTACATTTCTTTTCTCATGTCTTCCTGTCTCCTAAAAGCTGCAAATAAAGTGTGATAAAGCTATTGCTGTTGCATAGTCAACTGTCCTGTCTTAAAGTAAAAACAAGGGCATGCCATGTATGTTAGAAACGTAAAATATACAGAAAACAAGCTTGTTGGAACTGCACCTTTTAATTGCAATATGTATATTTTTTGTTGTTAAATTAGACCGAAAAATGAAAATCTGTAAGTGGATACTTACATCTGCTTTTTATTAATCCCTTTTCCCTATATATAGAACAGAAGCCAGCTGCACAAAAAATTGGCACAGCAAGTGAATTTTCTGTTCTTATAGAATGTCAGTGCAAACACAACAAATAATTTGGTTTATGCATTAAATTAAAAACAAAGGAAGCAACCTGGTGGAAATGATTTGCACTTTGATACATGACCACAAAAAGTGTTAATATATGCATTATACTTTGCATTGTGGCATTGAATATGAAAATTATTATTACTTCTTTTTGTTTGCCTAATGCTGAGGATTTATACGATGGCCAACTTTTAAATAAACAAAATAAAAATTATACATTTTAGAAAAACTTGTCACAAATGTAAGTGCATCACAATTAACTCGTTAGCAAAAGTGACCAATCAGCAGAAGTTTTACTCTTTGAGTTCCATTTCCAAGATCAGATTTGGGATCGGTTTATTTTTAGATATTTGACATTGTGTATGTTGGTAGAAAAAATCCTGAAAAGTAATGCTTGAATCCGAATATTAATCACATCTGTGATATTACACCACTAAGATGTGCAGAATTTGCTTTTCTGTGTAAACCAGTAATGAGTCGTCAGTGGGTAACTTGCAAAACGAAAGTGAATATAAGTTTCTTTTTTATTTCCAGGGGATAAGGACAAGTACAGTAGTAAGTGGTGAGTTTGTGGGTCATAAAGTTTGATATCCTATACTTCAAATGTATCTGGAGTAGTGCAGAGCTTCTCTTCCTGGCAAATTTTCAGATCATATAATAATAATAATAATAATAATAGTAACACAATATTTTATTAGGGAAATTTACATTTCGATATTCTCTGGTTTCCAAGGACGTCCGGGGATGTTACTTTTGTCCAACATCCAGACGATGTTACTCTTACCCAATTTATCTACCCTGGAAGGATGAAGGACTGAGTAAACCCTGACGAGACCTGTGACCCCCCAAGAGTTGAACAGATTCTACTGATTATGCATTAGCCCACTGAGCTATCTCACCAGCATTATTAGTGTCCTTACATTTAAAGTGTTAGATTGTGAGAGCAAGCACTATAGAATAAAAGATCATAACATATTATAAAATGTTGCTATACAAGGGATACTGGGAAAAAAATTGAGACTTATACATTGGACATAGCTGTACAATGTTTAAAGGACAACTAACGTTTAAAGGAAACAAGGGTTAAAAAAATAGTGCCCCCATCTCCTAAGTAAACCTGACATGTGTCTTTATGCAGAGCTGGCCAGGAGGCTGGCATGCACTGACAGTGTCAGAGAATGGCCAGCCAATCAGAGAGTGGGTTCACCCCACTAGTCTGAATGAGGTCTGAGTTGTGTATTCTCTCTGTTAGTTTTCTACAAATATGGAGAATACACCATTACTACAAAAGTAACATCTCTAGTGTTCAGTGATTGACGGTGAGAATCTATATAATTGATCCCCTGGCAATGTAGTAATTTAGTGATAAAATGCGTTGCAAGATTGAAGACAGCATGGATTTACTGGAGATAATGTCAAAAAAATCTAATTTATTTTCATGTTGTGTTACTAGAATGATTGATTATAAATGTTGTAGCTATAAATATAACTTTCTGGACTTTAAACAAGTGTTTGTAACTTTTACTCAATAACCTAAGACAGGTTTATGGGTTTATGATTAGATTTAGATACCTAAGGATATAGGTGTGTTTGATTTTCTAGCAAATGTTTGTTGCTATTAGAGTACATTCATAGAAAAATGGGTAAGGTACCTGTAGTTTGAAATGCTATTGTTTTTTTTTTTTTATTATTGCAGATGGCCACAACACTTGAGTCAGGTTAGAGAGCAGTTGGGTTCCGGTGCCCCCTCTGCCCTCATTGCCGGCTCTCGTCTACCGTGCTCTAACTCAATGAAAAACACAGGTTTATATAGAGTAACTGGCAGTTGTAATACTGCTGAACTGTGTGCTTATGGGCACCCCTGTAAGTTATTAGTTATGCTTTAAATTTATTGGTTCTCACAGAAAAACACTTTGACATCAGCTATGTGATGCCAAATTCAGCTTCTGGACGAGTAATGTAATACCCTGGAAAAACAATGCTCTGGATCATCTTCCTATAATGGAAGAAGTGAGCATGAACATGTGTGAGACGGTCCCATGTGAGCACTTTTCCACAAGCCTGACTATTAAGTCTTGTCTGTTCTTGGGTTGAGCTTGTTTGGCACACTGTTTATGTTTTCCCCTCTCAGGAACATTTCCTGGAATCTTGAGTCCTTCTTGTCTATACTGATTCCATGCATTGATACGAAATGGACACCATCCAGACATTTTGATTTCTTCATCTAGTTTCTCACTACTTAATAAATCTTACTTAAAGAGCAAGAAAGGGTTCTTTATAGCAAAGGTGTTCCTTCCTGTGCTTTCACAAAATATATAATGATGCAATTATAAATGGCTGTAACTTCTTCAGACACTGTCCATGTTACTAGATCCTTAATTGCTTACCTTAGATGTACTAAATGAACTCTAAGCTGAATGAACACTCTGTGCTTTCAAACTTGCTTCTGAATGATACTCAGTGTCCTAGTCTTTAATATAATGGATAGCTTGACTAAATATTAAGTAGCAATAGTGTCTTTCTTTGCATTATCATTGATCTGAAGTTAACTAATCCTGCTGCATGTAGAATAGCTTTTTTAATTTACTATACTGACTGACACAGACTCATGTCAACAGTTGCGAGCCTCTCACTCAACTGTAGCTGGTTCATATAACTGAAAATAACTGGTTCAGGAAATGGAGCTTAATACAGGAACTACAGTAGGACTGAGCATTGATATGGAGTGTTCGGGGATATTTAAAGGGCTGCCGTGGACGTTTGCATGATAAGGGGGAGGAGCCCAGCTTCCAGAGTGGAGTCGAGGACAACAATGATCTATTCCCCGTCAAAATCCACAGCCAGCCATCGTGCATTCACAGTCTTATTGGGATGCCACGTCTCCTTGTGATATGCGGAAGCACATAGACATGAGCATAGGCAGCACGTCGGGCCATTACCCAACCTGGGTGCCATGCTGGGGACAGAACATGGAGGTCTGAAGGGGGAGGATCACTCGATCTCTATGGAGCAGGTAGCGACACGCTGACAGGAGACGTTATATTGTTACAAAAGGGTACAATATAATATTAATATAGAGCAAATACAGGTAAGAAAACAAATGAAAAATAACCAGCCATGATTACGGGTGCATTCTGTATTTAGGTATATTGATAGAGCTCTTTTAAAGGATTATATACTTTGATGGTGTCCGTGTGGTTTTTCCATTGCTGTGGTGCTCTTTTTGAAAACAAGGTTTGAGCCACTGTCATGCTCTACCTGCCTATGCCACAGTGCCACTGCACCTGGAATCAGTTTTGACCCATGCATGTTCCAGAGTCAGACCAAGTACTGTGTCAGTACCCCTGCTACTGTGTGGACCTTCATTCTGACCAGGCTTTTGAGCAGTTGTGCTGGTCGCACCAGGAGGTCACTTCTTGATTAAGAGGCTGCCTTATTCTGATCCTTGTTAGAGGGCTGTTCACTGGCCTATGCTCTGTCAGAGGGCTTCTCCTTGCTATGCCTTATCAGAGGGCTTCCCCTGGTTATGCACTATTGGCAGGCTTGCCCTGGCCTGTGCCCCATAAGAGGGCTTACCCAGGCCATGCCCTATCAGATGATGAGAGTTTTTCAATGTGAATACCAAAAGATAGTATGGGGTCTAAGTCACATAACTAGATATTTGAAAGAACTGTCAGTGTACTATTTGATTTTATCCGATCTATAGTTGGGAATTTTGTATTTTATGTAATTAAGGTTTCACAGATGACACAGATGAACAAGTAAGAAGAGGAGACACAGAAGAAGACAAAGTGAATTGAGACAGACATTTGAAGAGAAGTTATCAGAAGAACAAACAACGGAAGACCTAACAGAAGCAATCAACTCTGAAATAACAATCCAGTAAATGGCATTTATTAGCAGTGGAACTGACCTTTGTCCCAGCACAGAACTTTGACCTTTTTTATACTCATTAGACGTTAATAAATTTGTTAGAGAGATTACAGTAAAAAAAAGTTTTTTTATTACAAACAAAATGGCAAGTTAGATGAAAGTGAAGATCCAGATTTAGGGGAATCACCCATAAGTCTAGATCTATGGACTAATATTTTTTTTAATAAAATGGATCCTTCTTTATTAGAGTTGAGCGGACACCTGGATGTTCGGGTTCGAGAGGTCCTACCGAACTTTGGAAAAAAGTCCGGGTCCGTGCTCGAACTTGACCCCGAACTTGACCCCGAACCCGAACCCCATTGAAGTCAATGGGGACATGAACTTTTGGCCACTAAAATGCCTCTAAAAAAGTAATGGAAAGTGCTAGAGGGCTGCAAAAGGATGTAAAATGTGGGTAAGAGTAGGATTAGTGCCCTGCAAGAAAATGTGGATAGGGAAATAAATTAAAATAACATAAAATACATACAAATTAAAAATACAGCTGAGCCATAAAATAGCACTAGATGGAATCTTTGATTTTAGCTTTGGAAGAACATAAATCTAAATCTAAGGCATGGCTGCCAGGAGGATCAACAGAATTATCCATTTGAGAGAGGGTTGGAGTACAGGGTATTCTCTTTCAGTTTATAATAAGTGACCCATAGGTTGAGGAGGCGGTGACCGTGGCGGTGTAGGTGGAAGCGGCGCTGAAGGAGGAGGAGGAGGTAGCCAGAATTTTTCAAAGTGCGCTGTAAGCACAGTATTTGACGTTTTTTTTTTACTCTCAGATATGAAGTGCACCGCAAGACGCAAATGTACTATTTAGCACCCAAAACTATTCGAATTTTTCAAAGTGCACGGTAAGCACAGTATTTGACGGTTCTATTTGACTCTCAGATATGAAGTGCACCGCAAGACGCAAATGTACTATTTAGCACCCAAAACTATTAGAATTTTTCAAAGTGCGCTGCAAGCACAGTATTTGACGGGGTTTTTGGACTCTCAGATGTAATACACAGTGGTGTATCTTGATTTTGTGCTGCCCTAGGCAGACAAAATCCGGGCACCCCCCTACCCAAGCTATACACCCACGTTACACACCTAAGACATGCCCCATCATTCAGACTCACATCAAGCTCACACTCCCATCACACTCAGTCACACACTCCTACTCCCATCACACTCAGTCACACACTCCTACTCCCATCACGCACACTCTGACTCCCATCACACTCAGTCACACACTCCTACTCCCATCATGCACACTCTGACTCCCATCACACTCAGTCACACACACTGTCTCCCATCACACTCAGTCACGCACACTGTCTCCCATCACACACATTCTGACTCCCATCACACTCAGTCACACACACTGTCTCCCATCACACACACTCTGACTCCCATCATACTCAGTCACACACACTGTCTCCCATCACACTCTGTCTCCCATCACACTCTGACTCCCATCACACTCAGTCACGCACACTGTCTCCCATCACACACATTCTGACTCCCATCACACTCAGTCACTCACACTGTCTCCCATCACACACACTCTGACTCCCATCACACTCAGTCACACACACTGTCTCCCATCACACACACTCTGACTCCCATCACACTCAGTCACGCACACTGTCTCCCATCACACACATTCTGACTCCCATCACACTCAGTCACACACACTGTCTCCCATCACACACATTCTGACTCCCATCACACTCAGTCACACACACTGTCTCCCATCACACACACTCTGACTCCCATCACACTCAGTCACACACACTGTCTCCCATCACACACACTCTGACTCCCATCACACTCAGTCACACACACTGTCTCCCATCACGCACACTCTGACTCCCATCACACTCAGCCACACACACTGTCTCCCATCACACACACTCTGACTCCCATCACACTCAGTCTCTCACACACACACACTCTCCCATCAGCACTTACCTTTCCCTGGCAGGCAGGCAGCATGGTCCCTCCATGCTGCCTGTTCGGCTTCCCGGCGATTGTGCCGACAGGTCACGTGACCGGGCGCGCGTATGACGTCAGCGCGCCCGTCACGTGACTGTCGGCACTTCCGTGTCGGCACACTGCACGGGGAGCCGAACAGGCAGCACGGAGGTTTCTCTGTGCTGCCTGTTCGGCTCCCCGTGCAGCCTGGCAGGCAGAGCGTTGGTGAGGGGGGATCTTCCGATCCCCTCTCACCTCTGTCTCTGCCTGCAAGCGCGGTGGGGTTTTTTTTTTTTTTGAAAGGGCCAGATATTTTTTTTTTTTTTCCAGTGCTGGGGGGCGCTGCCGCCCCCCAAAATTTGCCGCCATAGGCATCCGCCTAGGATGCCTCGCGGTAAATACAGCACTGGTAATACATGTAATGCTATTGCTATTCTATAAACAGAAATAGAGTCCCCATTCATAAGAATAGGTCAATTGACCTATTCTTATGAATGGGGACTCTATTTCGGTTTATAGAATAGCAATAGCATTACATGTATTCCATAAACCGAAAGTCTATAAACCGAAAGACATTTGGTTTATAGACTTTCGTTTTATAGAATACATGTAATGCTATTGCTATTCTATAAAAAGAAAGTCTATAAACCGAATGTCGTTCGGTTTATAGGCTTTCGGTTTATAGAATAGCCAATAGCATTACATGTATTCTATAAACCGAAAGTCTATAAACCGAATGTTTTTCGGTTTATAGACTTTTGGCTTATAGAATACATGTAATGCTTTTTCTTTACAGGAAGATTTGGACAGAGTGGGGGACTGGGCAGTAAAGTGGCAAATGAGGTTCAATATAGACAAATGTAAAGTTATGCATTATGGGAAAAATAATAACAAAGCAACATATACGTTAAATGGTTTTTCCCTGGGAAAAACTACTAATGAAAAGGATTTAGGAATAATTATAGACAACAAACTTGGCAACAGTGCCCAATGCCAGTCAGCAGCTGCAAGGGCCAATAAGATATTGGCATGTATAAAACGAGGTATAGATTCACGGGAGGAGGATATCATCTTGCCTCTTTACAAATCAATGGTAAGACCTCACCTTGAATATGCAGTACAGTTCTGGGCACCAGTCCTTAAAAAGGATATTAAGGAACTAGAAAAAGTGCAAAGGAGAGCTACAAAATTAATAAGGGGTTTGGAGGATCTTAGTTATGAAGAGAGACTTAAAAAATTGAATTTATATACGTTAGAAAAAAGGCGTCTCAGAGGGGATATGATAACATTATATAAATATTTGCAGGGCCAATATAAAGAGCTCTCCAGTGACCTGTTCATTAACAGAAAGGTACAAAGAACAAGAGGTCACCCCCTCAGACTGGAAGAGCAAAGATTTCATAGACAGCAAAGGAAGGGATTCTTTACGGTTAGGACAATAAAATTATGGAACTCACTGCCAAGAGAGGTAGTGCTAGCAACCACAATAGATGCATTTAAAAATGGTTTGGATGTTTTTTTTAGGAAAGCAGAACATACAGGGCTATTAATAATAGAATAAGCATTAATAAAAGAGCTTATTGATCCAAGGAGAAATCTGATTGCCTCTTGGAGTCAAGAAGGAATTTTTTCCCCCAGGAGGCAAAATTCGAAATAGCTTCCTTAGGGGTTTTTTGCCTTCTTTTGGATCAAAAGCTGTAATGATAGGTAGAAGGGTTGAACTTGATGGACTTGTGTCTTTTTTCAACCTAAATTACTATACTATATTACTATAATGCTATTGGCTATTCTATAAACCAAAAGTCTATAAACCGAATGACTTTCAGTTTAAAGACTTTCAGTTTATAGCCGAACCTCGAACTCCAACCCAAACATACAGTGAAATACAGTGTGGTTTGGGTTCGCTCAACACTATTCCTTATCAAACGCCGCAGAACAGCAATGGGGGCAGGTTTCACCCCATCATACGCTAACCTTTTTATGGGTTGGTGGGAAAGAAAAGTTTTTTGGGGGTGGCAACCACTTCAGAGAGAAGTGTGGTATGGTATGGATGATATAGTGATCACCTGTTGGTCATCTGGCAGGGTCATCAAAATCAGGCAAATGGCTTTTGTAAATAGCTAAATATTAATGAGTCTTTTTCCCATATTTTGCCTGAAAAATCTGAAATTATATATTTGGATGGGAAACTGGAGGGTAATGCAGATAATGGATGCAAAACTACCACCAATCATAGGGAAACTACAGTAGGAAATATGATTTTACAGGCCCAGCGAAGTCATCCTGGACATAGAATGACGAGGAATTGTTCAACTGATCTTTGGCAGAAAAAGTAAACATAAAAGAGTACAGTGACATCCAGAATGGATATAGCACAGCAACACAATTAGATAGAACAACATTGCTCCAGGGAAAAAATAGATTCCAGAAAATTATAACATGATCACAGACCAGTTTTTGTATCACAGTATAATAAACAAACTGCAAAAATAGAGCAAATAGTCAAACGGCATTTATCAGAATTAAAGGTTAATGCCGCATATGATGAGATTTTATACCCAGGAGTAAGATGGATTTCAAAGAAAGGAAACTCATTAGGAGCTATGCTATCCCCTAGCCATTTCAGTAAAGAGCCCAAGACAAGGAGAAACATGGCCATATTGTAAGGGAACATTTAAATGTGGAAGCTGATAAAACGGTTGCAGTTATGTATTATCAGTGTCCACCATTAAGTCAGCATATGCAGAAAAATAATTTTCTATAAACTCATGTGTAAATTGCAATGCAACTCATGTTGTATATTTAATTATGTGCACATTGTTCAGAAACAAAATGTAGGAGAAAAATAAAAGAGCGTTAAGAGAAAGATTGATACAGCAACCAATTATTTAAAGTACAAATAGGGTAAAATAATTAAAGGTATGGATATGATCTCATTTGAGAAAGACTTAATTCTAGGGTTTGAGGATACATGGTGTATTTGCATCTGCCCCCTTGTGTTTGAAGAAAAGAATACTTTATCAATTCTTTGCAGGAACTTGTTTCTTTGCATTGAATATAAATTAGCAATAAGGTGTTTAACATTTATGAAAGAACCTTCTATAAATATTTATTATCTGTGGCATGCACAACATGAATGAGGCATTATAAAATGAGTATTAGCTTAAAAGCAACAGTAGCAGACGAAGTTTCTTGAATGATTCTGTGTAACATTGCGTTGATACATTCTAGTTAATTACATGCTACTTTGCATGCTTCTCATGTTGTATACACGTTCTCGGTTTGAATTATTGTTTCCTCTGTAGTGGACTGTTTGGAGTGTGATAGAGTAAGACTTGGCATAATAATGTTTTGGGATTAGATAATAGCAAAGGAGGGTGCGTGTCCCAAGCAATATGGAGTTTAGATATGAGAGGGTGGGCAGCACTCCAAAGAGAGGAAAATAGATTGTAATGGAAATCAGTATATGAATGAAAACCTTTCTTATACACTAAATAATTATGGGACGTGCTCAGATGCATTGAAAAGTGTATGAATACACACTGGAGCAATAATACTCCAGTGTCCTTTTTCTTTGTTTTTAAGTGTTAATTTTCTATGTCACTGTTATGTTTCCATGGTAAGAGAAGCAGTTGATTCACTACGGTTTAATTAACCCTGTATATAAGGTAGTTGTTTACTAATGAGGATATACCTATGATTATACGCGCCAAGTGTGAAACTCGTAAGCGGACGTTCTTATCACAGATTTGGTGTTCCCCTGCTAGTGTCGATTGGAGTATATTTTTATAATAAAGGATTTTATATTTTTTGACCTTGGCATGACATGCTCGTTTTCTGTGGATGTTTCTTTCTTTCTTAGTATACAGCCCCAATGAAATGCCCATATTCTATGGATCACAAATCTGGTTTGAGAGAGATTTTCTAGTCTTTCATAGTTATTAATTATAACTATTATAATTGTAGTTACTATTGTTATTCCAGTAATGTTATTCCAGTAATAATGGTGACAGCAACACATTATCTGCAAAAGTCAATATTTCATTAAATAAGAGTTTCATAAATTAGAGTGCACTTTTGACATACACAAAGACCACAATATTGTATTCATAACTATAAAGTGACCACATAAATGGAATCCTTTACTAACTAATACACAAAGGAAACATGTAACACAAAGTAAATATAAATTTATATTAGTCAAGTATAAAATTAGCTGTAAATATATATTTTACTTCTCTCAATAAATGGGACTAACTTGACCCTATAATTTAGGTAATTACGAACATAATTGTGCCTCTTGTACAGATCCATAATTGTAGTAGTTGGAAAGGTACACTAACAGGACTAAATTGGAAGAAATATATTACTCTGGTTTTAGCTGAACTTTTCTTGGCTTTAATCTCTAACATTTATTGTTCCCCCAGCACTGTGGGCTCAGGAACATCTTTCCACAGCTGTGCACCGCTGTCACCTACAGGATGGAGCAAAGTCATTTGCTATCTGCTAGTCAAAATGAACAGTTTAAAATGATATGCCGCGTGTATTAATGTCAACATATGTCTTAGTCAGTAAACATTCTAGATGTCAGATTTCAGATCAGAACAATCATGGACACGCAGAACTAAGGAGATTGGAAACTTGGCTCACAAGCAAGGTCTCATCAATGCTAACTGCACAAAAAACTATTATGCATGGGGAATATGTAGGGTGGGCTCATTTGAAGATGAATTTGGCATGGCTCTACCCTTCTCTCCTAAATTACATTTAACACTTTTAGAGAGATTTAAAGGGACCGTATTGCCCAAATATTGTTGTTACTGTGCATGTAGAGCATAAAAAATGATTGAAAATGGATACATTGTATTAGCAAAACTGCAAGCCAATGGCTAAATTAGGTGAAAATATGTTTTAAATGTGTCTGTGGTGTCTCCTGTTTATGACATAACAGAGACTCCACAGACGCATTTAAAACACATTTTTATCTTAATTTAGGCATTTCCTTGCAGTTTTGCTAATATAATGTATAGATCCTTTTCAGTACAGTAACAGCAAAGTCTGGGTGATATAGTCCCTTTAACCCCTTTGTGTTGCTATGATATTCTATGTTGTCCTATTTTTTGGTCCCAAAAGATGCTAGGATGGTATAGAATGTCCTGCCTTTAATCGCTAGTCACAAAAATTAACTGTATGCCATTTTATTGTAAAAGTCCTCACTGAAAATTGTGATTTGCTTGGATCTCAAGCTAAGTTAATCACGCTCTGTATATTAAGGAACTAAACCCACAAATTCTCTTTTAATGAGGCCGAATGCAAAGACAGTTGTGCCGCACACACACCCAATAGCATCTCCTCCCCTGCTGGATGTGTGTTCGACATTGCAGACTAGTCAGTGCTGTCAGGTCACAGAGCAGTATTTCTGCAACATGGCAGCCTAGAAGTCTATGTTTAACTTCCAAAATAAATTGAAAATGTTTCTGAACCGTGCTTTGTGGGAGCATTGTTCAAAAGCCTTTTTAATCATACAGAAGTTCTCTTGTGTTTGATTAAAAGGTTATCTGGATGTTTAGTCCACTGGTTCTCAAGCCACTGTTTGAACTTAACTTATTATTTAACCCCTTTGTGACAATGGACGTGTCAGACACGTCCTGCCGGGAACTCCGTTCCCGACAATGGACGTGCCTGGCACGTCCTGTGGTGAATCAAGCGGTGTTCGCTGTCATCGATCGCGAAAACCGCTTTAACGGTGCTGGTCTATTGTCTCGATTTGAGGCAATAGCCAGCACCAAAATTTCCTGTCTGGGGCACCCACGATCGCCCCATGGAGCGATCGTGGGAGCCATATTCACGGAGCAGCATGCTCCGTGAATATGGTTATGCCCTCTCGTGGTCTGAATGTAAATTCACTTCCGTCGCTCTGAATATACTACTTGACTGCCCCTAGAGGCAGCCAAGCAACATTTCAATGTTACATTTAAAAAAAAAAAAATGTAATTATGTTATGTATTATTATTGTTTAAATTATATTTTAGGTCAAAGTTAGAAAAAGTGTTTTTTTTTAAAACTTTATCATCATATTGTATGATTTTTTTTTGCCTGATACACTCACCTCTGACAGTACAGTGCACTCTCTCATGATAATGAATGAGATCTCTGGAGGATGACGTCATCCTCCAGAATGCTAAACACCAAACAAAATTCAAAGGTAGCAAGTAGAGCATGCACTGTCAGTCTCAAAAACAACTTCAATCAATTTGCCTCCCATTTTTTTCAAAGAGAGAATTCTAAATTTGTGTTTTTTGTGACAAACACAGGTGCCATTTTTTCTTGTCAAACTCTGAGGTTGAGTTTGGTTGTCATTTTATTCATCAAAGTAAATAATTGGGCTCACCAACTTTAGGATAGGTTAGTTGAAAGAAGGGATTTTTGCAAATGAAATTCGGACTCCTAACCCAACCCCATAAACATTTTAGTGAATATCAGTTTTCCATGCTTTCTATGGGATTCAATTACCAAATTGGAGTTCAAATTTGAAGAGGTGTATCGAATGGTGGTTGAGCTGGATGCCAAATTTTCTATGACTATCTGGTTTTGATTTGGATCAAATTCACCTTTGAGACTAAGTCAAATTTGACCTCCCAACTCTACCACCTTGAGATCAGTTTGAATTTTAATGACTAGACTCTTATGTGTTTTTGGCTGCAACTTCCATGACATTCAGCAAGCCGTATTGCTGGCTTGCTGAATCAAGGCAATTGTAGTTAACTGTAGGTAACTAGAGTTTTGTGGTGCAGTGGGAATATTTAATACACACTACCTTTTTTGTTTACTGCAGCTCCCATTAGCTATAGCCAGCCATATTACTGGATCAATATCTTTGGAAATCTAGACTGGAGCAGTGGGGGGCCAACAATATATGCACTGCACTCTACAATAGCTTCTTTTACTAACTGCAGTTCCTGTGATATGCTTGGGAGGTTGAGTGTCTGCACTACCATATATGTGCTGTACTGCTGTCACTCAAACTGACAGCGCTACTTTCCATGTGCTCGATTATGCGCTTGCGTAGTATGCAATCTCCAGTGTCCTGGACACAGAAAAGCAGGACATAGGTAGAGTTTGACAGGACAGTGCCCCAAAAATTGCAGGGGAGTGGGGAGGTCTGATAATGCTGGCTTAACATCATCGGAATTGTAGCTTATTGGTGACTGGTCGAGTGTTGGTTAATCTTTGCCATCTGTAAATAAAAGTTATCATGATGTTGATGATTATGCTGGATGAGCTTCATAGGGATTGTAGTTTTACAACAGCCTCTCACTAAGGAAACCATCTGCTGAACCAACAAAGGCAGCCGGTCAGGAGGCGGTGAGAAGGTATTCGGGGGAGTGTTTTTTTTGTTGTCACCTGGAAATAAATCCTGCTGACACCCATGACTATGCCAGATTTTTTTACATATCCTTATTTTATACTCAACTGGGTAATCCATATATATCCTGGACAGTAGAGGGTCATGAGGACTGGTTTGGAACCCAATGTACTCACTGCACTCCTGTATATATAGTTGGAAAGATAGAGGCGATATCTGCTGATTCTGAAGACTCTTAGTTCTAATTGTTTGGTTATGTTAGCTAACATCACTAATAGCCAGCTAGTACTTACCACTCCTTTTTTAAAATCAGATATAATTGATCAACCCTTTAATTAAACAACTACTCACTAACTTTCGAAAGCCCTACATTTATTGGTTTAAACCAAAAGCCAATACCTGTACAAAATAGCAGTATTTTCTGCCATTTCCTTCTATAGAGGTAAGGTTACATAATAGCACATTTTGTATCTCTTTGAACAGACTTAACCCCTTAGTGACATGACTTTTTTGGCTTGTCCGACGCTTGGTGACATGGGCTGTTTTAACATTTCTGAGGTGTTTGTGTTTTGCTGTAATTTATTTCTGTCTCATTTAGTGTACCCGCACAAACTATATATCGTTTTTATCGTTATAAGAAGGGCTTTCTTTTGATACCATTATTTTGATAATAGCATATAATTTGATGTAAAAAAAATAATAAAATATGGCAAAAAAATTGAAAAAAATATTTTTTATGACTTTTATTTGAAAAATCGTATACTCATGTACAAGAGACAACAAAAAAACACTGCTAAAAAGTTTCTAATATATGTCCTGAGTTCAGAAATAGCCCATGTTTTTATGTTTTTGTGCTTTTTTATTCATGTTACAGGGCCAGAACTATAAGTGGTGCAAAGCTATTTTAAAATCCTTTCTTTCAAAATTAGCAATAGTGACATTGTAACACTGATTTCTGTACTAAATCCATGAATGACCCCCAACATGTACATATTTTTGAAAACTAGACAACTCAGGGCATTTAACTTGGGGTATTTTGACACATTTCATGTAGCCATTTTACCACCAATCTATGCCAAAGTTTGCAGAAAAAAATCTTTTCTTTTCACATATATTGCAATTTAGGTAAACATTACCTTAAAATGTGAAGGGGTATTTCCAAATAAAACCTCAATATGTGTTCAGCAACATCTCCTGAGTACAGGGATACCACCCATGCATAGGTTTGTTGGTTTGTTTTGGGGCTAAAAGGCCACATTTAGGGGGTGCGCATTTTGGTTTTCCAACTTGAAATTCTGACATGCAGAAAACTTGTGCCCATGTCCCATTTGGGACATTTTTAAAGCCAGAAAGTGTATTCTACCCCACAAAACCATATATTTTTTTAAACTAGACACCCTAGGGTATTTCAAATGGTAGTATTTTAACACTTTCCATGCACTAATTATACTACCAGCCTATGTCAATGTTTTGGGTAGTAATTTTTTTTCACATACATTGTACTTTGGGCATGAATTCACAGATCCTGTTATATGTCAGTGCCAAACAACACCTCAATATGTGTTCAGCAACATCTCCTGAGTACAGGGATACCCCCCATGTATAGGTTGGTTAGGTTATTTGGGGGTTAAAAGGCCACATTTGAGAGGTGCGCTTTTTGGTTTTCCAACTTGGAATTCTGACGTGCAGAAAACCTGCGCCCATGTCCCATTTGGGACATTTGTGAAGCCAAAAAGTGTATTCTATCCCACAAAACCATATATTTTTGAAAACTAGACACCCTAGGGTATTTCAAATGGTAGTATTTTATCACTTTCCATGCACTAATTATACTACCAGCCTATGTCAATGTTATGGATAGTAATTTTTTTTCACATACATAGTACTTTGGGCATGAATTCACAGATCCTGTTATATGTCAGTGCCAAACAACACCTCAATATGTGTTCAGCAACATCTCCTGAGTACAGGGATACCCCCGATGTATAGGTTTGTTGGTTTGTATTGGGTCTAAAATTCCACATTTAGGGGGTGCGCAATTCCAACCTGGAATTTTGACATGTAGTCAGCCTGCTCCCATGTTCCATTTGGAACATTTTTGAAGCCGTCCAATGAATTTTACCCCATCAAACCATATATTTTTGCAAAATAGACATCCTAAGGTATTTCAAACGGTGGTATTTTAATACTGTATAGGTACTAATTCTACCACCAGCCTTTGTAAAAGTTTGTGGTAGTACTTTTTTGGGAGTTTTTTTTCCACATGCATTGTACTTCAGGCATGAATTCACAGATTCTGGTATATGTCACTGCCAAACAACAACCCAATATGTGTTCAGCAACATCTCCCGAGTACAGGGATAGCACCCATGCATAGGTTTGTTGGTTTGTTTTTGGCTAGAAGGCAACATTTGTGAGATGCGCATCTCAAAATTCCAACTTGGAATTTTGACATGTAGTCAACCTGCGTCCGTGTCCTTTATGGGATATATCTTTGAAGCCAGCCAATGTAATTTACCCCCACCAAACCATATATTTTTTTATCGGTAGACCCCCATCACTACTTGTGGCAAGGGCTCAGCAGCCACCGATACATCGCTAGATGATGTATCAGAAAGGTGAATAGGGTCAAAATCGAACCCTGAGTCCGCGGCCTCAGAATCAGTGCGTAAGCAGTGATCTCGAGCAAAGAAGGGGTTAATAGCTCTTAGAAGAGCCTATCTAGTACTGTAATACATTACAGTACAAAGAAATTAATCCATAAAACAGTGCAGACAGCAAAACATACTGTTGCTATGCAAGATTACTGCTTACACAGTGATGAATGGCAGAGAAGGGGTTAATACACAGTGAAAGACTTTCATAAAACCTGCCAATTTTATAAAATGTTATTTTATATCACTAATACTGATCTGTCTCTTTCCGTCACAAAAATGTAAGTGAGGAGAGGGAGGCAGATCAATATTTGTGAATATTGATCCGATTAATTTTGATCTGACCAGGGCGAATGGTGAGCTTAATTGAGAAATCACCAAACCGCCTTTGCCACTAATTCGCTGTTACTGATCGCTATGCGCTCAGGCAGCTTAAAAAAAAACCTCAAATATTTTTACTTTACATGTAATCCCCTAGCGGGTATGTGTAAAAAAAATAAATAAAATAAAAATATGCAGACAGATAAAAATTGCTTTGGCGTCAATATCATTGCGTAAGCAGTGATCGACGGCAAATAAGGGGTTAATAACTCTTAGTAAATTACAGTACAAAAAAAATTAACCCCTGAAAAATGCACAAACAGCAAAAATAAATGAGCTGATGTGCACGATCACTGCTTATGCAAGATCAGTGGCAGGGAAGGGGTTAAACGCAGGGAATTGCTTTAATAAATTTTTTTTTATTGTTTTATTATTTGTGTGTTGTGTATTTATTGTTTTTTTTTACTTTTACTTACTTTTAGAACTTTGATCTGTCTCTCTCCCTCACTAAAAAAAATGTGAGGAGAGGGAGGCAGATCATAACTGGTCAGATCAATATAGGGTTAATATTGATCTGACCAGTCAGTGTGGATGTTCAGGAGAGCATCCCCACTGCCTGTCAGTGTGCCTGGCAGTCACTGATTGCCTCTGTGAAGAGGCAATCGTGTGACAGCCAGAGAGCACAGGAAGCAGGAACTTCCTGCCTCCTGTGCTCTTGCCCTTAGAAGGGCAGCGCCATCTTGGTCACTCAGTGACCAAGATCGTGCATTTTTTTTTGTGTGTTTCTGATTGCCTCGACTTGCGAGGCAATCAGAAACACTTTCTGAGCATAGGAAGCGAAAGATTCGCTTCCTATGCTCATTTTTTAAATGCCCGCGTTTTAATGGCACTGTGCCTTTAAAACCGGCATTTCTATCGCTCTCCGGAGCGATCGAAATGCCGACGGGCATTTTTTTTAGCATTGTACGATGCTTCCACACGGAAGCAGCGTTACAGTGCCCTTAGAACACTGAAAGCGGAAAAACTCCGCTTTCAGTGCTCGTTTTGACACAGGACGGACTAGGTCCGTCCTGTGTCACTAACGCCTCGGCACACAGGACGGACCTAGTCCGTCCTGTGTCGCCAAGGGGTTAAACTATATAAAAATATTTTTTTATGAAAGCCTTTTTCTGAAACCACATCTCCATGACTCATAATCTGAACATTCTGCCATTAAAATTCACTTTGTTTTTCAGCTGTACCAGTCGTCTTATATACACGTTTATCTTATTAGATTAGATATGAAATGTTCTATATGTTTCATTCACTGCATAATGATCTCTGAAAAAATACCATATATTGAAAAAGATATCTTTTAGACATGTGCATTCGTTTTCGGACGAATGCATTTTCGTCCGAAAATAGCATTTTCGTCCATTCGTCCGAAAAACGAATAACGAAAATGCTAGACTAACGAAAGACGAATGAACGAATGGTTAATAAATGAAAATCATTCGTCCATTCGTGCTATTGGCATTCTATAAACCGAAATAGTCAGTTTATAGAATACCAATAGCATTACATACATTCCATAAACCGACATATTGAACGACTTTCGGTTTATGGAATGCATGTAATGCTATGCTATTGCTATTCTATAAACCGAAATAGAGTCCCCATTCATACGAATAGGTCAATTGACCTATTCGTATGAATGGGGACTCTAGTTCGGTTTATAGAAAGCCAATAGTATTACATGTATTCTATAAGCCGAAAGTCTATAAACCGTACGAATCAATTTGTAGGTCAATTGATTCGTACGAACGAATAAAACGAAACGAAAATAATGAACAAATTTCATCTGAAACGAATGCAGTAATGAACAAAATTCTTTTTAGACAAAATAAATAACATTTTCGTCTGAATGGACGAAAACAAAACGAAAATTTTAGTTTTGCACATGTCTAATATCTTTTAATTACATAGAAATCCGTAAAAAGATTTCATGGCATTAATGAGGATAGCTTCAAACGCAGTGATGGGGAACCTGCGGCATTCCAGCTGCTGATGAACTGCATCTCCCATAATGCTCTCTCAGCGAAGAGGCTGGAAAAGGAGCAATGGGAAATGTAGTCCTGCAACATCTTGAGGACTGCAGATTCCCCACCCCTGTTCTAAGGCATATTTTTGCTATTGTTATTAGTATTTTTGCAATTATAAGTCTATGTATAAGTAAAACTGTAATACTGCATATCCTGCATTTTTCTTTAAAACATTCAATTTTAAAGCAGTATTGAATTTAACCATCAGAGTTGCTCTTCGTCTCTGTCAATCAAAGGTTCACTCACACACACACACACATGTATATATATATATATATATATATATATATATATATATATATATATACCGTATATACTAGAGTATAAGCCGAGTTTTTCAGCACATTTTTTGTACAAAAAAAATCTAAAACTTACCTCGTTCCTGCTCTGTCCCCCGGTGCTCTGAAGGTGCGTGGCTGTGAGGGAATCGCTGTGAGCTTCCCTCCAGCCGTGGGGTCAACAAAGTGTGTTTTTTTTAAACAAACTTTATTGTTCCGTGCGGCTGGAGGGGAGCTCACAACGCTTCCCTCACAGCCACGCACCTTCAGAGCACCGGGAGACGGAGCAGGAAAGAGGTAAGTACTGGGGTCTGGGGAAGGAGGGTGGCATAACGAGCATACTAAGGGGCAATATCCTGGCATATTAAAATGGCACATTGGGGGCAATATCCTGGCATATTAAAATGGCACATTGGGGGCAATATCCTGGCATATTGGGGGCAATATCCTGGCATATTAAATGGCACATTGGGGGCAATATCCTGATATATAAAAATGGCACATTGGGGGCAATATCCTGGCATATTAAAATGGCATATTGGGGGCAAAATCCTGACATATTAAATGGCATTTTGGGGGCAATATCCTGGAATATTAAATGGCATATTAGGGGCAATATCCTGGAATATTAAATGGCATATTGTGGGCAATATCCTGGCATATTAAATGACATATTGGGGGCAATATCCTGGAATATTAAATGGCAGATTGGGGGCAATATTTACCAGTAGCTGCCTCATTTCCCACCCTAGGCTTATACTCAATATTTTTTCCCAGTTCTTTGTGGTAAAATTAGGTGCCTCGGCTTATATTCGGGTCGGCTTATACTCGAGTATATACGGCATATATGCTTTCCAGTGATGCTTAACATACCGGATTGGCTTACAGTCATGAAACATGTAGTATCAATAGCCAGCGTATTAACTAACCCTACCTGTAATACTGCAATATATATGTGCCTTCTCTAGACAATACTAGCCCAATATGTGCCTTCTCTAGACAATACTAGCCCATTTTGGATAAATATACCGTATTTGCTCGAATATAAGACAAGGTTTTTTTCAGAGCAAATCTTATATTCGAGGTTGTCTAATAATCTGACCTCAAATCGAGGTCAGATTATACGACAGGGATCCAGGTCCCCCGCAGAGCTGCAGGGGACCTGGATCCCCCTCGCTATCAGCAGGTGGATGTCTGCGCGATGCCTTCCGGCTTCATCATAAAAGTACCGGCGGAAGTGCTGGGCATCAGTGGAGGCTGCCTCCACTGGCCACCAGGGATATTTGGCAGCCGGGGGATGTCTGGATAGTGCAGACATCCTCCATGCTGCCCGACACTGCCATCTATTATGACTGACCAGCAGTGTCGTGCAGACATCCTCCTGCTGCCCCCACTAGCCACCAGGGAGATACAAGGTGAGGGGGAGGGGGGAGAGAGACACATGGGGAGAGAGGGGGGCACAGAGACACACAAGGGGAGGGAGGGGGGCACAGATACACACAAGGGGAGGGTGCACAGAGACACAAAAGGGGAGGGGGGCACAGAGACACACAAGGGGAGGGGGAGAGAGAGAAAAACAAAAGTTTGGGGGGAGGGAGAGAACGAGGAGGAGAGAGATAACGCTGGGTGGACAGAGACAACACTAGGGGGGAGAGAGAGACAACTCTGGGGGGAAGGGGGGGGGGGAGAGAGAAAGGCAGCATTGGCACATAAAAGGAAATAAAAACAAGAAATGCATTTTTTTTATATCATCATTTTTATTAAATATTAAAAACCAATTTACATGTGAATATACTGTATACAAGTTGAACTTTTTTCCAATAGGGTAGTCTTATATTCAGGCTTTTAGTTTTTTTTCCTAAAGGAATATCGAAAGTTAGGGGGTCGTCTTAAAATCAGGGTTTGAGCAAATACGGTACTACAATTTTTTTTATGTTTTATTTCCCCTTTGCATAACACCAAGAGGAGATTTTTACCTCAATGTAAAGGGTAATCTGAATGTGTGAGTGCTCTTATTCACTTGTTTTTATTGTTGTTTATTGTTTACTAGAAGTGAAGCAATAGTGTGTTTCGGTGCTGCTTTCCATCACATAAAGGCGCAGTGTATTTCTCTTTGTCTATGTATATGTATATGTGTGTGTGTGTGTGTGTGTGTGTGTGTGTATATATATATATATGTATTTGGCAACACATATCACCTGTGACTTGATATGCAAAATACCTACTTTAAATAGGAAATGTGAAATTTGCATATCAAGCCACAGGTGATGGTAGAAACAGGAGACTCCACAGACACTTTTAAACATATTTTCCTCTTACGGGTATACTAAATAAATAGAGAATTGCACTTTATGTCAATGCAGCTGAATGGGAGAATTTTTCCAACTCAGGTACTTTGACCTTAAGTTTGAAATTCCTGTCTCAATTCCCTGCAGTTCCCCGAAATCTTCTGTTTATTGAGTAGACCCTTTTTCTATGCTTTTGCGTGCAATTCTTCCAACACAGTGGTTCCCAACTTTTTATATGCTCCACACCCCTTGGAAATGTTTGATTAAAGTTTGCACCACCTACAAAATGGATTGGCTGATTGAATTCAAGTGACGGAGGGAGGCAGGATGCGTGTGAGCAGAGGACATGGCCATCTGAGAGACACCGATGGGTGAAGTATTAACGAATGCTTGCAATCATGCATTTATGAGTGAAACAATATAAAATGATGTCAGATGATGTGTTTTAATTTAAATGCAATATTCTAACAATCAATTACTTGCTTTACTTATATGTTTGTTCTGTTATTCTCTCCTTTTGACTAAATAAACAACGTTACAACTATCTAAGTAACACATGCATATACTATTTCTCAAGGCACACATGCAGCTGGCTGAGTGATGACTTGCGGGTCACAAGCCACTCTTTGTCACACCCAGTGCTGTATTTAGCATGAGGCAAACAAGGCAAGTGCCTAGGGTGGCACTTGCCTTGATTGCCCCTGGGGGGGGCGGCACAAAATGCAAAAAAAAAAAATAAGCTGCCCTTTAAGAAAAAAAAACTTGCTTGCCGGCAGAGGCGGTGGCTGGGGAGATCAGAAGCCCCTCACCAAGGCTCTGCCTGCAAGCAGGGTGCAAGGAGAGCCAAACAGGCTGTACAGAAAAATCTCTGTGCTGCCTGTTCGGCTTCCCATGCTGTACGATGGGGGAAGTACAGACAGGTCATGTGACCCGGCACTCTGATATCAGATATGCGCCGGGTCACGTGACCTCCCTGCACACACCGCACAGGGAACCGAACAGGCAGGGCATGTAATGTAGTGATGGGGGGCATGTAATATGGGGATGAGGGCATGTAATGGGGTGATGGGGATGATGTAATGGGGGTGATGGGAGGCATGTAATGTGGTTAGGGAGGCATGTAATGGGGGTGATGGAGGTATGTGATGGTGGAATGTAATGGGGTGATATGGGTTATGGGACATATCGTGGGTGTGCAGCGTGGGTAGAGGGTGCCAATATTTTTGTATTTTTTTTTATTTGAAAAGTTTTTTTATTCAGTAGGAATTCAATCATATTTGTTACAGAAAAGACATGAATTTTTACACATACAATATGGAATCAAGCTGGATTTAACATAGATACCATACATTTCGTTGTATTAAATACGTATCTTGACTGTTCCTAGGTAATTCAAACAATAATACAAATAATCAACATACTTAATGAACAGTGTACAATGCATTGAGTATAAACAAACAATATAGAAGAAAAGAAGGAGAATAGCTAGAAAAGGGAAAGGGGAGGGAGGGGATAATTAGTGAAGAGCAGATATGTATCAAGTTTCCGGGGAGATTGCAGGAACGCCAGCATAATTCTGAAACCCCTGGGTACATTTTTGACAATTTGGTGGGGACTAGGTACCATCGAAGCAAATTTTTTTTGGATAATTCTATATGGTTACTGCAATGAGATATATATGACATATTTTTAGTTGCTTGACTCCAGTCCTGTGGGGAGAATTCATGGCCTATGTCTTTAGGATGTAGGATAGCAGAGTAACAAGTTGATATCAATTTTTTCGTTTGGCTCGCTTTCAGGCATTCTTGGATAATTTTGTGGGGGGTATGGGAGAGACCCGTAATTGTGTTCTGTGATGTTTGTATTATATGCAAAATTTGTATATGTTTATAATAGTCCTGCAGGGGTAGCTTGTATTTAAGTCTCAGCTGGGGGAATGATAGTATGGAGCGTTCGGAAGTAAGATCTTTGAGCGTTTGTATGCCTGCCTCAACCCACGTGGAGAGAGACAACTCTGGTGATAGTAATTCCAAGGCTCGTAGAGGTGTAGCATGTGTAAGGTATTCTAATTCCAGGATGGATTTCGCGAAAACTTTCCAAATTTTCATCGATAGGGAGGAGCTTGGGAGAGAGATTTGGACTTGATTTTTGTTTAGTTGTTGTGTCCAAAGCAGGTCACAAATTCTATGTGGATGTGTTAAGCTATCCTCCATGTCCACCCAGGTTCCTCTCGGGACATGTAGTAAAACATTTTGCGCCATGTGAGTTGCTTGATAGTACATAGGAATATAAGGAAGACCCAGTCCCCCTTGTTTATTTGGAATGGCTAACCACTTCAAGGATATTCTGGGAGGTTTGTTTTGGTTTAAAAATTTGTGGAGGCCGGATTTAATCTCGAGTAATACATTGAGGGGAATTGAGATGGGCAGCGTTCTAAAAATATATAATAATTTTAGTAAAATGAACATTTTAACTGCCGCAGATCGGCCAAGCCAGGATAAGTACATATGTGTCCATGTGGACATATCTTGCTTAATTTGTTTAAGTACGAAATAAAGTCTTTCCTCCAGTCAAACAAATATTTCTGTTTTAAGGCTATTAAAGAGGTATTTGGTATATTAATTGCTAGGGCTTGCGTTTTTGTCTCATTTACTTTATGATATGATATTTGACTGTATTCCTTCAAAATTAATTGGAGGTGATGCAAAGATGTTTCTGGTTCTGTCATAGATATGAGTATATCGTCGGCGAATAAACTTAACTTTATTTCCTTGTCTTTTGTGTAGTGGAAGCCTTTAATGTTGGAATTTTGTCTCATGGCCTCGGCCAGGGGTTCTAAGGCTAGAACATACAAAATTGGAGAGAGGGGGCAACCTTGACGTGAGCCATTTGTGATAGGAAAACCTTTGGATAGGAATCCAGCATAGTTTACCATAGCTGCAGGGGTTGAGTATAAAGCTAGGGCCGCTTTTATGAATTCGTCTGGGAAATCACATTTTTTAAGAACCGCTTCTAAGAATGACCAGTGGAGGCGATCAAATGCCTTTTCGGGTTCTATAGCTAACAGAAGTGTGGGAGTTTTAGATTTATTTGCTAAGGATATTATATTACACATTTTCCTCGTATTGTCGGAGGCCTGTCTTCCTGATACGAACCCAACCTGATCATATTTAAGTAGTGTTGGGAGATATAATTTTAGCCTATTTGCCAGTATTTTTGCATAGAGCTTGATATCAGTGTTTAATAGTGATATGGGTCTGAAATGTTGACATATATTGACTTGTTTGCCTGGTTTAGGTAGTGTAACTATATGGGCAGTTAACATGGATTGTGGGAATTGACCTGATGATATGCATGAATTGAAGACATTTGTTAAGTGTGGGGTCAGGATGTTCTTGTAAGTTTTATAATACGCATTAGAAAAACCATCAGGTCCTGGAGCTTTGTTGCTTGGAAGATCAGATATGCTATCACTCACTTCAGTCTGAGAAAAAGGGATCTGTAAGTTGTCTCTCTGCTCGTGAGCCAGGGAAGGGAGAGAAAGATTGTGTAATTTGTTTATATGATCTTTTTGTGGTTGACATGTATCCTTGCAATCTTTTAAGTTGTACAGAGATGCATAGTATTTGGCGAAAATATTTGGAATTTCTGCAGGGTTCATTACTTTATTCCCATTGTTTGCAAGTCTATTAAGCATTAAATTTGTTTTTTGCAGTTGTAGTATATTTAATTCCCGTTTGATATGACCTATTTGTTCGTGTCGGAGTTTGTCTGGTTTCTGTTTATTTACCTTCTATTCTATAGAGATTATATTCCCTCTTATAACTGCCTTGTGCGCTTCCCAGAGTGTTGTTGGGGACATCCCCTCTGTGTTATTTGTGCTAAAATAATCCTCGATGTGCTGCTCTAATTTTTGTTTTATATTATCTTGAGATAGGAGGTATTCGTTTAGTCTCCACTCACCTTTCAATGGGAACTTGTCTTCAAATGTCATAAAAATTGGTGCGTGGTCGGACCATCTAATGTGTCCTATTTCGCAATTTGCGACACACTGTAATGTCCTTTCGTCCATCATAATATAGTCAATTCTTGTATATACTTTGTGGACATCAGAAAAAAATGAGTAATCCTTTGGCACTGGGTGGAGAGTTCTCCACGTGTCATGAATGTTAAATTCAGATATTAAATTCTGTAATTTTAGGCTTTGCTTTACATGCGTGGGTGCAGGGGCGTACCTAGAGCATTTGGCACCCGGGGCGGACCCCGAGTGTGGCACCCCCCCCCCCCCCCACAATAAAAATGCAAGAAAACACCCACAATTTTTTCAATGTTTGAAATTTGTACAATTATAGTTACCAGGAATAGTGTGCCAGTCAGATACCAGTAATATTGTGCCAGTCAGATACCAGTAATATTGTGCCAGTCAGAGCCCAGTAATAGTGTGCCACTCAGAGCCCAGTAAGTGTGCCAGTCAGAGCCCAGTAATATAGTGCCACTCAGAACCCAGTAATATAGTGCCACTCAGAACCCAGTAATATAGTGCCAGTCAGAGCCCAGTAATAGTGTGCCACTCAGAGCCCAGTAATAGTGTGCCAGTCAGAGCCCAGTTATATAGTGCCACTCAGAACCCAGTAATGTGCCAGTCAGAGCCCAGTAATAGTGTGCCACTCAGAACCCAGTAATATTGTGCCAGTCAGATACCAGGAATATTGTGCCAGTCAGAGCCAGTATTATTGTTTGTGCTAGTCAGAGCCCAGTAATAGTGTGCCAGTCAGTGCCCAGTAATAGTGTGCCACTCAGAGCCCAGGAATAGTGTGCCAGTCAAATGCCCAGTAATATTGTGCCAGTCAGTGCCCATGAATATTATGCCAGTCAGATGCCAAGTAATTTTGTGCCAGTCAGTTCCCAGGAATATTGTGCCAGTCAGTGCCCAGTAATAGTGTGCCAGTCAGAGCCCAGTAATAGTGTGCCAGTCAGATACCAGGAGTATTGTAACAGTCAGAGCCCAGTAATATAGTGCCAGCCAGAGCCCAGTAATATAGTGCCAGTCAGAGCCCAGTAATATAGTGCCAGCCAGACCCCAGTAATATAGTGCCAGCCAGAGCCCAGTAATATAGTGCCAGCCAGAACCCAGTAATATAGTGCCAGCCAGAGCCCAGTAATATAGTGCCAGTCAGAGCCAGTAATATAGTGCCAGCCAGAACCCAGTAATATAGTGCCAGCCAGAACCCAGTAATATAGTGCCAGTCAGAGCCCAGTAATATAGTGCCAGCCAGAGCCCAGTAATATAGTGCCAGCCAGAGCCCAGTAATATAGTGCCAGCCAGAACCCAGTAATATAGTGCCAGCCAGAACCCAGTAATATAGTGCCAGTCAGAGCCCAGTAATATAGTGCCAGCCAGAGCCCAGTAATATAGTGCTAGTCAGAGCCCAGTAATATAGTGCCAGCCAGAACCCAGTAATATAGTGCCAGTCAGAGCCCAGTAATATAGTGCCAGCCAGAATCCAGTAATATAGTGCCAGCCAGAACCCAGTAATATAGTGCCAGTCAGAACCCAGTAATATAGTGCCAGCCAGAGCCCAGTAATATAGTGCCAGTCAGAACCCAGTAATAAAGTGCCAGTCAGAGCCCAGTAATATTGTGCCAGTCAGAGCCCAGTAATATAGTGCCAGCCAGAGCCCAGTAATATTGTGCCAGTCAGAACCCAGTAATATAGTGCCAGTCAGAACCCAGTAATATAGTGCCAGCCAGAACCCAGTAATATAGTGCCAGTCAGAACCCAGTAATATAGTGCCAGCCAGAACCCAGTAATATAGTGCCAGTCAGAGCCCAGTAATATTGTGCCAGTCAGAGCCCAGTAATATAGTGCCAGCCAGAGCCCAGTAATATAGTGCCAGCCAGAACCCAGTAATATAGTGCCAGCCAGAACCCAGTAATATAGTGCCAGTCAGAACCCAGTAATATAGTGCCAGCCAGAACCCAGTAATATAGTGCCAGCCAGAGCCCAGTAATATAGTGCCAGTCAGAACCCAGTAATATAGTGCCAGTCAGAGCCCAGTAATATTGTGCCAGTCAGAGCCCAGTAATATAGTGCCAGCCAGAGCCCAGTAATATAGTGCCAGCCAGAACCCAGTAATATAGTGCCAGCCAGAACCCAGTAATATAGTGCCAGTCAGAACCCAGTAATATAGTGCCAGCCAGAGCCCAGTAATATAGTGCCAGTCAGAACCCAGTAATATAGTGCCAGCCCCCCCCCCCCCATCACTTACCAAATCGCTGCTTCTCCCGGACGGACGACTCCTCCGTGCAGTCTTCCCTCCTGCACGGAGGAGGGAAACACAGTCGCCGGATGTGACGTATAGTCACATCCGGTCGCTGTGATTTATTTTTTTATTTTTTTTTCACCCGGCGGCCGCATCCAGAGGATTCGGCCGCCTGAAAAAAAAAAAAAAAAAAAGGTAAGCAGCGCGGGGGGTGCCGGCAGCGGGTGGCAGGGGTGCCCCCGCCCCCTCTCGGGACGCCACTGCGTGGGTGCTTGTATTTTAGAGTAGTTGGATGTGGAGTCCATATCCGGGTCCATAATGGAATTCAGATCCCCGCATATAATTTGAGCCCTAGGTGTAGTGGTTTGGAAAAGATTTAGTGTTTTACGTATAAATTGACACGAATTGGAATTTGGGGCATAAATGTTTAGTAAAGTGTAGAGTTGGTTATTAATGCTGAGGTCTAATAAAAGGTACCGGCCCTTTGCATCTTTTTTTGTGTGTTGAATATCTACTACCAGTGATTCATGAAACCAGACTGAAACACCTGCTTTTTTCTTTTGAGTTGTGGCATGAATTGTTATAGGGAATTTTTTCGCATTAACATAGGGGATTTTGTTTCTTGCAAAATGCGTTTCCTGTACACATACAATTAAGGCTTTAGCTTTTGATGCTTCTTCAAACAGGAGTCTTCTTTTGTGTGAGGAATTGAGGCCTTTTGCATTTATTGACATACATTTAATACTCATTGACTTGATCTGTAGAAAGTTTATCAACTAATGGCTCCTCCATGTATATGTGAACGGGTGGTTGATAATTTACTTTTAGGTACTCACTCTTGTTGTATATCCACGTTTTGGACGAAGACCTGGTAATCGGAGGTTTGCTGGCATCCAGAGTGTTGCTTGAGAGTAGTAGACTGCTTGTCATTAAGGCTCGGGTGAGATTGAAGTTTAAGGTGTTCAAGGGAGGAAAGGAACTGTATAGGGTGGAAGGAGGGAGAAAGCGGGAGAGAGAGAAAGAAGACAGAACATATACCGCAAAGAGGTCAATTATTAAAAGTGCAATGTTTTTGGTTAACATAACATACCATTTCACCAATTGCACTATTCTCATGCCCAGATGAGACGGGGAGAGTATTAATTTTGAGATCATGACATACAAAACACAGAAAACGGGTGGGCTAAAGGGCGGCCCCGAATCGGGGAGTTCTAATAATCTGCATTAGATCTTATAATTGTATAGATAGTTTGGTTTTCCAACTAGGGGGAAGAACCAGTTTGTGAAGGATCTTATCATAGCCCTCTTGTAGCAGAATTTTAGGTAGTGTGAACTTTTTAACTTAGGGTTTAGCTACAGCTTACATACTATAGCAACATTTATCAGATTTCACATCTTGATCAATTGCAGACTGCTCCCCTGAGCGGAAAGTCTGCAATGATTTTATTTTTGGTTTTACAGCATCAATAAGGTAACTTTGTGAGATTTATCTCAACATTGCATCTATTAAACTTTTGCATAACATCCAGTATATATATATTTATATACAGAAGACTAAAACATCTTGCTAATAACAATTTTACTAAATAACATGGAAGATTGATCATCTTTGGGTATACTATTTTTGCTAGCTTGGTATTTAGAAGGGTAAAGAACCACCTGAGGTAACATACTTAGCTTAGTCTAGCTGGTAATCTCCTGTTAAACGTTCAAATGGTGGTCTAGATGGTTCAGGTATGGTTTTGTGGGTATACACATGTAAATATATCTTGACCTGTGGTCTCTCTTAACAGGATTGACTGTACTGGCTTATATAGAGAAGGTTTAAATCTGAATCAATATAACAATGTAAACCTTAATAAAAACGTATAATAGTTTTCAATCTGGTGGCTGCAAATTAAGGCTAAGTTAACTTTTTACTTCTCAGGGAGCATTATACTTATCAGCCTGGGGTTGTGGATTGAGTTAACGGTGAGAGATCTCAGTCCAGTCTCTTGACATCCTAAGCTTTTTGGGACGCCGTTCAGGAAGAGGTCCTTGGTAGGGGATACTCCATTCTTTCAGCTGGGTTATGCCTTCCTCCGGAGTGGAGATAGTGTAGGTTACACCATTCCTTGAAATTAGAAGCTTTACTGGAAATCCCCATTTATATTTCACCTCCGCAGCTCTCAACGCAGATGTGATGTGCTGGAAGGTCTTGCGTAGTATTAGGGTGGCCGGAGAGAGGTCTGCAAATATTTGGATGGATGCAAAAGGAGTGGACAGTTTCTCTTTAGATCTGCGGAAATGCATAATGTCCTCCTTGATGTGGAAATAGTGCATCCTGAGAATTGTATCTCTGGGGGTGTCAGCAGGAAGATTTTTGGGCTTAGGGAGCCTATGTATGCGGTCAATTAAGAGATCTGAATTTGACGCCTCTGGTAATATGGCTTGAAATAGTGCTTGAGCCCATTCTTTCAGGTTAACTGGATGAACCTCCTCTGGGATTCCTCTCAGCCTGATATTGTTGCGTCTGGATCTGTCCTCCAAGTCGCATCATTTTTTCTGGATGATGGACACTTCAGATTGTAGTGATGTTGATTGATTCGCTAGTTCGTTATGGTGATTCACCATTTCGTCCATTTTGTGTTCCATTCTTGATGTTCTTTCCCCAAGCTCTTTTATTTCTTTTGTGAATTCCACAGTAAAGGTTTTGATGTCCTGTTTAATTTGGTTCCTCAGTGATTGCAGCATATTTTTCACTTCTTCCACAGGTAGAGAACCTGGGGCTGAAGCAGATGAAGCTGCGTCATCAAGTTCTGAGAGTACTTCTTCATCCGGAGATCTGCGGTCGCCATCTTGGTCATGCAGCGGTAAGTGCTTTATAACTTTCTTTTTCTCTTTGGGAGTTAAGAATTTCATCATCTTCTCCTGATGTCTTGTGTGCCGTTGTTGGGCCATTCAGTTTTTGTTTTGCCTTGGAAAAATTATTTTTTGATCGCTCGGTTGCTTAAATTTTCCCCCGATTCAGGCAGGAGCTCCCTCAGCACACAACCGTCCTCATCGAAGGTCAGGACACGCCCCCCTTGACAGAAATCTTTTAACCCATATTCTTACATATATACCACTGCAGAATAGGTCTGTTAGGAAAAGACAGCCCAGTGTATATCTGCAAGCTGAAAGCATCAAAGCAGATCCAAACACACAGCTTTTATGCCAAATGGATTAATGTAAAATTATATTTTCAGGCAGAGCTTTAATGTAATTTATCATCAATCCTAAGAGAGCTGTATTAACAAGCCTGACTAATATTCTAGCTGATATCTGAGTACTGTCATGGGATGGAAAAGTGTCAATAACTTTATCATGCTGGAAGTCAGCAACAGCTAGGAGATTTGTAAATAATGATATACCGTGCAGAAAGACTAAAACAAATACTATAAACACAACCAATGAGAAATTATACTATGATTAACCCCTTCCCGACGTTGGGACGTTCTATGCCGTCCTGACTTTAAGTGCCTTAAAGTCGTTAGGATGGCATAGTACGTCCTGTACTAAACAGCTCATCGCGGCTCCCTCTGTGCCTGTATAGCTCTATCAAGGAGGTGACATTTTGTTTAGAATATTGGCTCACTGATTAAACGGGCCGACCCACCTGACCACCCAAGGTGTCTGCAGGTGCTTATACTCCACATGTGCTAGGTGTGAGCTGCATATTTCCGGGTTTGTGTGCTCAGAACACAAACCCTGGAAAAACACCTAATACATCCGGGAGACAGACGGCAGCTGCGAATTCGGCATCAGAGTCACTCACTCAGTTTCCAATTCGACCAGCACCAAAAGTATACTTTTCATGCTGGTCGAATTGGCAACAGAGTGAGCAACTCTGATACAGAACTTTTTGCTGCCGTCGGCCCCTCAGGTGCATTTTGTGTATTTCTAAGGGTTTGTGTGCTCCGAACAGACAGCGCACAACCCCCGGAAATACACGAAATACATCGTCCCCCTGAGTGACAGGTGTGCGTCAGACTGGCAACACACCTGTCACTCAGGGGGCATGATATGCCCCTGGATGTCTGCCTCTTGATAGAGCTACATAAGCATTGAGTAAGGCACTCTATATTATTTCATTAAATAATTACCATTTAAAATGCTTACACTTGATGCAATCTTTCAGTTAAACGTTAAGTATTTTTTGCTGCCAGTTGTTCTTCAGTCACAGACAATCTATTGGGTGCATGTAAATTCTTAGCGTAAACAATGATTAACCCTTGGGAAGTAGAGGGTAACAAAGTATCTCGCCCATGCACATTCCCACAGAGATCATTCAAACAAAACTGCCTTGTGCATAGTAATTAGAGAGTATTTTTCATATTCTGATTTGTTCTTACGGAGTTAAAAAGTTATGTCTCCATTTAATGATGGTAACTTGGGATTGCCCAAATTTACACGGAGCTACAAATTTTAATTGGCAAGATTGAGGAAGACAGTTGTCCTCTGAAATGCGTTGACGAACTTTCTGCTGCTGTCCGGTGGACTTTTCTATACCTTGTTGTTGCTGATTTCTGATTCTCACTATATCAATCAATGAGCTGTGCAGAGAGACATGATATTTTTCTGAAAGTGACAGTAACATGACATATAAAGGACCCATAAAAATGTTAATATTATTAGTCAATTATAGACTGATTACTATACCTTTAAGCAACCAGTCAAGGTAATTAGTATCTAATTAGAATCAATAATTGTGATATTTTTTAAAAATCTATTATAAAAAAAATGTTATTAGTTTATGTCATATCCCCATGCACACACCTGAGTCCCCCTGCCTAAACGCTGCTCCCAACATATCCAAGATGGCGGGCGCGAGGTTGATCGAAGATGACAGGTGTCACTTGACAGGCGCCACTTTTACAATAATTCCTCTATACTTCTCCATTGCCAGCGATGGAGCTACATCTCCTTTGCCATTCATCCTTCAATCTTGATGCTGCGTATAAATTCAATGCACTCTAAAAGACACCACAAGTAATTGAAAGGCACATCTTCTGCACTGATTTCAATAAATGTTTTTTTGGCACTTGATGCTTTTAATTGTAGCTTATCTGAAAAGTCTTGTGGTTCAAATTAAAAAGCAGAGCTATGATTTCAAATCATAACTCTGTGAAAATGACTGCTATTGTTACTTTTCCAGTTTTGTTCCTGACTGACCAGTGCTTGTATTGTACTGGAGTCATGCTGAAGAAAATTAAAGGAAAACTAAAAAATGCTAATTCATCATTCATGATTTGCAATATTGCTTGATTAGGCACAGAAAGGTATTTGTCAGTGAAAACAGACAAATACGTAAATCAGGATCATTTTGGGAGTCAGAGCTACAATACAATAAATCAGCACACTTTTTTTTACATAGGAAAAACACTGTTTTATTCCTATATATAGAACTGTCTGGATGTTATACAGGGGTAGACAAAGTCCATACAAGAACACAGCGTCTGGGGCAACTGCTGTGAAGATTCATATAACATCATTAAATTGTGTGTCACAAAGTCCAGTAAATGAACAATGTTGGTGCTCATACTGGCATATTGTGGACTGTATATTAGCATGAGACCTCCCTGCCCCTTATACACAAAGCTATCCTCTGAAAACTGCCTGACTTTTCCAACAGGTACTCTGTCATTGTAGGTTTCTTAAGATACAAGGTACATTTATAATGTAGCTATAGATTAATGCATAAACAATTTATTATGTTGGAATTAAATCTTTTTGAAATCAATAAACTCTGCATTGTACCAGAGGGCATGGGGCAGTATTTTTCCATGAATGTATTAAACGTGTTCATGCACATTAGAAAATAAATTGTATTCATGTCATGAGAAAAGGATTTCTTTGCACTCAATCTTTTGACCCCGTTTAAAAATCAGTTCACTAACAGCACAAAATTGTTTTCTCTAAATGACCTTTCCGTAAAACCATTTACATTAGGATAATAACAAAGCCAACTGAGTCACACTTCCCAGAAAACCTGCCGCAGTGATTTGATATGTGCATTTTGAGGCAGATACAAGTAATTATAATTATTCCCAAATAGTCCAATGCTCAATTTGTGGTGCTGCTCTAATGAATGACATGTATTCCCAGACAGGTGGCCTGACACTCACTTACCTTGAGTGGCCCATCAATACATTATACAAGATTAGCTGGTGGACCAGGATTTATGTTTAGACTTTCTAGGGTGAGAATAATTTAATCCAGATTCTTCCTGATTGATGTGCTCACACAGCAATGGCAGATAGTGATGAACGTCTCCATCTGCAGACATGTAGATATGATCTGTGAGACTAGGGGACAATATCTTTTGAATTTCAAGTTATACATTTACTGTTGCAAAAGTGGCCTTCTGCCTTATTAAAATATTTTTGGGGGGTTTCCCCACTCTTTACTACTGGAGGTAGAGTTGATTTAATGCAGAGGATCATGTCTAAGGCTTTAGTGTTATACTGACTTGGAAATGTGACATTACATGGCATTTTTAGGTGACATAAAATATTCTGGGTAGTTGTAGTAGCAAGGAATATTTTATATTTTCTCCTGAAATGATTTAAACCTGTACAATAAAGTTCCTGCATAGCACATGTAAACACAGGTGCAAGAGAAAATGTGATATAATTGTAGATGGCAGGTATATTAGACCTGCTTTGGCAAATTCTACCTCTCTCTTCTAAAGGTTAAATAAATATGGGAAGCTACAGGCAAGTTATTGCACTGAAGAGATGTGGCTCTACTGGTGAGGCCAATTGCTAATCACCTGCCTAATCAACAGTGTTTGTAAGACCAGCCTGAGTCAGTTCACTTAGAATATTCCAGCCAAGGGAGCTGAACTGCTATAAACAGATGTGTGTCTGGGCAAATTCAATTTTTCTTTTTTACACCAAGCCGCATCCACTGGATGCAGCTGCCGGAAAAATAAAAAGCTCAGCAGTGCATCCGTCAGCACTGGTGTCACCCGGTGCTGTCCGCCCCCCCCCCCCCCCTCGGGACACCAGTGCAACACCTTACACTATAGCATAACTTGCCAGTTATTTTGCACACAGCGAAGCCGGGGTGACACCAGGTAAAAAAACGAAACAGTGCCACCGGATATGACATCACGTCATATCCGGTGACTGTATTTTCATCCTCCGTGCAGAAGGAAAACTGCACGGAGGAGAGTACTGGGGGAGGTGGCATATTAATGGGTAATTTGCATAGGGCATAATAATGGCAAAGTAACACTGGCATATTACTAGGCAAATTGGCTGGGGCATATTAAATGGTAAAATAATACTGGAATATTACTGGGCAAATTGGCTATGGAATAATAATAGCAAAATTATACTGACATATCACCGGGCAAATTGGCTATGGCATAATAATGGAAAAATAATACTGGCATATTACTGGGCAAAATATCTGGGGCATGATAATGGCAAAATAATACTGACATATTACTGGACAAAGTGTCTGGGACATAATATTGTAAAAATAAGACTGGCATATTATTGGGCAAATTGGCTGTGGCATAATAATGGCAAAATAATACTGGCATATTACTGGGGAAATTGGCTGTGGCATAATAATAGCAAAATAATACTGACATATTATTGGGCAAATTGGCTCTGGCTTATTAATCGCAAAATAATACTGGCATATTATCGGGCAAATTGGCTGTGGCTTATTAGTGGAAAAATAACACTGGTATATAAATGGCAAAATAACACTGGCATATTAATGGCAAAATAATACCGGCTTATTAATGGCAAAATAATACTGGCATATTAATGGGAAAATTGGCGGTGGTTTATTAATGACAAAATATCACTGTAATATTAATGGGAAAATTGGATTATTAATGGCAAAATACTGGCTTATTAATGGCAAAATAATACTGGCATATTATTGGGCAAATTTGCTGTGGCTTATTAACTGGCAAGTTGGCTATGGCATTTTTTTATTTTTTTATTTGAAATGTGCATCAATGTTACATACAATTATACAAATCATCACACAGTACGGCATAGCATAACAGAGTGTGTACATAGTAAGATCCTGAACTCGTGATGGCATTAAAATGTACTTATGTAAGCAGACTGATGTGCACACACATTTTTTTTTTTTTGACAAAACATGGAGGGAGAGAAATGTAGGAAAGGAAAGGGGGAGGGGGGGGGAGGTGACGTCTTACAGTGATATTATGTCATTCCGTATTGCTTTGTTGATATAAGGGAGGAGGTGGTCTGTTTTTTGAAAAATAGGCATCCAAGGATTCCAGATCTCTTGCCAAAACTTTAATTTATTAGATTGAATAGCAGTCAAACGTTCATAATCCACCGTAGATGATACCTGAGTTATTATGTCATCTATAGAAGGGGCACATGGGTTTTTCCAAGCTCTAGCTATGGCTGCTTGACTGGCCGGCTATGGCATATTTAATGGACAAATAGTGGCATATTTTAAACAGCAAACTGGCTGTTCCATGACAACGTGACTGGGGTATGTTAATTGGTACCTGACAATGGCTTATTTTAATTGGCAAAGTGAGGCTGTGGCATATTCTGTGGGGCAAATTAACACTGTGGCATGCCAAATTGTGTGGGTACAATATGAGTGCAAGCCAAGTGCTGTGGGTGCAATATAGGTGCATGGCAAGTGCTGTGGGTAGTGTATGGTGCTGTGTTAAGTCCTTTCGGTGCAATGTGGGTACAGCGGAAGGGAATAAATAAAAAAAATTTTACAAATGAAAATAGTTGAATATAATATTAACAGGTTCATATAAGTATAAATGCAACTAGTGAGAGAGATGTGTATAGATATTGTTTTAGAATTGTACAATTGTCACCTTGCGGGGCTCTTGTGTGTGGCATAATTAATGGGGCTCTTGTGTGTGGCATAATTAATGGGGCTCCTGTGTGAGGCATAATTTATGGGGCTCTTGTGTGTGCAATAATTTGTGGGGCTGCTGTATGTGGCATATTTTGTGGGGCTTCTGTATGTGGCATATTTTGGGGGGCTCCTGTATTTGGCATATTTTGTGAGGCTTCTGTATGGCATATTTAACACCTTGCCGACAAAGGAAGTGTCAGGCACGTCCTGGGAGAAACTCCCTTAACGACAAAGGACGTGCCTGGCCCGTCCTGCGGTGAATCAAGCGGTTTTCGCGATCAGCGATCGCGAAAACCGCTTTAACGGTGCTGGTCTATTGCCTCGATGTCGAGGCAATTGCCAGCACCGAAATTTCGATTTTGGGGCACCCACGATCGCCCCACGGAGTGATCGTGGTGAGCCATATTGACGGAGCATGCTGCTCCGTCAATATGGCTAAGCCCTCTGCCGGTCTGAGCTTCGGAAGTGAAAGTAACTTCACTTCCGTCGCTCTGAATATGCTACTTGACTGCCCCTAGTGGTAGTTAAGTAGTATTGCAATGGAAAATATTTAAAATACATATTTAATTAATAAAAAACAGGTCATGTAGCTATTTTAGCCTATAGGGTAAAATTAAAAAAAATTTAACATAAGGGATAGGGTTAAAATTAAAAAATATTAAGCGATATAATAAGGATTAGAGTTGGGGTTAAATTTAGTGTTAGGGTTAAATTTTGGGTTCGGGTTGGGGTCATAAGGTCAATATAGGAAAAAAACAAAAAACACTATTTTGGGTTTTTGCCCCATAACTCGCAAAAAAATACCGGAAAATATGGAAACATGCATATTTTTGAACTCGGGACAACATTTAGAAACTATTTAGACAGGGTCTTTTTTAATGATTTTATTTGTATAAATTATATTTTAGGTCAAAGATAGAAAAAGTGGGTTTTTTAAAAATGTTCATCATATTTTATGATTTTTTTTGTAGTAAATTATAAGATATGATGAACATAATGGTATCTAATGAAAGCCCTTCTTATGACGATAAAAACAACATATAATTTGTGTGGGTACTATATGTGAGAAAGAAAACAATTACAGCTAAACACAAACACCCTAGAAATGTCAAAACAGCCATTGTCACCAAGGGAAAGTTAAGGTGAAAATGTCTTGTCACTAAGGGGTTAATGGGCCAGCCTACTGGCATTACTAAGGAATCTGTTTGGCATGGTACTGGAGGAAATCCAGGGGGGTGACAACTTGAGTTACTGCCCCAGGTGACACCAACCCTAGTGACCCTCACATGTCTCTGCATAGCTTGGTCAGCTAACATCAGAGCACCTGGGGAGTTCCATTTAGCAGCTGGCAATCACACCACCCGCCATTTTGATTTTTTGAGCCTCCTGGATCTCATATGCAAGAGATCATTTGCATTTTTTATAAGATAGGGAACAGGGGACTAATAAAAGTATTTAGAAAATTGGGCAGATTAGATGGACCAAATGGTTCTTATCTGCCTACACATTCTATGTTTCTATGTCCCCACATCACTTGTCAATGGCAACTGTGTCCCCACATCAGTTGTCAGTGGCAACTTTGTCCCCACATTACTTGTCAGCGGCAAACTTGCCCTCACATCACTTATCAGTGGCAACTTTGTCCCCAAGATTATTTTCTGTGCAGCTAGCAACTTAAATGGGGCAAGTGGTATCCTTGGCATCTTACTATGGTGGGCCCGGTTGAAGTAGTGACTCTTGCTATCATTATTATTACGCCCCTGCATGAATACTTTTGGTGTGCAGTATTTGTGTAGGGTCAGCTATTAAATCACCATATCTTCCATGTCCTATACTCTAATCTTAGTGGCCATCATGCCATTCTATCCCATGTTACTTTATTTGTGCATATATATAAAAAATATAGAAGCAGCTAAAGAATTGCAGGCTGTCAGGAAAATGATCATCCACAGTACAACTGATTGTGGGAACTGTGGGAACTGAAGCTGTTTATTAGACAAAATCAGGTTCTGGTGGTAATGGATTTATTTTAGTTTACAGTGTAGACTATGACAACATGGAGTAATATGTATTTCTTAACACAAAGACATAATTCAGTTTAATTAAATTAGAATTGGGCTAGATGCTAAATCCTAAACTTAGTTGTTTACAATAAATTTACGTTTGTTTTTTTATTGTCAGCAAATTAAACTTATTATTTTAATATTTTTCTTTGAGTTGTACTCAACTAATGCCATAAAGTGCTTTTCCTTTTTTCTATCATTACATATTAATATTAAAGGGAATTGGGGGGTTTGACTGAACTGAATTCTCTACTTATTACAACATTAGTCAACATCTGAAAATAAATTACTTGTATATAAAATGTAGAGCATTTCAAGACAGAACAATGTAATTTGTAAAACTAAAATAGCAGGGAAGCAAAGATATAGAACTTACATTTTTTTAAATAATAAATAAGGTACCATTTCAAAGTGGAAGCATGACACTTAGTTTATCTATCAAGAAACATCCTCTATAAAAAAAATACCTAATTGTATCATACTGCACTGTTTAAAGTTATAGGATGCTCCACGGCTATTTATTAGAGCAGTATGTGTTTATTTGTTCAGAAACATAATGTAAAACATTGAATTAATATCCTGGCCACATTAAAATGAATCTCTGAACATTCCAATTGAGAGACCCATATCACTGGGAGCATGGCCTCTGCACAGACATGACAGCCCTATTACTAGGGTAATGTAAGACTACATTGCCGGTTTATTCCATTACCCTTATGAGAAATACACACACCTGGGCTGTAGTAAGTGAAATATACACTGTCTGCAATCTGTATTCTACCCAATACAGCCCGGGAGTGTGCATTTTTCATATGTGTCCTTGAATAAAACTGGCATATGGTCACTCTAACTATTACATATGTGCAGTAGCATTGGCATGAAGCTTGCTAGTTACCTGTGCATGGTAACTAGCAATGATTTTGTGGATGTCAGGACCATGGTGAGCAATTTGGACCTGTCTTGTTATGTACAACAATTGATGGATTTTACTACACTGAATAATAACCAAAATATTGTGGGGTCTAGTTGCTAAACAATAAACTTTGATGAATTGACAACTAATCTATTTTTCAAACTCTGATATGTTGGCCAGTAACGTGAGCAGGCTAGATCATTTGATTAGTTCTCATCTGCTGGCACATTCTGTTTTTCAATGATTTGTTATGGTTGATAAAGGTGGACAAAAAATATATTAATTTGGTGCTTTAATGATTGCATGCATGTATGTGAACATTACTCTATGTGGCAGCTCATTGCACAGACACACATCATGCTAAGGTCATGCCACCCAGTGTATAAGATCGTACAAGTAAAAAAGTGGTAGATATGTAATAAGTGACATAGCTAAACCATTTTTCCATTTATATCACTATGCCAAAGCAAGACATTTGGCATGGCCAATAGGTAGAAGTATACCATATTTGCTCGAACATAAGATGTAAAATCACCCATTCAAACTTTGAATATTAATTTAGGGGGAAAACAGCCTGAATATAAGATAATGACAAGTTGTTTCCATATTTAAATGAAATTATGATTGAAAAAATGTATTTTTATTTTTTATTTTCTTTTATTTGGTAATGCATCCACACACTTTCCAATATGCACCCCAGACTGGCCAATCTGCGCCCAATCTCCCCCCCACACTTGCCATTCAGCCTCCCACACATGCTAAAATGCTGCCAATATGCCCCCATACATGCCAATGCTCCTTAAGATTCCCTGGTGTCTAGTGGGGCAGCCAGTAGATGGCTGCATGATGCATCCTACAATGCTTCCTGACACTTCCGTCACTGTATCCCATTGTTGAAGTCCCAGCAGAAGTGATGAAGAATGTTTTAAGGTTCAAGGTCCTACTAAATTTCTGCAATTCTACATAAAAGTTAAAGTGGCTAAATTGGGCCAAAGGAGCTACACATTTATGGACAAATTTGCATTAGTATATCTTTAGATTGTGTTCTACTAGTGCATTTGCATTAACATGATATAACTATAATGATGTGGTATACATGTGTATCTATGTTCGGGTTGGAGTTCGTGGTTCGGCGATTACATTGTATGTAATGCTATGCGCTTTCAATAAACCGAAATAGAGTCCCCATTCACACAAATAGGTCAGGGGTGTCCACGTTTTTTTTTGCAGTGGGCCACTTCACATAAAATTTATGTGTTCGTGGGCCACATTCTTTTTTCATTGAGAAAAAATTATAAACATATATATATATATATATATATATATATATATATATATATATATTGTGACCGACAGCAAGGAATTGTGCTGGAAGGAGTCTATATATCTCCCCAGATTTTGCACAGCTCCTACTTTATGTAATTAGCCCCAGGGAAATGTGTTATGTTACACTTTATATAGCACTTTATGTATGTGTATGTGTGGGCCCTGGGGTGGAGCACTTGGAGAGTAGGGTGGGCCAGTGCTCCACTTCACATTTCATATGTTGATTGGAACCTACAGGTGAGAAGCCCAGTGTTCCAATCCTAATTTACCTCACCTGAAAAGGCTTGCTGATTACAGGTGCTGTTAAATACCCCCCTGCCAGAGGAGGGGAGAGACTGTGTTTTGATTTCGGTGAATGGAAGCAGGGAGCTGAAAACATTGAAGTAAGGTTGTGATTTAACATTATGTTGGGAAATGGACAAGCCATCCAACACAGCTAGCTTAACCCCTTAGTGACATGACTTTTTTGGCTTGTCCGACGCTTGGTGACATGGGCTGTTTTAACATTTCTGAGGTGTTTGTGTTTTGCTGTAATTTATTTCTGTCTCATTTAGTGTACCCGCACAAACTATATATCGTTTTTATCGTCATAAGAAGGGCTTTCTTTTGATACCATTATTTTGATAATAGCATATAATTTGATGTAAAAAAAATAATAAAATATGGCAAAAAAATTGAAAAAATTATTTTTTTATGACTTTTATTTGAAAAATCGTATACTCATGTACAAGAGACAACAAAAAAACACTGCTAAAAAGTTTCTAATATATGTCCTGAGTTCAGAAATAGCCCATGTTTTTATGTTTTTGTGCTTTTTTATTCATGTTACAGGGCCAGAACTATAAGTGGTGCAAAGCTATTTTAAAATCCTTTCTTTCAAAATTAGCGATAGTGACATTATAACACTGATTTCTGTACTAAATCCATGAATGACCCCCAACATGTACATATTTTTGAAAACTAGACAACTCAGGGCATTTAACTTGGGGTGTTTTGACACATTTCATGTAGCCATTTTACCACCAATCTATGCCAAAGTTTGCAGAAAAAAATCTTTTTTTTTAATTTTTCACATATATTGCAATTTAGGTAAACATTACCTTAAAATGTGAAGGGGTATTTCCAAATAACACCTCAATATGTGTTCAGCAACATCTCCTGAGTACAGGGATACCACCCATGCATAGGTTTGTTGGTTTGTTTTGGGGCTAAAAGGCCACATTTAGGGGGTGCGCATTTTGGTTTTCCAACTTGGAATTCTGACATGCAGAAAACTTGTGCCCATGTCCCATTTGAGACATTTTTGAAGCCAGAAAGTGTATTCTACCCCACAAAACCATATATTTTTTTAAACTAGACACCCTAGGGTATTTCAAATGGTAGTATTTTAACACTTTCCATGCACTAATTATACTACCAGCCTATGTCAATGTTTTGGGTAGTAATTTTTTTTCACATACATTGTACTTTGGGCATGAATTCACAGATCCTGTTATATGTCAGTGCCAAACAACACCTCAATATGTGTTCAGCAACATCTCCTGAGTACAGGGATGCCCCCCATGCATAGGTTTGTTGGTTTGTATTGGGTCTAAAATTCCACATTTAGGGGGTGCGCAATTCCAACCTGCAATTTTGACATGTAGTCAGCCTGCGCCCATGTTCCATTTGGAACATTTTTGAAGCCGTCCAATGAATTTTACCCCATCAAACCATATATTTTTGGAAAATAGACATCCTAAGGTATTTCAAATGGTGGTATTTTAATACTGTATAGGTACTAATTCTACCACCAGCCTTTGTAAAAGTTTGTGGTAGTACTTTTTTGGGAGTTTTTTTTCCACATGCATTGTACTTCAGGCATGAATTCACAGATTCTGGTATATATCACTGCCAAACAACAACCCAATATGTGTTCAGCAACATCTCCCGAGTACAGGGATAGCACCCATGCATAGGTTTGTTGGTTTGTTTTTGGCTAGAAGGCAACATTTGTGAGATGCGCATCTCAAAATTCCAACTTGGAATTTTGACATGTAGTCAACCTGCGTCCGTGTCCTTTATGGGATATATCTTTGATGCCAGCCAATGTAATTTACCCCCACCAAACCATATATTTTTTTATCGGCAGACCCCCATCACTACTTGTGGCAACGGCTCAGCAGCCACCGATACATCGCTAGATGATGTATCAGAAAGCTGAATAGGGTCAAAATCGAACCCTGAGTCCGCGGCCTCAGAATCAGTGCGTAAGCAGTGATCTTGAGCAAAGAAGGGGTTAATAGCTCTTAGAAGAGCCTATCTAGTACTGTAATACATTACAGTACAAAGAAATGAATCCATAAAACAGTGCAGACAGCAAAACATACTGTTGCTGTGCAAGATTACTGCTTACACAGTGATGAATGGCAGGGAAGGGGTTAATACACAGTGAAAGACTTTCATAAAACCTGCCAATTTTATAAAATGTTATTTTATATCACTAATACTGATCTGTCTCTTTCCGTCACAAAAATGTAAGTGAGGAGAGGGAGGCAGATCAATATTTGTGAATATTGATCCGATTAATTTTGATCTGACCAGGGCGAATGGTGAGCTTAATTGAGAAATCACCAAACCGCCTTTGCCACTAATTCGCTGTTACTGATCGCTATGCGCTCAGGCAGCTTAACAAAAAAAAATCTCAAATATTTTTACTTTACATGTAATCCCTTAGCGGGTATGTGTAAAAAAATAAAATAAAATAAAAATATGCAGACAGATAAAAATTGCTTTGGCGTCAATATCATTGCGTAAGCAGTGATCGACGGCAAATAAGGGGTTAATAACTCTTAGAAGAGCCTTTTTAGTACTGTAATAAATTACAGTACAAAAAAAATTAACCCCTAAAAAATGCACAAACAGCAAAAATAAATGCTCTGATGTGCACGATCACTGCTTATGCAAGATCAGTGGCAGGGAAGGGGTTAAACGCAGGGAATTGCTTTAATAAAAATTTTTTTATTGTTTTATTATTTGTGTGTTGTGTGTTTATTGTTTTTTTTAACTTTTACTTACTTTTAGAACTTTGATCTGTCTCTCTCCCTCACTAAAAAAAATGTGAGGAGAGGGAGACAGATCATAACGGGTCAGATCAATATAGAGTTAATATTGATCTGACCAGTCAGTGGGGATGTTCAGAAGAGCATCCCCACTGCCTGTCAGTGTGCCTGGCAGTCACTGATTGCCTCTGTGAAGTGGCAATCGTGTGACAGCCAGAGAGCACAGGAAGCAGGTACTTCCTGCCTCCTGTGCTCTTGCCCTGAGAAGGGCAGCGCCATCTTGGTCACTCAGTGACCAAGATCGTGAATTTTTTTTTTGTGTTTCTGATTGCCTCCACTTGCGAGGCAATCAGAAACACTTTCTGAGCATAGGAAGCGAAAGATTCGCTTCCTATGCTCATTTTTTAAATGCCCGCGTTTTAAAGGCGCTGTGCCTTTAAAACCGGCATTTCGATCGCTCTCCGGAGCGATCGAAATGCCGACGGGCATTTTTTTTAGTACGGAAGCATCGTTACAATACCATAAGAGCACTGAAAGCGGAAAAACTCCGCTTTCAGTGCTCGTTTTGACACAGGACGGACTAGGTCCGTCCTGTGTCACTAACGCCTCGGCACACAGGACGGACCTAGTCCGTCCTGTGTCGCCAAGGGGTTAATATTTTTGTTTAGTTAGTGCTCAGAAGAGCAAGGATTTTATTTTATATTTTGTTTAACAACCTGTTATACCTTGCTGTGCATCTTTAAACCACAATAAAAGAAAGCAAAGTCTTTTTACCTCATCCAGCGTGTGAAGTGTCTCTGAAGCCTGAAAGACTGTGTGTAACCCCCAAATCCCAGGACAAGGTACCAAGGGACAGGAGTACTTTTGTCACAATATATATATATATATATATATATATGTATTTATTTGTCTTTTATATATATTTTTATCATATATATATATATATATATTTTTTTTTTTTTCTTTTTTTTTTTTTTCGAGTTGGTAACAGCTTTATTAGTTTTAGGATATCAGAAGCCAGAGTCTCTGCTCTGTTACGCTTCTCCACACAGGAGATTCTACAAATATTTAGATTTTTTTTTCCTTGATCACAGTTGGGACAAAATATTCCCTGCCAGACTGCATGACAGACCAGTCCCATCGCCTTCGATATTAATGGCTTTTACCTTCCCGTTGTCAATCACCATGGAAAACCTCTGGCACCGTTGGTTCCCAAAAAGACTGGACAGTTCCTCTTTTTCCAGGAGGAGGCCAGCAGCCTTGGCAAAGGCTCCTGTTGGATCAGCCAGCATCCGAACCTTGCCCTCTGCTCCGTGCGCTTTGCCCCATTCACTCATCACGAAAACATCATTGACAGCAATACAGGCAACGACTTCTTTACGAGACTTTAGATCTGCAGCCTGCTCCACATAGCCTGGAAGATGTGTCTTGGAGCAGCCAGGAGTGAAGGCCCCAGGAACCCCAAACAGTATTCCTTTCTTTGTACTGAAAACATCCTTTACACTGGTCTTGCTTCCAGGGCCGCCTTCAAACACCTGCACATCTGGAAGAGAGTCTCCAACCTTGATAGACATGGCTCTGGCTCCACTTTTCACAACTGCGCGCAAAGGTGACAGGAGGAGGAATGATACGGGGATTCTCAGAGCCATGACAACTATGGGCCTATATATTTTTTTTTTAGTGTGTGTGCGCAGTGTTAGAGCATCACAGACTGTACAGCAATACAACCCATACATACACAGCCACACACAAATACACATACATACAGTCACTCTTACACACACACACAGTATCACACTTACACACACATAGTCACATTTACATACACAGTTACATTTACACACACAGTCACTTACATACACAGTCACTTACATACACAGTCACTTACATACACAGTCACTTACATACACAGTCACTTACGCGCACAGTCACTTACGCGCACAGTCACTTACGCGCACAGTCACTTACATGCACACAGTCACTTACATGCACACAGTCACTTACATGCACACAGTCACTTACATGCACACAGTCACTTACATGCACACAGTCACTTACATGCACACAGTCACTTACATGCACACAGTCACTTACATGCACACAGTCACTTACATGCACACAGTCACTTACACAGAGTCCCTTACACACACACACAGTCCCTTACACACACACACAGTCCCTTACACACACACACAGTCCCTTACACACACACACAGTCACTTACACACACACACAGTCACTTACACACACACACAGTCACTTACACACACACACAGCCACTTACACATACACACAGCCACTTACACATACACACAGTCACTTACACATACACACAGTCACTTACACATACACACAGTCACTTACATGCAAAACTTACATGCACTCAATTGACGTAATCTTACAGGGAGTGCAGAATTATTAGGCAAGTTGTATTTTTGAGGATTCATTTTATTATTGAACAACCATGTTCTCAATGAACCCAAAAAACTCATTAATATCAAAGCTGAATATTTTTGGAAGTAGTTTTTAGTTTGTTTTTAGTTTTAGCTATTTTAGGGGGATATCTGTGTGTGCAGGTGACTATTACTGTGCATAATTATTAGGCAACTTAACAAAAAACAAATATATACCCATTTCAATTATTTATTTTTACCAGTGAAACCAATATAACATCTCAACATTCACAAATATACATTTCTGACATTCAAAAAACAAAACAAAAACAAATCAGTGACCAATATAGCCACCTTTCTTTGCAAGGACACTCAAAAGCCTGCCATCCATGGATTCTGTCAGTGTTTTGATCTGTTCACCATCAACATTGCGTGCAGCAGCAACCACAGCCTCCCAGACACTGTTCAGAGAGGTGTACTGTTTTCCCTCCTTGTAAATCTCACATTTGATGATGGACCACAGGTTCTCAATGGGGTTCAGATCAGGTGAACAAGGCCATGTCATTAGATTTTCTTCTTTTATACCCTTTCTTGCCAGCCACGCTGTGGAGTACTTGGACGCGTGTGATGGAGCATTGTCCTGCATGAAAATCATGTTTTTCTTGAAGGATGCAGACTTCTTCCTGTACCACTGCTTGAAGAAGGTGTCTTCCAGGAACTGGCAGTAGGACTGGGAGTTGAGCTTGACTCCATCCTCAACCCGAAAAGGCCCCACAAGCTCATCTTTGAATGATACCAGCCCAAACCAGTACTCCACCTCCACCTTGCTGGCGTCTGAGTCGGACTGGAGCTCTCTGCCCTTTACCAATCCAGCCACGGGCCCATCCATCTGGCCCATCAAGACTCACTCTCATTTCATCAGTCCATAAAACCTTAGAAAAATCAGTCTTGAGATATTTCTTGGCCCAGTCTTGACATTTCAGCTTGTGTGTCTTGTTCAGTGGTGGTCGTCTTTCAGCCTTTCTTACCTTGGCCATGTCTCTGAGTATTGCACACCTTGTGCTTTTGGGCACTCCAGTGATGTTGCAGCTCTGAAATATGGCCAAACTGGTGTCGAGTGGCATCGTGGCAGCTGCACGCTTGACTTTTCTCAGTTCATGGGCAGTTATTTTGCGCCTTGGTTTTTCCACACGCTTCTTGCGACCCTGTTGACTATTTTGAATGAAACGCTTGATTGTTCGATGATCACGCTTCAGAAGCTTTGCAATTTTAAGAGTGCTGCATCCCTCTGCAAGATATCTCACTATTTTTGACTTTTCTGAGCCTGTCAAGTCCTTCTTTTGACCCATTTTGCCAAAGGAAAGGAAGTTGCCTAATAATTGTGCACACCTGATATATTGTGTTGATGTCATTAGACCACACCCCTTCTCATTACAGAGATGCACATCACCTAATATGCTTAATTGGTAGTAGGCTTTCGAGCCTATACAGCTTGGAGTAAGACAACATGCATAAAGAGGATGATGTGGTCAAAATACTCATTTGCCTAATAATTCTGCATTCCCTGTATGAATGGGGACTCTATTTCATTATAGAAAGGCAATAATAGTATTACATGTATTCTATAAACCGAAAGATATTTGGTTTATAGACTTTCGGTTTATGGACTTTCGGTTTATGGAATACATGTAATGCTTTTGCTATTCTATAAACCGAAATAGAGTCCCCATTCATACGGTTCTATTTGTTTTACCTCTATTTTTTTTACATTCTATTTCGGTTTATAGAATAGCAATAGCATTACATGTATTACATAAACCGAAAGTCTATAAACCGAAAGAGAGCATTACATGGCTATTGGCTTTCTATAAACCGAAATAGAGTCCCCATTCATACGAATAGGTCAATTGACCTATTCGTATGAATGGGGACACTCTTACCCACATTTTACTTCATTTTGCAGCCCTCTAGCCCTTTCGAGGACTTTTTTAGATGCATTTTAGTGGCCAAAAGTTTGTGTCCCCATTGACTTCAGGTGTCCGCTCAACTCTAGAGATGAATACTTCAAAAACAGTCATGTAATTTGATTTAGACATGCTTTATCTTTATCAGCTGCTTGTTTTGCTCTCCAGTGGACAGGAGTTAAAACCTTATGTTCTACCTCACAGTTTCTTGAGCATGTAAGGAAGATCTTCGCTGTTATATCATATAAAAAACTGCACATTTTGACAGGGAGTAAATGTGGTTTAGAGTAAGTGGAGTAATCGTGAGCATTACTTGTTTGCTGGGAGAGCACAATTTTATGTTACTGAAATAATAATATATGATCACATGTGGTTATCTTTTTATTAATCCATTAACCATGTTTATTATTCATCCTTAACATGGACTGTGTCCTTCCTGTCTGGCAAAGCATTGCTGACATTGGCTGTTGCACTCTTGTGGGTAGTCACTTTCGTCACTCTGATGCCGTTGCTAGACTGACCCTAGAGGCAGTCAGCAACATTGCAATGTAAAAAAATAATAATAATTAGCTAAAAATCTAGGGTTAGGGTTAGAATAATGGTTAAGGTTACAATTAAATTATTGTTAGCATAAAGGTTAGGGTTAAAATTGAATTATAATCATCTCAACTCCCCTGCAACTTACCTTTTAGTGAATAGCCTCATTAGACACCTATTTGCTAGCATTTTACTTTGAGTCCAGGAGTGCACTGCAGATTTGTTTTATTTAGGTCCCTAGGCCCTGCAGTTTCTCTCAGTGGTAATCTAAAATAGAGGTGCAGGGATAACATTATGCTCTCTGCTCCCTTACAGGAGCTGATGTTTTGAGTGTAGATGGTAGCTTTATTCAGTGCTAAATCTTTGATACCTGTGTTGACAACTGTGTAACATCACTTGGAATAAAGCCCCTTTGCTCCAAGCAACAGATATTACGTCTCCTGGAATCTCCTACAAACATCCTCACAGGTGAAGTATGAACCAAAATTAGGGCCCATTCAGCCTCTAAGAATACCCTAGTACAGGGCCCCTTGCCACTAGGTTTTATCTATTATTTTAATTATACTCAATGCACATTAATATAAAATATTCCGTTTGTTTTAGTCCAACTCGGCCAATATGGAACCTGTGTATACCAGCGTCAACCCTCTTTTGTTCTGATTTTCTGCTCAACTCTCCACACATTGTGAGGGGAAAATGGAAGATGTAACTGATAAAATTCAAACAATGCCTTGGTAAAATGACATATTAACATATATATTGCATTTTTATTGTTGTGCTTTAATGCTGATTTCTCACCCATTTGTATAATTCACATTGTACACTTTAATGTTTATAATGGACCTATGTGCGGTGGCTCTTCAGTGTTAGAAAAAAGGAAAAACATATCACTATAAATAATAATAATAATTCACTAACATTTCAGGCGCCAAATATACTCAAGCCTGCTAATGTCCCAGACCCTAAATATGACACAAATAAAGAAAAGGAGCGGGACTGTGCTTCTCTGTGCTATTATATGTTTTTAGAACGTATATTACACATTTTTTTTAATTGATTGTTTGTATTCGCTGCTATTCTTTATATGTGGTGCTCTTCAGACCTTTGTGCTAAAGAAGAACCATTAACTGTAAATTCAGTAGCATATGGGCCATTTCTGCTTGTTACATTCTTTAAGAGATGTGACTGCCGAACTGCTCTTACATAGTGTGACAGAAAGAATGAGGAATAAGAATAAATATTATATCTTTTTTGGGGGGTTTACCCAAATAAATGAACACATCGTGCTGAGGACAAAAGGAACTTTGTCAGGTCAAGATAGTGTTGCCATAGAAACCATTTCATTCAAACTCATTCCTAGCAGAGTTGCTGAACAGAACACATCTTTGATGGTAATCATTTTAAGTGCGGCTTCCTCTAGGAAACGTATTTTTGTTGTGGAATGATAGGGAACAAGAACATGTAGTTTTTATAGGTCCTGCATATTTTTTTCAAGTAGATGTTCTTGCTATTTTTCTTACTGAAATTACCCTTTAACATAAATTATATATGGAAAGGTATTTTGCATTTAAATTGCATTTGTTACATCGTAGTTTAGGCTAAAAAAAATACTTTTGTCCATCAAGTTCCACCCTATACTATTCCTTGTTTATAGCTGTTAATCCAAAACATTATTTTATTAATTTTAGTAATTTCAAATTCTGTTTTTAATGGGAAAAATGTGTATAAGTCAAATAGCTTTTTGGCAAACAAACCCCATGCGTTTGTATATTGTCCATGAACGTGTTGTACACAGTTTATATGAAAAACTATAGCTAGACAAATAGATAAAATAGCTTATCCCTTGCAAATGAACAAAAGCATCTCCATGCCTTCCAACTGTTCTACTTTGGGCCATCCCTGATTCTGGCAGGCAATACCACTATACTGCCAAGGACAAGGACTTATGACGCGGAATTATGCGTAGTAGCACTGCCAGTGACAGTGTCTACCAGGCATGAACGGTAGCGCTGACAGTTGATGTCCCAAGCTCCACCCCCAGCGTCCCTATTTGCATGGGGCAAGAGTTTGGAGGAATGACTGTCTTTAGTTGGTGGTATTTAAAATAAATCAATAACACTGTGATAATTTTAATAGAGTGGAAACTGAAATTATGATTTTAAATTGAGATTTTTCACTTAAAAAAAAAACCACTTTTCTTTATTCATTGGCTGGTAGCAGAATTATAAAAAGTATAAATGTGAGGAGAAGGACTGCAATATACCCCAAAGGGATCTGAATACTTAAATTGTCTAAACGCTGTAGTAAAGCCTATATGGCCCACCACTGCATCAAAGTACTCCAATATTGGTGTGTCCTAACTCTAAAACTCTTATAAAAATGTAAAATCTTCAAATACTCAGATGAGAGCCTCCCTCTATCTGAAGTTTTGATGTTTCTGGATTTAACACTCCTCCCCATCACAGATACTCTATCAATCCAGTCCAGGCAGAATTATAAATTGATAGGGTGTTTCAGTTTATTTAAAGTAGGAAGACCTTTGGTCATTTGTAAGTAGTGAATTTGGAAAGATTAAGCAAAGTTCAAGTTAAAAAATGTAATGTTAGGACCCAGTCGAAAAAAGTAGGCTATATAAACCAAGTTCGGCTTAATTAAAACATTGAATATTTGAATTATATTAACTTGGATTGTGTAGTCTTCTTTTTTCGATTTTAATGCTGTATGGACAATATTTATGTGCAAACAGAGAAATGTTTTATACATTATCCAAAAGTGCAACTCTAATTGACAACATGTTTCACTGCTAAGGGCTTCATCCTGGGTTATGTACATGCATGGTATCCTTCCAGTAGTAATGTGGTATGTCAATGTAAACCTGTGCAACCTATTTTGATGTTTGGCCCAACTCTTTGGGATGTTTTAACACATATTGGACCTGATTCAATGAGGAAATTCATTAATAATTACTGTTTTTTAACTCATATTTTTCTATTGCAGTCCATGGGATAACATAAGATAAATTAACTCCGGTCATTGAATATTGAATGATTCTTATGGGATCTATAGAAATTACTGGTAATCATACCAACAGTAGTTTGTTTTTCCATGTCCTGGATCTGAAGCAAAATTCTATGTTTTCCGGAAATCATGACATTTCCTGTCATCCTCTAATTACTCCAGGGTGGAGGAATTCCTAGGAAGGGAACATAAGAAATGGCTGATCATGAGCAGTAGGAAATTATTGGAAGCAGTAGCCAAAGACAGAGATAAAATTAAAACCAAACTTAATTATGGGAATTAGAAATTGGGAAGACATACAGTATGGAAGACTGGATCAGAGTATATTCGCAGATTAGGAAAATGACACACTGCTTCACGAACTGTATTTTAAAATTCTCCACAGGTGGTATATGGTTCTGACAAAAAATATACAAATTTAAGAAATCTAAGTCAGAACTTTGATGGAGGCGTAATAAGGAGACCGGCACCCTATACCCCATGTGGTGGGAATGCGAGGAGTTGGGTAAATTGGGAACAATTGGGAAAATTAATTAAAGAACTGTTTGATCTTGATACAGTGTTGATACCCCAATCCTTTCTATTCTGCCTCGACTTGCCACTCGGAAATTTATCCCAAATGTATCTATTAATAAACATATTAATGTCGACAAAATTATGTATGGCAAGGAAATAAAAAAAATAAAGGGCCCCATCCAATGGGGAGAAGTCCTAGCACAGATCCAATTTGTCTGTAAAATGGAGGAAGGATATTACAGGGAAAAGGGTCAGACAGACATTTATGGACAAATTTGAAATGAATGGATTAGAAGAATTCGAGTAGAAGGTAGGAATACTATAGGGTAACAATAGTAAAATGGCGCAAGTAAGTTATAAGAAGGAGAAACCTAGTCAAGTTGATAGACCAGCACCCTAAAGATAGGAGAAAATTAAACATGAGTAAATGACCCCAGCACTTTAGGAAAACCAATTTAAGCACTTGCTTTATATGCACTTTATAACATTAGGAAATTGTTGATCTTTGTGGTATATATGTATGTAACAGAAATTTCAAAATTTGTTATTGTATGACTTTATGTTTGTAATTCTTGATACGTTAATAAAAAAAAGGGGGAAAAAGGGAAAACTTTTTTTTTCTGTTTTCCATAAGTAAGTAAGATTGCAAAAAAAATGATGACTTTGCTATTGTGCATTAGTTTCAATATAAATGTTACAAAGTATGTAGAAAACATTTTAAATTAACATACCTGCTGCAAGTAAGATATATTGTCAAAAAATCTTTTTCATTAGTCATCAAGATTTTGAGTTAATGACATAGATGAAATTGCTGATCTCTAGAGAGAAATGTTTTCCCCCTTCTGATATCTCTAGCCAAAATTTTACAAATTAGCATAGGTTTCCAAGCTATTCAGCAGAAGTAAAACAAGTAAGAACCTCATCATGCAGACAGCTTAGCAATCTATCATGCAGATGGGGATTTCAAAAGAGGGAGAGCTAACCGGTAGCCACAAGAATGATAATGCAATATTAAGCAGAGACTGTCTCTATCATAAATACATCGCAGTGAAAATATGCTGGGTATTGTAATAAAATCAGAGTTTATGTGATTAGTCTGGCACACAGTGTTCTGTATTTTCTTGATATAATCATAAAAATGCATACAGAATTCTTTTTTTTAAAACTACTGATTATATGGGGATATTATATTTTTTACAAAATCGTGAGACTGGCTGAACCTTGAAGTACCCTAACACAGTTGTTAATGCTTGTCATCTCATGGGTGTAATTGTGTTTTTTGCTTACAGAATGGAAATGTACACTGTGCTTGTGACACAAATATGATACCATGTAAGCAGAATCATTAGCCTTTCTACTATGGTCCAAACTTAATCAATCCAATAAACCGATGTGTATAAAAAAAATCTCAACATCTTACTTTTATTCAAAGATTGAAACCCTATATTAACCCTTATTGTAAGCAATGTTTAAGCAAAGCATTAGATTACATTTCTTATTTTTGGTAAAAAAAAGACATGTTTTTATATTAATAGTGTTTTATAGGTTATACTGGTGAGGGTTATCAAAATCTCCTATGTGGATCCATCTTATTGTAAAATAGCTATAAAATGAAAGTAAAAGACAAAAAAAAAATAAGGAAGTATTTTTGACTGGCTGGATAGAGTGCAACTAAAACTTGTACTGCATTGCCTACTGGTTCCTGTACTGCTGTGTACATTCTGAACCATACTGTAGTACAAGTTCTCCATTGATATAGAGATGACAGAATAAAGTTGCAGAACCTGAAAAGATAAGAGAAACTATATACAGTATATAGTTGCCAGTAACCTGAATGCCCAGTAATATGCCTGGCCTGATTGCCCAGTAATATGCCTGGGCTGATTGCCCAGTAATATGCCACATCCTGATTGCCCAGTAATATGCCACAACCTGATTAGCCAGTAATATGCCCAGCTTCATTGCCCAGTAATATGCCACAACCTGATTGGCCAGTAATATGCCACAACCTGATTGGCCAGTAATATGCCACAACCTGATTGGCCAGTAATATGCCACAACCTGATTGGCCAGTAATATGCCACAACCTGATTGCCCAGTAATATGCCCAGCCTGATTGCCCAGCAATAAGCCCAACCTGATTGCCCAGTAAAATGCCCAGCCTGATTGCACAGTAATATGCCACAACCTGATTGCCCACTAATAATCCACCACCCTACTCCCCCTTCCCCAGTACTCACCTGCTCCATGTCTCTGGCCATATCCTCCGTGCACCGGCAATGATAGGTTTTTAAAAAAAAAATTTTTTTTATTAAAGTTTAAAAAAAACAAAGTTTGAACGCCACTGGCTGAGCTCACATCAGCCTGTGTTACCCGATCCCTGCCACATGTGATGACGTCATGTGACCCACGATCGAACTAAAACTGCTCAAATTGCCTGGACTGTCCCTGGGATGAGAATTCCCCAGGACAGTCTTGGTTTTGACGGGACTGTCCCGGCAAAAACAAGACAGTTGGCAACAATGAAAATATTGCCATTTCAGATTGAAAAAAAAAAGTTTAAGATAAATTAACTGTGTGGATACATATTTGTGATTATTTTTTTTAATAAGCCCAGTTGTCACGTCTTTTTATGCTGTTTGCACGTTTGGTATATAAAGAACCTACAAATTAACCTTGATCCAAACAGGTACTCCAAAACCAAACCAATATTTACATGCTTTCCTATACTAAACAATATATTATGCACCTCTAAACAAAACAGTGTTGTAGGCATAACTAAATAATAATGGAATATGCCTTTCTGATTTCTGCATGTTATGGTGCATCATTTTTAGAGCTTATGCTTCTAACAATTACACTAAATAAATGGAAATTAAACAGTATACCTTTCAATATATTAACCCCATCAGGACAATGGCTTTGTTTGTTTTGATGTCTGTTCTGGGCAATAGCTGTTTTGCTACTTTAGCTATGTGTGTTTAAATAAAAGTGCATGCTTGCTTATTAAATACATTTCCTACATATTCTATATTGGGGCTTTTTAAGGACAGATAGGGCTTTCACTTGAGACCATTTTTTGAGACTTAACTATACTGTACTGTTTACATTTTAACCCCTTAGTGACATGACTTTTTTGGCTTGTCCGACGCTTGGTGACATGGGCTGTTTTAACATTTCTGAGGTGTTTGTGTTTTGCTGTAATTTATTTCTGTCTCATTTAGTGTACCCGCACAAACTATATATCGTTTTTATCGTCATAAGAAGGGCTTTCTTTTGATACCATTATTTTGATAATAGCATATAATTTGATGTAAAAAAAATAATAAAATATGGCAAAAAAATTGAAAAAATAATTTTGTTATGACTTTTATTTGAAAAATCGTATATTCATGTACAAGAGACAACAAAAAAACACTGCTAAAAAGTTTCTAATATATGTCCTGAGTTCAGAAATAGCCCATGTTTTTATGTTTTTGTGCTTTTTTATTCATGTTACAGGGCCAGAACTATAAGTGGTGCAAAGCTATTTTAAAATCCTTTCTTTCAAAATTAGCGATAGTGACATTGTAACACTGATTTCTGTACTAAATCCATGAATGACCCCCAACATGTACATATTTTTGAAAACTAGACAACTCAGGGCATTTAACTTGGGGTATTTTGACACATTTCATGTAGCCATTTTACCACCAATCTATGCCAAAGTTTGCAGCAAAAAAACTCTTTTTTTAATTTTTCACATATATTGCAATTTAGGTAAACATTACCTTAAAATGTGAAGGGGTATTTCCAAATAACACCTCAATATGTGTTCAGCAACATCTCCTGAGTACAGGGATACCACCCATGCATAGGTTTGTTGGTTTGTTTTGGGGCTAAAAGGCCACATTTAGGGGGTGCGCATTTTGGTTTTCCAACTTGAAATTCTGACATGCAGAAAACTTGTGCCCATGTCCCACTTGGGACATTTTTGAAGCCAGAAAGTGTATTCTACCCCACAAAACCATATATTTTTTTAAACTAGACACCCTAGGGTATTTCAAATGGTAGTATTTTAACACTTTCCATGCACTAATTATACTACCAGCCTATGTAAATGTTTTGGGTAGTAATTTCTTTTCACATACATTGTACTTTGGGCATGAATTCACAGATCCTGTTATATGTCAGTGCCAAATAACACCTCAATATGTGTTCAGCAACATCTCCTGAGTACAGGGATACCCCCCATGTATAGGTTGGTTAGGTTATTTTGGGGTTAAAAGGCCACATTTGAGAGGTGCGCTTTTTGGTTTTCCCATCTTGGAATTCTGACGTGCAGAAAACCTGCGCCCATGTCCCATTTGGGACATTTTTGAAGCCAAAAAGTGTATTCTATCCCACAAAACCATATATTTTTGAAAACTAGACACCCTAGGGTATTTCAAATGGTAGTATTTTAACACTTTCCAAGTGCTAATTCTACCACCAACCTATGTCAAAGGGTTGGGATGTCATTTTTTCCCCACACACATTGTAGTTCAGGCAGGAATTTTCAGATTCTGGTATTTGCCACTGCCAACCAACACCTCAATATGTGTTCAGCAACATCTCCTGAGTACAGGGATACCCCCCATGCATAGGTTTGTTGGTTTGTATTGGGTCTAAAATTCCACATTTAGGGGGTGCGCAATTCCAACCTGGAATTTTGACATGTAGTCAGCCTGCGCCCATGTTCCATTTGGAAAATTTTTGAAGCCGTCCAATGAATTTTACCCCATCAAACCATATATTTTTGGAAAATAGACATCCTAAGGTATTTCAAATGGTGTTATTTTAATACTGTATAGGTACTAATTCTACCACCAGCATTTGTAAAAGTTTGTGGTAGTACTTTTTTGGGAGTTTTTTTTCCACATGCATTGTACTTCAGGCATGAATTCACAGATTCTGGTATATGTCACTGCCAAACAACAACCCAATATGTGTTCAGCAACATCTCCCGAGTACAGGGATGGCACCCATGCATAGGTTTGTTGGTTTGTTTTTGGCTAGAAGGCAACATTTGTGAGATGCGGTAGAGAGCATGGATTGCACTGGATGTGCATTAAATGTTTTTAATGTGTTGGAAGAGGTCATATGAAGCCCCCTCCCAACCAAACCCTGGATAGCAGGCAGCAACCAAACAAATAAGAGCCATCAACCTCAACTATGTGCAAAACATTTTGGTACACTAAGTTTGTCATAAATACCAATCAGAATTAATTAATTACATTTACAAAATATTTTTAGGAAACTGTAAGCAAATACTTTTTCTGTGTGTTCTGAAATAAAAAAAAAAAGCAGGCTAAATATGTCAAGTGCCATGCATTTTTGGTATGAATTGTTTAATATTCCATCTCCAGTTATTTTATAGAGTTTTGTATAGGCACATATATCATTATCTACTGACATGGATAAAAGTCAGGAAGAAGATATCATTGTCAATGACCTCACCTTGAATATGCAGTACAATTCTGGGAACCAGTCTTTAAAAAGGATATTATGGAACTAGAAAAAGTGACAATGAGGGCTACAAAATTAATGAGGCGATTGGAGGATTCTGCATTCAGTGTGGAAAAAAGTTTCTTCTTCACTCCAAATTGCAATCAGATTTCTACTTGGATCAACAAGCACTAAATAAATATTAATGCCTATATTAACATGCAAAGCCCTCTATGCTCGGCTCATTAAAAAAGTATCTAGGCCAGTATTTGCTAGAACCACTTCTTCAGGTGAATTCCATATCTTAATAGTCCTTACTGTAAAAATTATCTTCCGCTGTCTCCTTTCTTCAAGTTTTAGCGGGTGACCTACTGTCCTTTGTACTGTTCTGTTAATGAACAAGTCTTTATAAAGCCCTTTGTATGTGCCCAGTACATATTTATATAACATTATCATATCCCCTCTAAGCCACCGTTTCTCTAGCATTTACAAATGTAACTTTTCCAGCCTTTCTTCATAACGAAAACTTTCTATTCCCAAGATCAGTTTTGTAGCCCTCCTCTGCACTTTCTCTAGTTCCATAATGTCGTTTTTTAAAAAGGTGCCCAGAATTGAACCGAATGTTCAAGGTGAGGTCTTACCATGGATCTATAAAGAGGCAGAATAATATAATTCTCTTGTGAGTCAATACCCCTTTTAATACACCCCAATATCTATTCTGCCAGCTGAAACTCTGCACTACTGCCTAATACTGTCTATTGTCCACAACTACTCCCAAATATTCTTCATTAGTAGATTTCCCCAAGGAAACACCATTTAAACTATATGTTGCATTTGTATTATTGTACCCAAAATGCATAATTTTACACTTGTCTGCATTGAATAACATTTGCTATTTATCTGCCCAATTAGCCAATTTGTACACATTTTCTTGCAGAAAAGATATTCTAATTCAGACTGTATTACCCTACTTAATTTTGTGTCATCAGCAAACACTGAGACATGGCTCCCTATCCCCTCTGGAAAATTATTAAACAAAACAAATTAAAAAGAAGAAGACCCAGGACAGAACCCAGAAGAAGAGCAAAGATTTTAGACAACAAAGGAAGAGATTCTTGACGGTAAGGACAATAAAGATATGGAACTCGCTGTGAAGAGAGGTTGTGTTATCAAATACAATAGATGCTTTCAAAAAGGTTTTTTTTTTTTTTTTTTTTTTTTATTTAGGAAATCAGGTCATTTAGGGCTATTAATAACAGAATAAACCTTAATAATAGTGATTCTTGATCCAGGGAGAAATCTGATTGCCTTTTGGAGTCAAGAAGGAATTTCCCCTCCTAGGTGGCAAAATTTGAAATAGCTTACATAGGGTTAGAAACACTGGAATGATAGGTAGAAGGGTTGAACTTGATTGACTTCTTCAACCTAAATTGCTATGTTACTATATATCTGGTCTATCACTAGATTTTATATGATTGCTTTACTCCTGGAAAAAGTCCCTGAAAACTCACATCTTTAAGGAAGCTTACTACTCTTCCCACTAGAATACCTGTTAATTAACCTCTAGCTAATCTCACAAAGCTCTCACTATCCTCAAGCACTGTTCAGAAAAGGAAGCTTACAACTCATCCAGCTGGAACACCCACAATTAATCTGTAGCCAAAACCACCTAGCGCCAACCATCCCTAACATAAGTTTTACCACCACCTTCCCCTTGACCTCTTACCTCCATTATGTGTCTCATGTCCCCCATTCCCTCTAAATTGCAAGCTTGCAAACAGGACTCTGTACCTCATGTTTCAGTCTGTTCTTGTTTTCTAAGAACATGTAGTTCTCCTCCATACTCTGTACCTAGCACTGCTGTAATACATCACCATCTACTGAATGGATGATGTACTATAACAGTTCGCCACATGGTTAATTTTTGACCTGAAGGTGTTTCTGTAATCTTGAAACTTACATTCTCCCCAGATACATTCCAGGCCTTTTTAAAATTCAAAATCCATGTTGCTCAAATGACCATCTACTAAATTATTTGCAGCTAGCACGATCATTGGTATAGTTTCCAATAGCAAGTTTTTGTAATATAAGGTTGTCAAATGTTGTGGTACTTTTTAAAATGAGGCAAGAAGTTACATATCTAACCAGAACTGAGTCTTTGACAAATTCTTTAAAGGACAAATGTGTGCAAAAAATAGTTATGTTAAATTGAAAGACTGTAGTATTGTATAAAATGTAGGCATTTTAAATAGTAATGCATTAAAAAAGAATACAAATCAGGTACCTTATTGAGCAATCTTTGTTTGTATGGCGCTATCAGGGGATGGACATGTTTTTTAGAAGTTTAGCTCAGATCTTCAATCATTTAACCTAACATGTCTGCTATAAATGTAGAGCTATAAAACCAACGAGGGCTCAGTAAGGTAATTGTATTCTTTCATTAAAATATTTCAATTTAAAATGCCTACACTTGATGCAATGTTTCAGTTAAACATAATTTCATTTTTTGCTACAGTTTTCCTTTAACTGTATTATTTATTGAAATATATTTAAAACTATACAGGTGCAACAGGCAAAGACTGAAAGTCAAAACCTCACATGTATAAAGGTCAACCCAAAAAAACACACAGGGCTGGTGCAAGGATTTTTGCCACTCAGGCGAACCCTAATTTTGCTGCCCATTGCCCCTCCCCTTACCACGCCTACTTAGAACAGCCAGACAACAGCAAATCAATAACGCAATCATAAACACAATCACGCAGTCGTGTGCACACACACACACATACAGAGAGACAGTCACACACAGAGGGTATCACACATAAACACAGAGATAGTCACACACACACAAAGACAGTCACATATACACAAGCGAGCAGTTTTTTGTCTTATTAAAGAAAAAGTAAATTAATTAATGTGTCCCCCTGTCTGACTCCTCACCTTCTTCATGCCTGTCCCTCTCCTCTCTCCTCATGTCTGCTGCGCTCCTCTTCCCTCTCATATCTGTCCTGCTGCTCTCCCTCCTCATGTCTGTCCCTCTCCTCTGCCTATCCATGTCAGTCTCTCTCCTCTCCCTTCCCACACCTGTCTCTCTCTTCTCCCTTCCCATGCCTGTCTCTCTCTCATATCTCGCCATTATATGTCACTCCTCCCTGTACCCATATCTGTCCTCCCCTTCCATGTCTGTGGTCTTCCCCACCCCCTTTGCCTTTCATGCCTGTGGTCTTTGCCCCCTCTCCCTCCTATGCCTGTGGTCTTTTACCCTTCCCCTCCCATGCCTGTGATCTTTCCCCCACCCGCTACCATGCCTGTGGTCTTCCCCCCCCGCTACCATGCCTGTGGTCTTTCACCCTCACCATCCCTTGCCGGTGGTCTTTCATCCTCCCCCTCCCATGCCTGTGGTCTTTCACCCTCCCATGCCTGTGGTCTTTCACCCTCCCATGCCTGTGGTCTTTCACCCTCCCCTCCCATGTCTGTGGTCATTCACCCTCCTCTCCCATGTCTGTGGTCCTTAACCCTCCCTCTCCCTTGTCTGTGGTGCTTAATCATCCCCCTCCCATGTGTGTGGTCCCACTCTTCACGCACACTGATCATCCAGAGCATCGTGTATTTCTGATGCTCTGAATGATCAGTGTGTGCAGGGAATGCAAGCAGCAATGTCTGAGCTCTGTGTGCGTTTACCATACGGAGCTAGTACTGCCTGCTGCTCCTCAGAAAAAAAACGTGCTACTATAGAAGGAGGGGGCGGAACATCACCTCCTACCCTCCACGCTGCATTGCAGGAGCACACAATTGGCGCCTACTTCGCCTAAAGGAGGCGCCAGCCCTGACAGCACCAGATTTCACCCAAAATATTTCCCAGTGCACCAGATATAGCACCCATAGTATCAGATTGCACCCCACAGCTCTTCCCACAACAGAAGATTCCACTCACAGCACTAGTTTAGTTACTACTACCAGTTTTGCTCCAACTGCACCAGAGTTAACCCACAAAACCCGAAAGCACCCGTAGCTTCTCCTGTTGTACCAGATATTGAACCCACTGCACATGATTGCACCCAGAGCACTAGATTTCACACACATGATCAGAATGAACCACATAGCAGCAGACTAAACCAAGACCACTTCCAATAGCACCAGATATTGTACCCTCTGCACCTCCCACAGAACCAGATAGCATCTACTGTATCATATCTTGCACCCATGATACCAGTGTGGATCATTCGTTTGATGCTTCCTCAGCGAGAGGCAGCATTGGCTTATGCTAGGTAGGGAGGAGGAGGCAGCACTGGATAAGTCTGGGGGGTAGGGGCAGCATTGGCTAAGTCTGGTGGGTAGATGACTGTAGGGGCAATGCATTGGCTATGCCTGGGGGGCAGATGGCTGTGGGAAGATGGGCTAATAAAAGGAATTAAAAACAAGAAATCCATGTTTATTAAATATGCAAAAGCAATTTACATGTGAATATATACAAGTTAAACTTTTTCCTATAGGGTAGTCTTATATTCAGGCTTTTAATTATTTTCTGCTTCACAGGCAGCAAGAGATAGTGCTGCTCGGCTCCCCATGCTTACACTAAGCATGGGGAGCCGAGCAGCACTTTGTCTTGCTGCCAGTGAAGCAGACGCTGCTCTGCTTCACAGGGTGGGGGCGGAGCTACACCGCTCAGCCGGTTAGCTCCGCCCCCTCCCCTGATCCACAACAGGCAAAGGAAGGAGAGGGGGGAGAGAGAGAACAGGGGGTGAGCGAGGGACAGAACAGGGGGCGAGAGAGAGAACAGGATGAGTGGGGGGGGGGGAGAGAGACAGAACAGGGGGAGGGGGGAGAGAGACAGAACAGGGGGAGGGGGGAGAGAGACAGAACAGGGGAGAGAGAGAGAGAGAGAGACAGACAGAACAGGGAGAGAGAGACAGACAGAACAGGGAGAGAGAGAGAGACAGAACAGGGGGAGAGAGAGAGAGAGAGACAGAACAGGGGGGGAGAGAGAGAGAGAGACAGAACAGGGGGAGAGAGAGAGAGAGAGACAGAACAGGGGGAGGGGGGAGAGAGACAGAACAGGGGGAGGGGGGAGAGAGACAGAACAGGGGGAGGGGGGGAGAGAGACAGAACAGGGGGAGGGGGGGAGAGAGACAGAACAGGGGGAGGGGGGGAGAGAAACAGAACAGGGAGAGGGGGGAGAGAGACAGAACAGGGGGAGGGGGGAGAGACACAGAACAGGGGGAGGGGGGGAGAGAGACAGAACAGGGGGAGAGAGAGAGAGAGACAGAACAGGGGGAGAGAGAGAGAGAGACAGAACAGGGGGAGAGAGAGAGGGACAGAACAGGGGGAGAGAGAGAGAGGGACAGAACAGGGGGAGAGAGAGAGAGAGACAGAACAGGGGGAGAGAGAGAGAGACAGAACAGGGGGAGGGGGGAGAGAGACAGAACAGGGGGAGAGAGAGAGAGAGACAGAACAGGGGGAGAGAGAGAGAGAGACAGAACAGGGGGAGGGGGGAGAGAGACAGAACAGGTGGGGGGGGGGGGGGGCGCCATGGGGGAAGCCTGCACAGGGCACCGGGACACTTAAGGTCGGCCCTGATTCTGTGATTCATGACAGTAATCAGTATTACAATGTCACTATCAGTAATTTTGAAAAATACTGATTTGGAAATAGCAGTGCGCTGCATATATTTATTGTCTTATAAGTTCCACAACAAGAAAAAAAAACTTGAAAACATGGGGTATTTCCAAACTAATTTGATCATGATATGATCAAAATAATGGGAACTTAAGAATACCCTTCTTATCCTGTAAAAACTATATGCAATTACTGTAGGTACAGTAGTTAAGGAAAAGGAAAAATAATATTTAAACAGAAACACCACAGAAATGTTAAAATAGCCATTGACCAGCAGGACATTTTTTTTTTTTTTTTTAAGTCATGAAGGGATTAAGACCAATGATTAAAGAATTTCATTACCATATGAACTTAACCTCCTTTATATTCATCTACTGTGACATGTAGAACTCACTCTTTATTCGGTACTATTAAATGCAAAAATGTTTATGACTCAGCAAAGCTCCATCATGTTTTGTCCAGAAAAGATATATCCATATTAAATGCACAAGCTCATGCCTAAGTAATGATATTACCTTAGCTGACTGTAGCTAATGGATCTAAATTGATTCAGAAAGTTCTGCCATGCCTTGCAAAAACAACTGCTGTAATTTTTTTTTATTTACCCCCATTTTTTAGCAGGCAGATAAAAATAGTTTTGTCAGGCAGATAAAAATACCATATTTATCGGCGTATAACACGCACTTTTTCTCCCTGAAAATAGGGAGCAAATGATGTGTGCGTGTTATACGCCGATCGGTGGCTGGGGAAAAAAAAAAAATCTAAAACTTACCTCGTTCCTGCTCTGTCCCCCGGTGCTCTGAAGGTGCGTGGCTGTGAGGGAAGCGTTGTGAGCTTCCCTCCAGCCGCGCGGTCAATAAAGTGTGTTTTTTTTAAACAAACTTTATTGTTCCGCACGGCTGGAGGGGAGCTCACAACTCTTCCCTCACAGCCACGCACCTTCAATGCACCGGGAGACGGAGCAGGAACAAGGTAAGTACTGGGGTCTGGGGAAGGGGGGGAGGAGGGTGGCATACTAAGGGGCAATATCCTGGCATATTACATGGCATATTGGGGGCAATATCCTGGCATATTGGGGGAAATATCCTGGCATATTAAAATGGCATATTGGGGGCAATATCCTGGCATATTGGGGGCAATATCATGGCATATTAAATGGCATATTGGGGGCAATATCCTGGCATATTGGGGGCAATATCCTGGCATATTGGGGGCAATATCATGGCATATTGGGGGCAATATCCTGGCATATTAAAATGGCATATTGGGGGCAATATCCTGGCATATTAAAATGGCATATTGGGGGCAATATCCTGGCATATTAAATGGCATATTGGGCTTCAAAGTTCTTTATTTGAAATTTACGTTTTTTTTCCTGAAATTTCCTTCTTAAAATGAGGTGCGTGTTATACACCGGCGCGTGTTATACGCCGATAAATACGGTAATAAAAAGTTGTTCAGGGAACCAGTGCATGTTATATTCTTTTTCTCTAACCAGTATGAGTGATTTAGGAACCAAACAAGGGTCCCTAGAATGACCTAAGTTACTATAGGAACACTTTCTTATCCCAAACCATGTCCACAAGTTTTGAATTCATAATAATAATACTGAGCTGGAGCTGGTGAATTCTGCAGTGAAATACAAAGGAAATTGATTTGGAAATTGAGTTCCTATGGAATTCCTAGCCCCTGCAAAATGACGAGGAATTGATGCAGATGATGGCAGCATGGTTAAATCCTGAGGGGAACACTCCATGGAAAGTCCCAAGAATTTGAGGACTCTTCCAAACAATGTATAGGTTTAGTCACCTGACAGCATGGTGCAGGCAAATCACTATGCCGTTGATTAAGCTGTTTTTGTACCCGCTTCTACATACGGATTAAAGCACTTCTTTCCCTTACACCTGACTATGTGGGTTATCTCGACGCTAAATCCTTTTTCCTGTTCAAATCCCTTAAGTACCCATATACTGGTTAGTCTTAATGACAAAGACTTCCTCTTTGTCCTGAGGTTCCTCATAAGTTGCAAGACCTAGCAAAGTTTAAGCTTCTTCTAACTGAGTATGTCTAACCGATGTAGAATATTACATATTCAATTTAACGGTCTTTGAAAGTACTTTAATATGCATTAACATTTGGAGGATGCATTTTGGGCACCAGACCATCCCTTTCAGGTCTTCTTCAGACTGGAACTTTTCAAACAACTGAATTTATGAAGAGTATATTTAATGACATCTGAAGATCAAATGTCTGCTAGCAGATTAGTAGGTAATTTAAGTTAAGTACATAGCAGTATAGATTGTGATGTCAGGTGAAATATCAGATATGAACCATCTGTTCCTTCCCTGTACATATTTTAAACCTAATACTTATTTAGTAGCTTAATTTCATTTATTTAGCCATTTTATGTTTACATCACAAGTATAGATTAGGCTCTTTAATAGAGACTGAACTGTAACTCATGATGGTAGTTGCCATTATGCACCCAAAAGCACAAGTTTTATTACTTTTAGTTTGTGATACTTTAAAAGCAAAAAACTCACCCCCTAAAAAAAGGAACCAATATTAAATCCCAAAGGCCCCTGACATCATCATTCCTGCACATACTCTGGTACAGTGATTGGCTGACCTATGTTGTCCCAGACCATTATTATGAATATGTGAATTCCTGTTCACTATAATAGGAATACATAAATAGCTTTCCCCTTTTAGAGGAAGGGAACTCTCATACTAAAATAATTCCATTATGATGGGTTAATGCAAGTATCGTTCCATAGGAAATATCAGCTAGCGAAATGTTGTTAAAAATTGGACAAATACATGAAACAGGCATAATTGTTTTTAATTCATTTATTACACAAGCAGATATGATAATCATACCAGCAATTATGGTTATGTATTTGTTTAACATTATAATACATGCTTTTCTATGTTTCTTTTGTAATTAATGCTCCTCTTTTATGTCTCCAAAAGACAACATGTTTAACAATAGTTAAACTGATTTTCCCTTAATAGGCACAAAAATGATGAGCCAAAGCATATTGGGGGCTTTATCTTGCTAGCCACATGAGATCATGGAGAATAAACAATAAAATATACTTATTGAATTTTGTTCAAAACAGGTGACCACATCAGATTTTGAGTCGGTTCACTTTTGTAGTTGAAGGACATATAGTTAGGATGACATTTATAGGTCTTCAATATTATCCTGACTACTACAGCAGCGTTAACCATTGGTAGATCTACTTATGAAACACTGGTTATATCATAACCATGCAGGGAGAATCATCTCTTTCAGGTGACGGTGGAGGACACAAAGATAAAACAAAGATACCTGGACAATTAAGGGTAGAGATTTCCCTGATCTCCTGACCACTGAAGGTTGAACACCAAGCATTTTACAGGTTAACAAAGGAAAACTCAATGTAGCATTAAACTTTACAGAATTAGTAACACAGCTAGATTTATATCAGGTAAAATAAACAATTGCTCACCCAATATAAGGTTGGTACATAAATTTGTCTGGGATATAATATGTATAAATATGAATGTTATATTTTATCTTACATAACTTTTTCCTAAAATTAATCATCAGTGCCAATCATACCAGTACACCCTATAGGATAGCGAGGTGGTCTGACTCAAATACACCATAAAAATATCATGACATCCTCCCATCAAAAGCAATGCAAATGCCCAATATTGTCTTGTTTTCCTGGACAGAAAGCTCAAAGTACTGGCCAGTTCAAGTACACCTGGGCATCCTAACCAAGAGTAGGCCCCAACGTTGTTTATCGTGGGCATTTACTGGACTTTGTTTTTGCTATGGACACTGGCTATTCCTGACTCCCACACCCCAGAGGATAATTATAACGTCCAATTTATTCACATTAATACTGATGCTTACTCGGGAAAACAGAGATGGTCTTGTCAATCATCAAAATCTGCAGGGAAGTAGTAATTACTATAAATCATTGTCATTTAATAAACAAAATTTCCAATTCTGGCACATTTGATCAATTTCCCCTATTTTTAAGCACAGTCAGCCTTTTTGATCTTTATTAACACATAATCAATTTTGAAAGGGACCAGAATAAATACAACAAACTTAATACCAGTGTTCTGCACATATAATTGTTGCACCATGATCTGTAATTGCAACATAAGTATATCATTGTCCATTATTACAAAATGGAGTCTATTTACTAAAAGTCAACTGTATTGAATGGACAAGCAAAGTGCAAAAATCAGGCATTAACAGCTGAGCTGAAAAGATAGGCAATGATTTTTCCGGATTTAATGCCTGATTTTTGCAATTCCCTTATCAAAATATGTACAAATGTAATTCAAATACATTTACAACAAAAATGTCATGAAAGGATCATTTGTTTTCCATGCTATGTTCTATCAATAACTTAATCATCTTGTTGTGGTAGAAAAATGGAAAGACTCCGCAGAGGCTATAGAATAATTGCCCACCAAATCATCTGGGGTCTGCAGTTTCCATACTTTTCTCCTGTGCAAGAACTTGGGAAAGTATTATAGAATTATTCACACAAAAGTGACACCTTCATGAGACTCACTAATGCATTCATGGTGCATAATAATGTAATTTAAAGATCTGGTTGGAAGGTTCAAACAATTGCAGATACTGTAGGTGTCCTTATTAGAATTCAACAATATACTCCGTTTGATGAGGTGAAGCCATTCTTTTCACATCTGTAAAACATATACAAAGTAACGGTAAATGTTTACATTTCTAGAAAGCTTAATTATTCTTGAAACTAACTAATTATATGGTGGCTTTAATCTCTGTATTGGTTTATTTTTACATGAGACTTGTGGGCAATGGGAAGGTTTACACCCTTGACACAAATAATTGGGTATTTAGCTTTAAAGTTGGTATGTTACATGATTGCTTCGCTGTATGTTTATTGATTAGACTGTAAATGTATGTTAGAAATACAGCTACACCCATTATAACAATTAGGAAAAAGTGAATTGCCGAGAATTCACAAGGGAGTTTGAAACTTAAGGCCACAATAGTCGAGATGGAAAAATTCTCAATTATAATGCAGGGTTCTGATGGCTCCTATGCAGCCATTGAAGCACTGGATCTTGCTTTCATTTCTGCATCATACTGGAAGTTTAGCACAGTCTCAGGATCCCCAGCCCTCATGATAGCAGGTTTCAGTTGTATCTACATGTATAACATTTAATAAAGTTAATTCACTTTCGTTATAACATTTTTTTAAACATATACATTTTTATAAATTTATCATAACAATCTTCCGTGCGTAATATTTTACGTGCAAGTACATAATGCAAGTACATAATACATGTAAATACATAATATGTGTGAGTACAGTAAAACAGTAAAACAATACACACGCTGGGTACCCTATGCATCTGCTTTGTCATTTTGTATTGGATTTCTACCATGCTGAGACATCAAACTAATCTTACTATTATGTTGAATGCCTCTATCACATCTCTTTTGTTTAAATTAATACCCAGACATTCCTCCCATTTCACAAAGGCATTAAACTGGACTTCTTTTGAATCCGACCTAAGCAGATCTCTACACCTTTTTAAAAGATTTTTTAATTTTTATTTACTGTTTGTCTGCAAGAGTTTTTGCAATTTCTTCATAGCATTAGATTCACCAGAGTATAAGTGTTTAAACATATAGCTCTTTATTCTATGGAAGTTCAAAATTTCCCCCTTCAGGATTTGATATATTTAAGTCAGCTGCTGAAAAGCGTCTTCTCCTTACCTATTAATAAGTCTTCTAATCTTTTTAAATTGCCACTGGACCGTCACTTCACTCTTATATCTTCTATATTAAATGTTAATATTTCGATTGGTAAGACTGGTATAACTATATTTTCAAGTTTTATACTTTTTCTATATTTTGTCCCAAAGGTTAGAATGTTTTCTAATATTATACTGTTTTCATAGCTTTACTTTACCTTTGGTCTTGTTTATTCCGAGCAAATCTAAGGAATTTATCAACTCCTTCTATATTGTATACCAGTCTTCTTTTTTAGAACTCTCTGGCTGTGTTGTCAGTGAATGGGCCAATAGACTGGCGCTATAATATTCCATTATGTCAGGCATGGCCACATACCCCTCTGAAAGACTGAGTTTTCAACATTACAACTTTCGCTATAATTCATATGTCAAGAATAAAAGGTGATGATATTAAAAAAACATATAGATAATCATTAAGGTTAAACAGTGTTTTTTCCTTCCTTCCCTTCCCCTTCTGTTTTTTTGTTTTTGTTTAGTGCAGGTTAGTGTTTTGCTACCTCAGACCCAAAACAGACCCTATGTTACTAGGCTTGCTTTTCTTCTGACACAAAAGCTTAATTCACACAGTTACAATAATCCCAATTAACAAACAGAACACTGGGCCAACGACCATCCAACTACCAATGTAAAATTATTTAAACAATCAGAGGCAGAGAAAGGATTGTTCTGTATTTCAGACCACTTTCTTTCAAGAGGGACTAACCTCAAAAAAAAAAATTGAAAGGCCACATTTACAGGTTTTATATTAATTTTGAATGGTATAGCAGTACCATGTGAAAGATATCGCATTGTCTTTGTCTAAAAAACAGGCAGTAGATCTTAATGGTGGGTCAGTGTGTCAGTCATGTAAGCTTGGAGGGAGGAAAGTATTTGTGAATGGGAATGTGAATAAGAATGAGAACGTGAACAGTTAAGAATACTGCTAGTGACGTAGAAGTGAACACAATTAGAAATGTGAATGCGAATACTTAGGAAGAATTATAGTGAATAAAAAGGAGTATGCATAGAGTGAGAAGACGGTGGGAAAGCCTTAGAGGGACTGTAGAAGATGTCTATGCTGAGGTCAAAGATAGGGCAAACAACAAGTTGTTAGTTCCAGAACAATGGACCAGAGCACGGGGTAATTATTAAATGAGCCCTATAATATGGGAAATGTATTTATCCCCTCTTTTAAAATGAGACACAATTAATTAACTGCAGCTCCAGTATGTTTACTAATTTGTAACTTTTGTAAACTTGTTAAATGAAAATGGACTGCCCAATCATAAATAACTATTATTTGCTCTGCTTGAAGTTTGTGACAAAGCAATTTAATAACTTACCAGCATCAGTTGATGTTTTTACAGAAAGTAGTTTTACATTCTCGTTGGTTTGCGCAGAGTTACTACTGTGAGAAAATAAAAAATTCCAGTATAAATGATACTTATAGAAAGAGTTTTCTCAACATACAGTATTTTCTGTAATTAAATGTCAATTGCAAGGCAACATTTTGAAAGTGAAGCAATTACCATGGAGACCAATGGAATGTTCCTTCTGCTTGAACCACTTTTAGAACTCAGCACGAGAACTGAACTTTATACATCAATCCCAAATAATGCTATCCAATAAAAAATACACATTATTAGTGAGTGTTAATGTTATTGTTGCTGAGATTTTTTTTCATCTTCACATGATTCATTAACAAAGCCTATTACCATATGAAATGAAACTGTCTTGACTATTTTTTAATTATCTCCATTCTCATGGTATATAATATATCATTACTTCTTTATTTTTAAGACGTTTATGTATAATATTATATATATAAATATATAAATAAATATATATATATATATATATATATATATATATATATATGTGTGTGTGTGTGTGTGTGTGTGTGTGTGTGTGTGTGTGTGTGTGTGTGTGTGTGTGTGTGACCTGCAAGGCTAAGACTTTATATATAAGTAAACATATAATGGACTATATATAGATCAACAGTATCATTGGTGTCCATGGTAACAGCCCCACATTGAGAATAATTGATAAAGAACTGTTTTTTTATACATATTATTATATATATATTATATTTACAAAAGAGGGAGTATTTCTGAACACTAAATGTATTGCGTTCAGGTAGAGAAGTACAATTTTAGTACAATGATGTCACAGGTTCATTTGTGCAACTGAATGACATTGTCTGATAAATAAAGACCTTACTTGCTGGCTTTCCTATAATTAGCGATTTGTCTTAATAAAGCATTGTATAAAAGCATACTTACACTTTAGTTCCAGAATGCTCTTCAGCTAAAACAAAATCAATTGTCAGACATTATTACAGTTGTTTTTAAGTAAAATAAAGTACTTAATTGAGAAAATAGATTTTTAACATTTTTTAAACAGTGTAATTTGCCCAAATTCGGAAAACTTAGGAATACTGACATTAAATCAATAATTGACTATGTTTATTATAGACTCTGCCATTTGTACACTGAAGGATTATGTAATTAGCCAGTGATGGGTGGGGTAAAGTAGGTAAAATAACAAACTTAATTTACTATAAATGAATGATACTTTCATTCTGAACTGCTGATGGTATTCTACTTTGTTTATCAAATGATGTGATCTTTCAATTAAACATAACCTTTTTAGTCAACAGTTGTTCTATAATGTAAAATGTATCACCAAAGGTATAAAACACACGAGTAATGGAATTTGTTCTGGTGTCTTCTTCTGACCTCCAGGGCCTCATTCACATACATATTGATAACTGTGAGTGTGCCAAAGGGTGGTGATAACAAGGAAACCAAATGCCCAATGCATATTGGCAAATTGGAAGCCTGATCTGTGATGTCACTCCAAGACTAGAAGGAGGAGATGGCTTCATTTTATGCCCAGGTGCTGGTTATATCTGGGAATTTCTAGCTGCAGGAACATCCTGATACAGGGACCTAATGCTTAACATGCATCATGAAGGCTAGATCAGGACCTTAAATCATGAACTTCCGAGCTCACTATCCATCCACTGTTCTGTACATATATAGTCCAGTTCATGTCCTGTGCAGTACAGTAGTGGACATACCAAGCTAGAAAGGAACCTAACAGTGAGTACTATTAATAGGGGAACTTAATTTATGTGAGTGCTTCAGGAATACAGGGAAATTATAACCCTATTTCTGATAGATACTACGCACAAATGCATTGATTTTGCTACAGAGGCTGTTTAATGACTTATTGGCAAAAGTAACATGATTTTTCACAATGTATAGCATAGAGGCAAGGAAGAATAATCTTACCGACCTGAATTCAGATGATTCGACTCCATATTCATGCAAAGCAAAAATAAAACACAAGCAACAATAGTGTAATACCATGTAAAAAATAAAATATGTCCATTTATTAAGAATATCACTCACAAAAGGATTGTATTGTCAATAAAATGCATAAAAAACAGCGCTCAGTTATATAGGTAGCTCCGAGGCTCAGGACCTTACCTGCACTTCAGGAGTGGTTTCTTATGAATTTTATCAAAAATGCAATTATTTTGTTGTGCTGTTAATAAAAGTTATTAAAAGTACATGTTTTATTTTGTATACAGTATTACACTATTGTTGCTTGTGTTTTAATTTTGCTTTACTTTTATATGGAGTCCAATCATCTGAATATGCATCTATGAGATTATTTTTTCCTCCTTATACACATTTCAGAGACTAGAGGAGGCCCTTGGGTGCCGTCAATTCCTTTTGAGAAGAGTAATTATTCTTGGTGCTATTTTTATATTGTCCTTTTTTTTTTTTTTTTAATGTCAGAAGAAACTCAGAAGTGACATGTAAACAGCACTCATGTTATGTAAATATTTAGAGAAGGGGTAATAAATATAAAAGCAGTAACACAAATGGTTATATAATGAAACTTAAGATGTATGCTCGTATTTTAGGTCATTTTATTAAATTATAATTTTTGGTTTTGTTTTAAAAAAAAGCCTATATAATGTTAAAATTCCCTTTAGCTATAAAAATGAAAATCAGAGATAATTTTGAGTTAGCTTAATTGAAGAAATAGCTAAGCATATAATTTATTACTCAGGAATTCATTGGTTTGTCATATCAAGAAAATGTAAAATACAGTATTATAGTTCAGTTTCCAATTAACTATAATTGGAAACTAAATGGAGAGATATACAGATGGTCTCCTTATTCTGAAAGGGGGAGCTCATAATGAGACACTGTATGTGTCAGTGTTCTTGTATTCAATTATCAAATTGTGTCTCTACATTACATTTTGCCCTTAGTTAGGGTTTAACTTATAGTCATATAATTGCTATCTGTAGTATTGTGCTAAGGCTAGAAAGGTTTTCCATGCATTTAAGATATTTGACATGTGAGAAAAAAAAATGTGCTTACCAGGGGGCTTTTTCTGACATATCTTGTAGAGAAATACCAAGACAACAGAAACGATTACAGCCAAAACACATCCTACTCCTATAAAAAGGCCTATGGACAGAAGACAGATTTTACAAAACAAAATTGTATTTTAGAACCCAGTCTTTAACCAAAACCCAACTTTATATAAAATGTAAATTCTAAACATAATAAAGGACAGCTGTGTCCACTATAGCATGGGGCTAGGGAATCAATGGACTCATATAATGATACAAGCCGGATCACAATGTGAGTCCTGAGATTTTGCTAACCTTCTGCTTTATTGATAGTCATTGGGGCACTTTGTTATAAGTGATAGCGTTATCACAGGTTTTACCTATGTTTGGTGTTCATTTCTCAATCAGTTTAATTTATTTGCAACAACAGGTATGTTTCAATATTGTACTTGTTATTTACCTTTAATAAATTTAGAAGAAATATATATATATATATATATAGAGAGAGAGATATTGTATGTAAACAGTGTATGGATTTCATCAGCTTCATAATTACTAGTTTTTATACAGTGTTTCCTCCATATGAGACGTAAGGCACTTACAGCACTTTTAGTGCATGTTCTTGATGTTTAACTGATATAATTATTATCCAACTAAATAGTACTAGTTTGTCAGCCTCAAAGGGAATCTTCAACCCTGAGTTTTAAACAGATAATGTGCCAACTGAGCCATTTCATTTGGTGAATAGAACTATATATTTGCTTTCTTATTTAGGCTGCAGAGAGAAGACAACAGATATAAAAGAATCAATTAACAAACTACGATATGCTAAGGACATGTCACGTGAGAAAAGCGAGGAAAATGAAGGAGCAGAATATGAGAGGAGGAAATTGTTGTAGAGTCCAGTCATTGCAGTGTGGGAAGAGATAACAGAAATAGTTAAAAAGAGAGGTTGCAGAACAAAACCAAATATGTTTTATTAACTGTTAGATGTCCTTTAATACTGTTCCCAATGGAAATTAATAACTAGATTAGCAAGAATATATTCAATAGGAAGTCTATCTATAAGAACGAGCATTGAAAATACAAGCTCCGGGACAGTGGCAGAGAGAGCAAGAGATGCTAGCAGGACAGCTGGTTAATGGTACAAATTTGGATAGTAATGTACAAATGTTTAATTCGAAAGTGTTTGATTTTTTGGATAAAATACTAACATTATGTACATTTCAACCCATAACCTGTAGTAATATTATAGTTTTCAGTCCTACAGAGAGTCATGACAAATACCTTTATGATTAGGGGAATGTGGTGATTTCTTTCCATCATCCAAATTGTTTGATGTTTCTAGAATACAAAAGCCAGAGCCAGTGTTTTCAGCACATTCAAATGTATAACTCCATACTTCTTCTTAATACAGGACTGTGATACAAGGTATTTTTTGCTCTTGTTCTCTTTTGTTTAATACATAAAATATAAAACTCGAAATACATTTGCGAATACTAAGCAAACAAAGGAATTGCGCCAGTAAAGAGGATAAGGGAGTGAACATCACATAAGATAATTCATAGGTGTGGTCCTCTAGCCTTCAAAAAGAACATCTCACTAGCCAGAGGCATAATTAGCATTTTTCTGTGTCACATTGAAGTGGGAAAATAATTTTAAATTTTTTTAGTATCTCCCAAAACTCCATTTTGGTTTTCAGAACATGAATTTTAGCTTCTATGTAAAGTAATTAGATCTTTTGTCTGTTGATAAAATTAGTGGCAAACTTGGTGTATTTATATCACAGAATGCGGAGATTGGAAAATTGGACTCACGATTAAACTTAAGGTGATAAATATTCAAACTTCAGCTGATAAATATTCAAATTTAATATGCCAGATTTTAAATGCAGTTCACTTGTCAGTTTGCTTTTTGGGAATAGACCCCACAGAAAACAATTTTTTAGTGCATAACTAATCTACTTAATAAAAATATTCCTTTAATGTAAAAAAATCTGGGGTTTAATGGTCATACCTTCTGACCCCCTTGATGTTTTTTCAGTTGTGTCCTCCTTGCTTGATTGCTTTTTTGTATCTTGAGGCGTTATAGGACTGTTTGTAATCGATATCACTAAGACAACAACATTCTCTGTTTTAGTTGAACAATAAATCACCAAGATATACAATTACTAAGTTCAATTCATTAAAAAGATGTGCATCTGACAGTATCACAGTAATGCCTGGTCTTTGACGTCCATGGTGTTATGGACTGCGTTTGCTTAGCAAAAATACTTCATGAAAGTGACAATCAATACAAATTTATAGAAAAGATAGTACTCACCATTAACATACCTTCCAATAATCATATAGTTCACATGCAGTTAAGGCGTGGTAAGGACAATGCGGGTTACAGTGTAGGACTGCAAATTTGTGCATTTCAAGTTATTTATACCCTTAGTGCATTAATAACCTAAACTTTTTTTTTATAAAGCTGCTTGTGCACAGTTTTTGATATTGGACAAATGGTAATCACGGATAAGAGAGTGCTCCTCTTAACTGGACAGTCCTGGAAAATACTGCAGTGTTGACAGATATCCATTAAGGAAAATGCACTTCTTATTTAGATCACATTTCATACATCTGTCTCTAATTCCCTTGTGGCCTCCACATGTTCAATTACTAAGATCATCCACTATTCACAGTTTATCACTGGGCTGGCTAAACCATGGCTCTTTCACAGGTAATGTGTGGCTCGTGGAACCAACATCTTTTCATGCCAGCTTCAGATCACAGACAGACCTCCTGTGAGTGTGGTCGTGTGTCACATTGTCACTAGAAAGCAGGAACAACCCACAGGAACAGGTTCCTATCTATGTGTGTGTCTGCACTGCGGATGCTGTAGAGTGCTGAGCACCCTGGGTAACAAGCTGAGCACCAGTGACATAACGCACTGGCACTCAACTTGTCGGAGCAAAATTGTGAAGCATGTTCTTCAAGAAACATTGTGAAGCTTGTCCTGCAATAAAAAATGTGACGTGTCCTTCAAGACAAGAGGTGCTGTCTCGAAGACAGCCCATAGATGAGCAATAATCTAATTCTGGAAGTGTAAATGTCAAGTCTTTGAGTGAAAGGGGTAGGTCTAGATGTAAAAGAAAAGTCTGTGTGTGCAAATTTCAAGTCAGTTTGTGCAATGGCAATTCTGGGCATGCAATTCTTGCAAACCTTGTGTTTTTTGGTGGTGTTTTTACATTTGTTTGTTTTATTTTATCACTTATGCAAATAAATGTTAATGTAATACATAATTATAAACTTTATAAACTACAAATGAATATTACATACAAGTTTTTCTTACTAAATATAGACTGATCTGTCCTGAAATGGGGCCAGAAAGGTCAAAGTAGGCTAAATTTGTCCTGGAATCAGCAATTTGGATCATTGAAATGATCCAATGTGGTCCGAAACTCAGAGCTCTGATTTTTATTGAGAAAATCGGAATTACCTACGTAAGCCATTTAATATTTATATATCATTATTGTAACTTAATGTGTATGTCTTGCTGCTCTCAAACATCTGAAGTCTATCTTACGTGGCTCTTACATTAAGCAAGTTTAGCCAACCCTGATCTATTACAATGAAAAAGAAAGAGAGAAGTAGGGAATGGAGAAAGAGAGCGAGAGAAAGATGGAAGAAGGAAGAAAAGAAAGAGGAAGATAAAAGATAGAAAGACAGAAAGGGAAAGAATAAAGAACAACAGAAGGTGTAAACAAACAAATAGGAGAAAGAGAAGATTCATAAAGACATACTAGTAGACTGACAGATACTGTACATATATAAATAGACAGACAAATATGTAGCTAAATACACACACACTGAACAGACAATCTATTTTACAGTGACTTATTTCTTGTTATAGTCAATCTGTGCAATTCACTCTACAGTAATTACTTTGCTGTGCTAGAGGTATTCTCATTAGTTTGCTGCTGGCATGAATGTCCAGACTCAGACACATAAAAATTCTGGATGATCATTTGGCATGCTGTACAGTGTACTATAAGGAAAACATTACTGATCTCCTTGAACATTACACCAAATCGCTTGAAACAGAATACAGGATTTTGTAAAAAAAAAAACAAAAAAAAAAACAATTCATAGAAACATAGTTTGAATAATCCTAAGTGCAGACTATTCTACCTATTCTTCCTGCTCTTGATCCAAAAGAAGGCAAACAAAACCTTAATTAAACTATTTAGAATTTTGATACTTAAGGTGAAAAATTCTTTGTAGATTTCAAAAGGCAATCATATTTCTCCTTGGTTTATTACACTCTAAAATACTGATGTTTATTCTATTATTTCTAGCCCTAACTATTATTTTCACCAAATTAACTGACCGTGTTTTATATACCGTATTTTCCGGCGTATAAGACGACTGGGCGTATAAGACGACCCCCCAACTAAGTCGTCTTATAAGCCGGAAAAATCGCATCTATATTTTAACATTTTCCGGCGTATAAGACGACTGGGCGTATAAGACGACCCCCCAACTAAGTCGTATTATAAGCCGGAAAAATCGCATCTATATTTTAACATTTTAGGTTAAAATATAGAGTTTGCCACCCTCCTCCCCCCTTCCCCAATCCCCAGTACTTACCTATTTTCTGCTCTGTCTCCCGCTGTTAAGCTGGTCCGTGGCTGTGAGGGAATCGTTGTGAGCTCCCCTCAGGCCGAGCGGGTAATAAAGTTTGTTTAAAAAAAAAGTTTAAACAAACTTTATTGAAGAAGCGCGGCCTGAGGGGAGCTCACAACGCTTCCCTCACAGCCACGGACCGGCTTAAACGCGCGAGAGGAGACAGATCAGAAAATAGGTAAGTAAATCCCAGTACCCGGCGTATAAGACGACCCCCAACTTTTGAGAAGATTTTCAGGGGTTAAAAAGTCGTCTTATACGCCGGAAAATACGGTACTGACCAGCTTTAGTTTCAAATGACAAAGCTATTAATCCCTTCCTGACGTTATGACCAGTTGTCCTGTCATGAATACTGTGCTGCTTGCGACCTTCTGACAGTATAACCCTTCACACTCCCTTGCTCACTGATACCTGACTTTTCTGGGTTCAGGAATCTGCCTTGCAAGCAAGGCAGTATTCCTGAACCCGATTAGAGCTCTAAGTGCTAGGTGAATGCTGTGATGACCAATCATATTGAGCACAGGCAAACACATGACAAGGTTAATATTTCAAACACTGAATTTGTCACTCATCATGACATACAGAGAGTGACAGCTCAGTGTTGTTTTTTTACTTTTTTCCAATTTTATATATTTTTTTAATAATCTAATTTCAGTTAAGTCTTCCAGGCCTGTGCTATAGGTCTTATCACTCTGACCAGTAGTGGGTTCGAGCTGGTATACGTATTTATATGGCATCAAAGGAAAGCTCTAACTATCTTTTTAAAAACAACATATAACTTGTATGGATGCATTAAATGACAAAGGGAAAGATTACATTTAAACAACCACATATCAAAAATAAAAAGTTAATCTTGTCTTTATCACAAAATAAATGAAGTGAAATGACAGGCTTAAATATAGACGATGGTGTCAATATACAGAATAAAAAACTCTACACAAATGATCTATGTATTCTAATCTCAAATGTTATGTAAATGCCAACTGATTAATGAATTGGTTCCTCCTGGCCACGCTTGAGTTCTGCATTCTGCAGGGGAGTAGGTAAAATTTACATGTATCGAGCAAAACACTGGCTGACTTGGCAACCCTATCTGTACACCTGAAGGACAAACCTGCAGATGTATGCATTGTATGCACCTATGAAATATATTAATGCACATATTGCAGGTATCGTTGTCATTTGAGAGACTTTGATTTTTGCATGTTTAAAACACTTGTTTTTTTTTCCCGCCCAGACTCCAGTCATGTGCTGACAGTTGAGTGGGAGGGTTAATAGAAGGTGCAAGCCTAATATTAGTGAGTAAATGAAACATATTTAAAATACAGATATTCAAAATATGATAAATGCATACAGTTTTATAATTAATTACTTAACTATGCATTAAAAATACTAGGTCATTTTCCAGTCAAAATGCCCCTTTAATGCATGCATTTGTTTGCAATTATTTTTTACTATATATATTACAAAATATAATCAATGTTTAGATGACAGATTCTTGGTAAACAATGGTGATCTGTAACTTTATCTACATTTGTAAACATCTCGTAAAATAGATATTGTGACTGCAGAACACACACCAAGGGAAACATTTTTGCAAGCATAATGTCATTATTAAAACATTAAGTACAGTCTGCGCAGTTGGGATAACTCTGCTGGTGACCTTGGGCATGAGAGAAAGATTTTGTTTGTGAAGAATAGCAACATTTGTGTTTTATAGAGTAGGCGTGAAAAGAGAAGCTTGTTTCCCAAAGCCTGTTCCCTGTTAATACATTTTGTTACAGAAAATTAAATAGTTCTAGTAAGCTCCAATAATACAAAGACTTAGAAAAAATGGTATACCAGGCAGGTGCCTGTTCAATCAGTAATAGCAATATGACGCTAACTTGTGCCAGCTAGACATGTCTAGATTTGCCAGTCCCCAAATTTTGGATTATGGTGAATAAATTGGCCCAGAAGTAAGAAATGGACAACAATGCATGCTTTTGGCAGGACTAGTCAAATGCCAACCAAATGTTTACGAATGTATGTCTCCACTTCCATTTTGGTTACAAGTATTCCTAGCTAGTTCACAATCTTCACCCAAAAATTCTGCTCCAGTAATACAGTGTCCTTTATATATTTGAGATATTTCCAAGATTAATGGAGAATTTTCATCCATTATATAAATCCAATGAATTATTAAACTGAAATGCTACTTGAAATGGTTGCCTTTTTATTGGATTTTAGATTTATATCTGTTATACTTTTGTTTGAACTAAATTTCTACAGCAGTTTAAATGTGTCACTTTCAGACTTTTAATAGCAATTCTGCACCAAGAGGAATGACTTTTGATCCGTCAAGCATTCAGCTAACTTCTTTGCTAGTTTTAAGGTATATTTTTCTCCTACAACATGAAAAAATCAGAGACTTGTCAAATGACCTGCCAGATCTACACATACTAGATGACAGAAAAAGGAGGGAAATCAATTAAAAGACCACGGCAGTCATGTGAAGAGAATAACACAATAACTATTTTTTGTTAGCATTTAAATAAAGTGTATTTTATTAGTACGGAATGAAAGGCATATACTTGACATTGCAGTAGTCATGTCATTGCATAGACTATGAATTAAAACTTATTGCTGTCATGTAAAGGTGGAGATGAGTCAGGCAGCACACATTATTCTTTGCTATGTGTCTGCTCTCTTGCTTGTCTGAGACATGTTGTGTCAGTTATAAGCAACTGAAGATGGCATTTAACATTGAACTCCTATGTAAAAAATGTAAAACACACTATGCATGGGAAACTTTACAGGTAAGAAAGAGTTAGATGGTCAATTATAGACATTGCAGAAATTGTTTGGGGTGTAAAAGCAAAAGCTGATATCTAAAGTATACCTATTGCACCTGTTTTAAATAGCCCAACACTTCCATCAAGCTAATGGCGCCATGGCAACCTAGAAGTATGTGGACATGTACTGCTATTGGCTATTCCCGTTATTTTCTCAACGTATTAACTCGTATGCATGACTCCCCAAATAGACACATGAATAGCCTTATAACTGGGCAAACGATTCAGAGCAAGGTGGACATCATTAATTTGGATCAGAAAATGTGGAACATGCCATGTTTTAGTAAAGTGAGGTTTATGGAGACTTAGCAGCATTATCTATTTATCTATATATATATATATATATATATATATATATATATATATATATATATATTTTATCATTAATACAAAACAGTATATGTAGTGGCCCCAACCATTCCCATAACTACAAGCTAATTAATGAGCTTTCCAGTATATATATATATATATATATATATATATATATATATATATATATATATATATAGATGGTTAGGGGAAGTATCACATCTGTCAAATTCCAATCCAGAAGAAACCACAGAGGGCAATTTTTCACATTAATATTCAGCCCATTGCTCTGTGATGTGTAACTGAAGACTATGTTTGACATCCAGTGCCCAGTAATGAAGCAGGCATAAACATTAAACAAACTTGCTTAAATTAGGGGAATTTTGTGTTCCAGATTGACTGTATGCTTATTAATTTCCCTTTATTATACAACATTTCAGTAATGCCTTAATACAAGTAGCTTTAACTGAGAATTCTTCACTGAGTCAAATTTAAACGTGTATGCAAAAGGTTGGTCTATTATGAACAATGCAGAAAGAGGCAGAAAATATAGTAAGTGTTTAAATCATGGCCAGTAACCAATAATTTACAAATGAAAATACACTAACACAAAAGATTCTACCTTCTATAAAAGGTATCTTTAAATGGGTTTTCCAACATCAGCATTATCAATAGTAACAAACTATCTATGGCAGACAAGTAATACAAAACCACTATAGTACATGTTCACTACCTTTCATTAAACCTTTCAATTAACTATAATAAAATAGAAATCTCCAGCTGGTCATAGTGTTTATTTTCACAGATATGCTAACCATGTTTCAACACGTTATTTGAACACATCTGGTGCTAGTTGTTTGAGAAGTCGTTTTCAACATCTGTCTTGGTATGAAAAGTCAATTTCAAATATTTTAGTTTGCTAATGCTGTTGGCCACAATAGACTTATTTTGCACTTGTCCTTGCTTAATTAAAAAAAAATCTATTTTATTTCTAAATTAGGCCCTCTCTATGTTGTCACACAAAAGCTATGGATAATCTGCCTGGAAAAAAGATTTAATAAAGTCAGCATTTTACATGTGTTAGAAGCCAGTGATTTACGGGGGAAAAATCCATGTCCTACGCATCTTTTAACATGGATTGCCAATATTTTGGTACCACCACAACAGTTTGAAGCTTACTTGATATACCAGAAGATAAGACATTAGCACTGAACACTGATACCAGATGTGGGTTAGAAGATTATCCATCCAACAGTCTTACAATCACATTAGCTTACATCAGTCAGTCCTTGTCCTTGAGTATTAATTTAAGTTTCCTCCATTGAGCTTGTGTGAGGAAAGATCACCATTCTCAAAATAAACTAAACATTCTCACAAGGAATAATCAGCACAATCAGAATAATATAGATTACTTGAGTTGTGTCAAAAAGAAAATGCTTATTTTAATTAGTGTTTGCATTTTCAAAAGGGTCAACAGAAGGTTTGACAAGAAGTAAATGTGTTCTCTCCTTTCAAGCACACCACTACAACCCCCCCCCCCCCCCAAGTTTTTTTCTCAATATTATCACATATATTTTAAGAATACAATTTATGAAAATAAATCAATATATGAAAATAAATCAATATAACAACTTTAACTTTTGAATGACTTAATGGCCATGATGGAATCTAGGCCAATGCTTTATTAATCATTTTAGTGGTGATTTCAGATAACATTGCTATACTAATTTACAACAAACATAAATACTTTGGGATTTATCACATTTTCAATGTGTGTACATAATTATATATTGCATTTAGTAACAAGTGACTTTAAAACAATAGATATAACATGTTTAGTACCTGATGACTGTGTTATAGAGACACTAGAGGAAGCTGTGCTTGGCATACCATGGGTGATTGAGTCCATAGAGCTTTTTCTATTGTCTCCTGTTGTGACACTCATATTGCCAGTAGATTCTGCAATGAGAAAACAAACTCAGTGTCTTTCAAAACTCTTTTAACAAAATCTTTATCTAAAATGTATAAAATGTTTATCTAAAATTGCAAGGAGATGTGTAGCATTTTGAGTAAACCTAATACCTTTGGACCTCCCAAATAGAGTTTTCTTACTTTATTAAAAGTCTGACCATGACAAGGTAACACAAGTATATGCAAAACACTGCTAAGGATTTGTCTTTTTAGGTCACTCAAGTCCAGTAAAATACCCCCTGCCTCTATCCTGTTATCCAGACTTGCTCCTCCACAAACTAAAAATTCAACCTAACTCTACTACCTATCTCTACTACTCCTTTGGTAATGTCCCTTATCTTTTATCCCCATAAAATATTTTACAATCCCATGAAAGAACATCTTCTGATCTTTGATGTTTAATTATATTCTATGAAGACGTGAGTAAAAATATAGAAATGGGTGCTGCAGAGGAGGTGATATGTTTACACTTTGCTAAGGCATTTGAATCAGTTCCACAAAAAAGGTTACTGTACACATTTACTGAAATATGCTTAGGGTCAAAGGTTTGTTTATGGATTTGCAGGCAGTTGGTTGAAAGAGTGCAAAGGGTGGTGGTAAATGGGAAGTTCTCAAATTGGATAGATGTGATAAGTAGAGAACCTCAGGGTTCTATCCTAGGTCATCTTCTTTTTATTTTGTTTATTAATTATCTCCCAGAGGGCTTAGAGAGTCATGTCTCAGTGTTTGCCGATGACACAAAATTAAGTAGGATAATACAGTCTGAAATAGATTTATCGTCACTGCAAGATGATGATTGGGTAGATAAATGACAAATAGTTTAAATGGTGTTTGCTTGGGGAAATCTACTAATGGAAAATATTTGGGAGTAGTTGTAGACAATAGACTTAGCGGTAGTGCACAGTGTCAGATGGCAGCTGCAAAGGCCAATAAGATATTGGGGTGCATTAAAAGAGTTATTGACTCACAGGAGGGAGATATTATTCTGCCTCTTCATAGGTCCATGGTAAGACCTCACTTTGAATATATGGTTAAATTCTTGGCGCCTTTAAAAAAAAAAAAAAAAAAGTACAGAGGAGGGCTACAAAACTAATAAGGGGAATGGAAGGTTTAGTTAGCTAGAGAAACAGCAGCTTAGGGGGGATATAATAATATTATATAAATGTGTGTTAGTTTAGGCATAAATATTTATTAAGTGCTTGTTGATCCATTTGGAGTTAAGAAGGATTCTTTTCCCGAACTGAAAGCAGAATTTGAAATTTCTGAAAGGGTTTTTTATTTGGCTATTTTTGGATCAACAGCGATAAACGTGGCATAGGAAAAGGGTTGGACGTATATTCCCTGAAGAGCTGAAGTCAGGGCTGGCACTACCTATAGGCGCAGATCCGCTGGCGGCGCTGATCAGAGTCTGCCATTTGTTTATTGTTTGTGAACAGATACTCAAAGGCGATCCTGTTCATACACAGCTCTATACACCCCTATATACTTATGTATTCATAAATACAAATACATATATCCACAGACTCATATATAACAACAAGCTATACCTAAAATGCCATCTCAGTAATTGCATATTTGTACGTGTCTGCTTTAAACATCCCCAAGGTTATTTGTTTAACTGTAACTTTTTCGTGTGACCTCATGGTTTGAAAATCATGCTTCAATTATAGGATTTTTTTTGCTGTGACCACAGTGAATTTATCTACGTGGACTATTTTATAAATCTCATACCGAGATGTTTTAATCAACTAAAGCAATAAAATTCCATTTCTGAATATATTGAATAAAAGGTCAAAAGGGTGTTAAAATAGTGGTATTGCACTTCAAAAAAGAAATTTGTTATGCATGCAAGTGTTTCTTCCATTAAACTAACCTACATTTATCATACTTATACCATAAGAAGCAACAACATTGCTCTACTGGGAGGAATAAACCCCCACGCCCCACGTTATGCTATGAAGGCTATGGAATGGAATTCTCAAAAAATTCTGAGAGAACAGGACCTTGACTGGATATTGTCAACACCTTATATATTTTATTCAACAGAAAATAATGTTTGTGTATATCGTTATTGTATAAATAGCATTGCTGCAATATAAATATTACTGGAACACATGAAATGCCAAAAGCAAACATTACATTTTCCTACAACAAATGTACTCAATAAAAAAAAAACATTCCTACATGCAATAGAATATATTCTAGACCAACGCTATAATTTGTTAAAAAATACAAAACACCTGTGAAAGCTCAATTACTCAAACTATTTAATTGAGGGTTCCTATCAATGTTTATTAATTCATGAAATTATTAATAAATTATTTTCTGCTAAGTTAACCACAAACACGTCAAACTAGTAAAGACAACATACGGTGGATAACATAAGTAACTGAAGTGTAAGTGTATTTACTACTTATTAGGATTACACGTTCCTAAGCAAGATCAAATGTAAATCATTAAGAGGAGACCAGTCCCAGGATCTGCAGTAGCATGTATTTATGGAATTTACAATATAAAGCCATTTGATGTCCAAAGTGATAGACCTGTTTATCTAAATTCTCTGCCTAGTTAACAGTTAATTTATTTTGTAAATGTGTGTTTAAATATGCCTTCATCCTGTCTAACAAGACCATTTTCCTCTCTTCCCCATCTTTTCTCATTAAATTATATAAAAACCTAAAATGCTTACAGAACAAAACACACCACAGATGAAAACATAATATAAAACAATTACTCTTCTAATACAACTGCAGAACCCAACTGAGCTCTCCTACAGGACTCTCAAAACTTTCCACAGAGAAGTGCATGTACATGTAGAAAAAATATTTAACTTTCTCCATCTTCTTATTGGGAAAAGGGGATGGAGGAGAAGGAAGGAGAGAAAAACCACAACCCACCACTCTGAAACCTAATTCATTATTGTGTTTATCCCAAATCCCAAAACCAAAAAAAGTCTATGAAAACTAAAATTTATCACACTCTCTATCCCATATAGAAATATGAAAGTCCTTTCCTTCCCCCTGTGAACTGTTTTCCTTCTACCTAGTTTTCCTTATGACAATTTGGTCTCAACGACATTTTATATACATATCACCTAAAAATTGCCACCAATATTCATAGTAATTTAATCATGTTTACTATTCAACTCAGATTTCATGTGTTAAGAGCCTCTTTATAAAGGAGTCGCAAAAAAAAAAAAAAGATAAAGTCTTACCCCAGATTAGAGGGAGCGTGTCCAGACTAAAGTCTAAGATTGACGTCTGAAGTGCTAACCACCTCGTAGAGACCAATAAAAAGTTTCTTGTCACCAATCCACAAGAGATGCGCGGAGGACACAGAAGCCAATACATGCAAAATTGTATCTCAAAAAATGAATCCTACAAGCCCAATTAGCATGGTCGTGGTGGAGACACAATATACCGTATTTATCTGCGTATAACACGCGCCGGCGGATAACACGCACCTCATTTTAAGAAGGAAATTTTAGAAAAAAAAAAACTTAAATTTCAAATAAAGAACGTTGAAGCCCAATATGCCATTTTAATATGCCAGGATATTGCCCCCAATATGCCATTTAATATGCAGGATATTGCCCCCAATATGCCATTTAATATGCAGGATATTGCCCCCAATATGCAATTTTAATATGCCAGATATTGCCCCCAATATGCCATTTTAATATGCCAGGATATTGCCCCCAATATGCCAGGATATTGCCCCCAATATGCCATTTTAATATGCCAGATATTGGCCACAATATGCCATTTAATATGCCATGATATTGCCCCCAATATGCCATTTAATATGCCATGATATTGCCCCCAATATGCCAGGATATTGCCCCTTAGTATGCTCGTTATGCCACCCTCCTCCCCCAGACCCAGTACTTAACTCGTTCCTGCTCTGTCCCCCGGTGCTCTGAAGCTGCGTGGCTGTGAGGGAAGCATTGTGAGCTTCCCTCCAGCCGCGCTGTCAATGAAGTTTGTTTAAAAAAAAAAACACTTTATTGACCGCGCGGCTGGAGGGAAGCTCACAACGCTTCCCTCACAGCCACGCAGCTTCAGAGCACCGGGGGACAGAGCAGGAACGAGGTAAGTTTTAGATTTTTTTTTTTCTGCGTTATACGCCGATAAATACGGTACATATTATGTACATAATGGTGTTTGCAGTGTTATCTTTGCCGAGGCCAACAAGGACCTGGTCCTAGGACAGCACTGTGCAGGATGCAGTTTCTTGCTGCCCCCATCCATGGCATAAAATAATGCCCATTCATTTTTTTATGTTATTTTAAACCCACCTGTTTTCCAGGTAATTTGGTAAGCATTTTGGGGAGAGAGAAGGCATTGGGCAGCTGTTTTGGGTACATAGGTGGCACCGTAAATGTGTTTGAGCACAAAGGTAGCACTGGGATGGTTTGGGCAAAAAAAAAGTAATTTACTGTATATAACATGATTAAGTGAGTTATGTGGCAAAACGAGAAGGGCATTGGGGATTTACTAATGAAGGATTTATGCCAGATTAAAGGAAAATGGGGAAAAGGATAGTGTTGATTTTCATAGGATAACATAACATTAATGAGTTAAGGGAAAGTGATGAGACCATATATAAGCAGTCTAAGCTGGAGAGTGTGTAAGGTAGACATAAAGGATACATATAAATAAATATAATGAACACTAAGTATGGATGAAGAAGGGGATATTGAACGGGTTATAGGGGATTACATTAATGACTTTTTTCCCCAGAGAGAATTTTGGGGGATTTGGGTTTTATAAGGTAGTCACAATTATAGGTATTAGCAGTAAAGTATTTTAAAGAGAAGAGAAAAAGAAACAAATTGATTAGGGATTGAAATAGGTAGATTACTAAAATAAGGGTTGGAAGTAATACTGTATTTGCTCGATTATAAGACAAGGTTTTTTTCAGAGCAAATGCTCTGAAAAATCCCCCTCGTCTAATAATCGAGGTCTCTTATAATCTGACCTCAAATTGAGGTCAGATTATAAGACATGGATCCAGGTCCCCAGCAGAGCTGCAGGGGACCTGGATCCCCCTCTCTAGCAGCAGGGGATGTCTGCGCAACGAGCACAGACTCCCCTGCTTCCGCCCGGCACGACCGCCGGGGCTTCTGTGAAGAAGCCGGGTACTTCCGCTTTCGTCACAGAAGTCCCGGCGAGCGTGCCGGGCAGCAGCAGGGGAGGTCTGAGCTCATCGCGCAGACTTCCTCTGCTGCCCCACTAGCCACCAGGGTAAATCGGGCAGCTGGGGGTTGTCTGCACGATACGTGCAGACATCCTCCATGCTGCCCGACACGGCAGACTATTATGACGGACCAGCTGTCCGTCATAATAGACTGCCGTGTCGGGCAGCATGGAGGATGTCTGCAAGTATCGTGCAGACATCCCCCGGCTGCCCCCACTAGCCACCAGGGATTGAAGTACAGGTAAGGGGGGGGGGGGACAGAGAGACAGGGGGAGGGGGGCAACAGAGAGACAGGGGGAGGGGGGCAGAGAGACAGGGGGAGGGAGGGAGGGGGCAGAGAGACAGGGGGAGGGGGGCAGAGAGACAGGGGGACAGAGCAGGAAGGGGGGGAGAGACAGAGGAAGGGGGGCAGAGAGAAACATGTGGGGGGAAGAGACAGGTGAGGGGGGAGTGGGGAGTGAGACAAAGCTGGGGGCAAGGGAAAGAGAGAGGCAGAATTGGCACATAAAAAGAAATAAACACAAGAAATGCATTTTTTTTAATATAATATTTTATTAAAAAAGCAATTTACATGTGAATATATACAAGTTTACCTTTTTTCCTATAGGTCTTATATTCAGGCTTTTCCTAAAGGAATATCCAAAGTTTGGGGGGTCGTCTTATAATCAGGGTCGTCTTATAATCGAGCAAATACGGTATAAGTAATAGTATTACATAAAATGTCAGGTCACAGGTTAAAAAGTGTTGTTTTTTATCCCCTTTTCTCTCTCTTTTCGACCTCTGGGTTTAAGGTATAGGCTGTTTGATATAACAGGGTAAGAACCTACCCAAATTATTAATTGTTGTTTTCATATTAAAGTAACATACGCCGACTTTTATAAATGATATACTCAAGCTATTCTGTATAGAGTGACTTTTTATTTAGTGGAATAATTTATTAAAAGCTCTCTAAATTAATCTCTTCACCTTATTTAATGGCTGCAACTAATATGATAATGAAAAATAATTTTACATTTTAAACGTTAATTTTAAAGCACTTATTATCTTACTCCACTGTTCCCTGTCCTTATCTTAGTTGTGTATCTTTCATTTGACAATTAATATTGCAATTTTCAATATAAATATATTACATTTACAAAACATGTAAACATGTATCACTTTTTAAACACATTAAAACAGGAAGCTTGTCAGAGTCTTACCAGCTATTGGAATTCTAGAAGGAATGACTGCTCCTTTCGATACATTGTTTGTTTCAGTATTACCTAAAAAATTTAGAAGTAGAATAATACTTTCCATGCAGAGACTGAGAATGGACAATACAAAATAAACATTTCAAGTATCAGTAACAGGCAATGAACTGACTGCTCAGTGGGGTTTGAAACCTCATTAACCAACATAGTCTAAAAATGGTGGACTTGTAAACTAGATGTTTCAGGAAACATGGACATTGTGTTCTAGACAAGACAGTTCATCGGGTAGGGTGTCAACTGCTAAGCCATTAAGCCAGCAGCCAGACACATATTAGTGTGAATTCCAAAAAGCAAAGTACAAAGGCAGTTTTTGAAATATGTCATGAGTTGGTGTACTTTAGTTGTTTGAACCAATATATCACACAATTCTGTCATGTAAAATAAAACTTTTTTTTGCTACACAGAACTAAAAACCAGCAATCAATACAAAAGAAATCTCAAAACATGGTTCACATGGCACTAAACTTCATAATATCTTTTATATGCTTAATCAAAGTAAATAAAAGTTTCCATTTTATTCTGAGAGAAAAACAGCATGTACTTTAGTAGCCATGTGCAATTTGTTCCATTTTGACTTTCATAGTTGACCTCCTGAACATGTGTGCTGATAATGGAGCCCATTTATTAAAAAGTGAAATGTGGTGGTCTGACGAGTGACTGAAAACAAAATCAAGCATGAAAAGGAAGGAAGGAAGATTTGTGACAGAGGATAAAGATCTAGCCGACTACCTCAATGAATATTTTTGTCATTTTTTTACATATGAATATGAAAGAAAGGGACCTCAGTTAGGAAAAATGAGAAATGAGTCATTTGATATATATTCCCTTACAGAGAATAAGTCTATGGGGTCTGATGGATACAATCAAAGTTATTAAAATAGCTTAGTGGTATATTAGAAAAATAAATAACAGATGTATTTAACCAATCACTGTTATTGGGAGCAGTCCCAGAAGATTGGAAAAGAACAAATGTAGTGTCCATTCACATGCAAGTTAGCAGGGAGGAGTCAGGCAATTATAGACCAGTAAGTCATCAATAGTGGATAAATTAATGGAAACCATGTTAAATGATATGAATGTTTAACATTTATATAATCACATAGATTGCAAGAAACAACATGGCGTTTCTTCAAGTAGATCATGCCAAACAAATCTTATTGATGACTAAAATAATAGATAAGGGTGGTGCAGTAGACAATACTTATCTAGATTTCAATAATGCTTTTGGCACTGTACCACATAGAAGGATTATCAGTAAACTCCAATCTTTGAGTGTGAATTCCAATATTGTTGAATGGATTAGATGGTGGCTCAGTGACAGACAACAGAAGTTTGTGGTCAATGGAATATATTTGGAGCAAGGTCTTGCTACCAGTGCGGTACCTCAGGGATCTGGACCCATTCTCTTTAATATTTTTATTATTGATATTGCAGAAAGTATTGATGGGAAGGTTTGTTTTTTTGCTGATGGTTAATTCCTGATTGCACATTGGGCATACAAACTCAGGGGCAGAGCATAGAATGTTTGATATAGTCTGAACCTCAACATCCAAGGAAATAGATTTATGGGTAATTATTTCAGATGATTTAAATGTAGGTAGGCTAGACAATAAGTCAGCAGGAAATGCTAGCAGAATTATTGGTTGTAGGGAGAGGCATTAGCAGAAGAAAGAAGGAAGTGTTCATGTCATTGTACAGAGCACCTGTACAATGGCATGAAGTGAGACCTCACTTGGATAGTGTATGCAGTACTGGAGACCATATAACCAGAAGGATGTAGATACTTTGAAGACAGTTCAGAGAAGGACCACTAAACTGATCCATGAATAGCAGGATACAATTTACCAGGTGAGGTTAAATAATCTTAAAATGTATAACTTGGAAGACAAGAAAAGAGAGCAGGTATATGATTGAACCATTTAAATATCTAAAGGGAATCAACACAGTAAAGCAGGAGAGTATGTTTAAAAGAAGAAAAACAAGAGGGCATATACTTAAATTATAGGGGCAAAGGTTTAAAAGTTAAATCAGGAAGTATTACTTTAATGAGAGGATAGTGATGCATGGAATAGCCTTCCAGAAAAAGAAAAATTAATACAGTGAAGGAGTTGAAGCATACATGCGATAGGCATAAGGTTGTCTTAGATGTAAGATAAGGTCAGGAACTTATGAAAGTATTCAGAATATGTTTAGGCAGAAATTGGGCCAAAAAGTTCTTATCCACCAACACATTCTATATTTATATGTTTCGATGTAACAGCTGAGTTGGATTATAGTTAGGCAAGTAGGATAATTTTTCACAAAATATGAGTCCATTTTGACTAGCTAACAGCTGACCATGGGGGTTTATTCACCAAACACTAGAAAACAGACATCTAGAATTTGAATTAAGCTATTTTGGCCAGTGTTTTGCAGGTCAGTTAGCTACACCACACTGGTTAGTGAATAGCACTATTGGTATCTAAACAGGATTGCAACAAGTTGCTTATTCCTTTTATTGATAACAATGATGGAGTGTTTACCATACATTATTAGAGGGTATCTAGCTAGTATGTTACATTACATATTATTTACATGTTTTATTTACCCCATTATACAAATCTGGGGATGAAGAGGGCACTTAAAAGGTAAATAACATGATAGCTGCTCGCTACTACTCAATAAAAATATGTTTATGGTGCCCCTTGTTTTGGTTATGTTCTTTCCCTTTAAAAATGGAGTAAACCTTTGTTAACAAGTTTTAACCAGACAGAAGCCTACTTATACCTGATTGAAGATGATTAAAATGGCGGAGGGGGGGGGGGGGGTGAATAATTTAGGAATACTTCTTAAGAGGACACTGATCCACTTCTTGTTTAGTGTTTCTCCCTTTAAATCTTGCAGTTTTAGCAATGCTATTACAAATTCTTATTGACCAGATTTGTTCAGTAATATAATATAATCATTTCTGTTTCTAATATTGTATACATCACATTAAAAAGTAATAACATAAATCGTTACCAGTACCTTGCATTGTGGAAAAGGTTTGAGCAGGGTTTGTTCTGTCATTAGAGGAAGATGCTGTGATTTCTGCAAATCAAACACATGCATTATTAATGGCTCTTTCCTGGCTGGATATGATATATTCAAAACCTACCTGTTTAGAGGACAGTACAGAATATGTTTACAAAGCCTTTGATCTTTTATCATTCCAACAATAGTAATTACTTTAATTTCCCTTTGCTCTGCACATGTTTTTGTTAGCCACTCTTTATAGCTTGCAATTATCATGCTAACAAGTGGAGTATTAACTAACTGTGCAATCAGGGTCAGCCTTTAAAGGGCACTGACATAAACTCATTTTTTAATAATTGTAATTGCTGGCACTGCAATGAATAAAAAAGGGGGCAAAAATAAGAAAAATAGAAAAACACAAAGGGACTGCCTCACAAGTTATGTACCATATACTGTAGAAGGACTGCTGTTAGAGAACTAACCAGTCCTTATAAGAAAACATACAAAAAAAATCACCAAATCCACAATAATTGCAATAGAACTAGTATAGATAATTCATTGTTTTGTGTGCTATCTTGTGCAAGGTTCCTCATTCATTATCTTATGTAGAAATGTGTGCACTATTATTACTCTTGCTTCATTATAGGTCACTGGTGCAAAATTAATTAAAAGGCTATTGATTGTACTTCCAATATTTACCTATGAATAAGCCCTTTGTGGCAAAATGCATCAGGATGATTGCCAACGTGTTTGTCTCTATTTTCTTTAACAATTTGTATTACTATTATTATATATACATTTTTTATTAGGTTTGCATTTTACATGTCATTTTTTATGTATTTATTACACTTATCCGGTAAATATTTTTTAAACTATGTACATCTATACTATTTTGCTTGCACCAGCTGTCTCCACAAATTACTCATGTTGTCGATGCCACTGTTGGCGGATTGACTTCTGTGAGGGAATAGAGAAAAACACTATTTCTGCTCCCTAGTGACAAACTTGCCAACCGTGTATGAGCTTTCCCAGGATGAAAAATGGGCTTAGCCTATAGGCGGCAGAGTTCCGTGATGGTGCGGGACATCACGCTGAATTATGTAGCCGTGCAGCATTGAGCTCCAGGCTACCTGGTAACGATACAGGATGTCTGGAGCTCATTTACTCACATTTAGACTGTGTATGGCTGTTAGACATGCTGGGACAGATCTGAATTTGATGGGACAGAACACACAAAAAAACAGTTTTGTCCCACCAAATTAGGGAATGTTTCAACTGTGTAGGGGTTTAGGGCTGTGTGAGAGAAGCAGTACTAACAGTCAGCTGAATATGGTGTTATACTGTGTTGTACTGTATCTCTCCCAGTGTGTGGGAATGTAGGTGAAAAGATATGTGCGGTGTCATTTGCTGTAATATACCAATAATGCCTATATGGCAAGTTTGTTTTTAAAAATATGAAAACTGTAAGTATATTTTGTTGACTAATGAATGCCTTGTGGAATAAAATGTCACAATTATGGCATTGTATAACTATAAACAGTAGAAAAAATGCAAGTGTCTGAAATGTAGTGGACGTTTTATTCCTCAAGGGATAAATATGTGCACATTTCTGTCTATTTAAAAATATATAATGTTAGCAAAATAGCCAATTTCAATGTAGACAAATTCAGTCTGTGCAACAAACACCGATTCAGTTGAAGGTGAATTGCAGGTGTGTTGAGGTGATTTGAAGTTTTCATCTCACCAACTTAGCTACACATTTTGCAGTGACAAACGTGGCGAGTTTCCCCTGCTTAGCAAGCTCACAAGGTTTGTCCCAGCACAATGTATAGCAAAATTGGTGAGATGAAATCTTCATATCACCTCAACTCACCTGCAACTCAACTTTTAATGAATAGACCTTGGTGAGTTCAGCCAGGAATTATTTTACAAACAATGAGGGCTGTAGCTGAAAACCATAATAATACTGGCAGTAAACAGCTACAACCAAGGCAAATATTTTGTAATTAAGAAAAAAGTGTCATTTTAAAAAGTATAGTCTTAGTTAAAATGATCCTTACAGATGCATAAACACTGCAGTTGGGCTACATTTTAATATTTTAAACCCGTTACAAAAAATATATATTATGAGCTGGAAAGCAAAACAGATCCTTTGGGTGTAACACAACATTATAAATCCCCAAACGAGTAATATAAGCTTATTATTGAAAATATTAAATTTAAAAAAGCAAAGCAGCCAAGCCTTTAAGTACGTTATCAATGTATGAAAATCTAGTAATGTTTTAAAAAAACGAAAGTTGTTTAAGTTAATTACTTTAGACAATAGTATGTATGTTACATTGCAGGGATATATTTAGACATATTAAGGAAGGGCTAGCAACTTTTGGCCCAGAGGACAAAAACTAATTTGTAATCCATGACACAACTTTGTCAGCCACCTATTATCACTGGAGATAGACACAAATAGACAGGTAAGAGAGGTATGCTCCAAGAAAAAAAAGTACAGAGATTGATAGGCAGACAAGACAAATGGATAGAAAAGCAGACAAGACACAGAGACAGATAGAGCAGTGGTTGGGCCTGACTGAATTATTACCCAGTTTCAAGTGACCTTTTAATACCCCTTCTTTACCTCTGATCAATAAATGCATGCCTATTCGGTCTATTGGAAAGCCAAAATACAGAGCATACCAAGGGGCTTTTTATTATAACCTATTGATCCTAGCCAGCCTCATTTGAGTAAGATGGCTGCCTAGTCTATTCAATACAGCATTTAAAAGTGAAGCATGGTGCAGAACTACACTCCCTTGGTGTCTTGAGGCTCCAGGTTGGTGTGACCAAGGCATTGTGATAGCAGCATGTATCCAGTTATATCCAAGGTGGGAAAATGGAGAAACTGTGCAAACATCCTGGAGCAGGCAGGACATAACCTTGATAGGAAAGTGGGATGAAGATGAATGGAATGCAAAGTGCAGGGCTACATGACAAACTAAGGAGTAAAGGGATTACTAAAGCATACAGAAGGAGGGCAAAACATAAGATAGAACTAAAAAACTAAGGAGAAGTACATATTTAACACATGACAACATACAGAGGACAGGGTAAGGGCTAAAGGAACACAAGTGGTGGAGTGAGGAGCTAAGATCCTCAGACCCTTCATAAGGGGAACCAAGTTGGGAAATGGGGAGAGAAGCCGAGAACCTCATGGTGCTTCAGGAAAAGAGGAGAAGGGAACACACATAAATACAGTCACTAACCTAACACTAGAGATGATAAATAATTAGTATTTAGTTAACTTATGGCCATAAATGTAACCTTTCAAACCAGCATCAAGGTACCTCACAATTAGGCAAGTCCCTAACTCTAGCTAGACTTAGACAGGTGGCAGTCTGTGTTTAACTTCACAGGTATTGTTAGGTTTGGGTAGGGGCTGGACTATAGCCAGACTTAGGCAGGTGCCAATCTTATGGCTAGGATTAGGCAGGTGCCAGGCAGTAGCTAAGCTAGGGCAGGTTGCATTATGGGTCCTTTCTGGGGCCAACTGGGCAGGACTGATGCCCAATGCCACCAGTGCCGTTACGTTAAGAAAATAAAGCTTGCCATCGAGGCTCACCAGATCTCTTTGCGGAGAGCAGGCAGCACGGTGTTTGTGAGGTGCACAGCCATCCTTCCATGCTGCCTTGAGCACTGATCTGATGACAGAGCACCAGGGTCACGTGACCTTCTGGCACTCAAAATGCAGATTAGCGTGCAAGGAGCAAGAGAGGCAGCATGGTATGATGTCTGTGCATTACACAGACAGCAGGCTGCCTGCAACTAGACACCAGGGAAGTGAGGGGGCATGTACTGGGGTGCGGGGGTAAATCCTGGATGTGCAATGTGGGTGATGGGGTAAATTCTGGGTGTGCAATGTGGGTAAGGGGCATGTGCTGGGGTATGTTTTGGGTGTGCCATGTGGGTGAAAGGGTATATCTCAGGTGTGCAATGATGGTGCATGTACTGGGGTGATGGGATAAATCCAGGGTGTGCAATGTGGTTGAGGGGACATTTATTTTTTCAGCATGATAGAATTGAAATAAAAAAGATGGGTAAATAGAAATATTTATCAGGAAGGTGGTGGTAGGAGCATGTAGGTAGGCAGGGCTTCTATATGGGTGTGACTTGCATGTGAGCAGTCACATGATAGGCATAGTGCCAGGCTGTGGCCCTAGGCAGTTTGTAGTCTCCCTGATGCCTCCCACTAGACACCATGGAAGTGGCTGATTTAAGTGCATGGTATGCAATGTGGCATGATGGGTGTGCAATGTGGGCAATGGGGCATGATGGGTGTGCAATGTTGGTTATGGAGCATGCCATGGATGGGAAATGGAGCATGATGGGTGTGCAATGTGGGTTATGGGGCATGTCTTGGGTGTGCAGTGTGGGTGATGGTGGTATGTGGGAAACGCAGTGTGATGGGTGTGCAATGTGGGTAATGGGCCATGTACTGTGTGTGGATCAGTACTGGGTATGCAATGTGGGTAATGGGGCATGTCCTGGGTGTGCAATGTGGGTGATCAGGGGTGGGAGTAAGTCCTGGGTGTGCAGTGTGAATACATAGAACCATTTTTCAGGGGGAAAGAAGGGGAGGGGAGGCCAGAACTTAGTCTTGCCTGCACAAAACCTAATTACACTACTGCACATAATGATGGCAAATGTTGAATCATAGATCTATATCCATGGATGAATTTACTTAAGTAGCCATTCATGGCAACTGGAACATATATTGAGGAGCATTAGTGCCTCCACTCATTTTGTAATTGTAACCTCAATCTATCCACTACTAAGACCAATTTTTATTAAAAAAAACTGTTGTTTAATTAATGCAGTTGCAAAACATGATACAAAACACTGATTTCAAAAAGAGACTACATATTATATGGCCACTGATAATAACATTATATTGCCTCTTGTTAGTAAGTGTCGAATGATAAACCAATATATTTTAAGAGCATTATTCTAAGGTCTTTTCTATTATGCTGTAATATTATAAAATCACTCTGATCTATTGTCAGATACAGCAACTTTATTCTGTAATGAATGGGGTTCATAGGTGGGATTTTCACATAGTCTTTGGTAACTATGGCAACCATCATTCCATGCTGATGTTGCTGCTGCTGCAGTGCTTAAACCATGACTGTTACTGACTTCCATTTCTTACATTATATATCATTTAGTTTAGCATTGCATTTGAGATACTGAACATTTTCACTGCAGAAAACTGAATATAAAACACAGATATCATTATCTGTAACCCTATGACTGCTGACAATTAATAAGTATTAAATTCAGGTAATACATAACCTATTTTAACCCCTGGAGTCCTTTTATGTGGATACAGCCAATCTCTTTAACGCTATCCCAATTAAGCAATCACTAGACATAGCAGTATAATACAGTCTCACAAAGAGACTTTAAGGAGTTCACCTGGTTAGACCTTCCATCTTATATATGATTATACTGGCACCCCTCATCATTCTGTTTTAATTAATGTACACATATTTATTGCATTTATTTTATCTACATTTTGTTATTTTTCTAAAATACAAATCACCTGCAGTACTCCACAATAAAATATCCATGATTCATGAATAATACATTTTAATTGGCATTATTTAATTGGATACTGCAAAGTTTGTCATTACCTGTTGAAGACACATTGGAGGATATTGGTGAAGTCGTGGGCAGTATAGTTGTGATCTTCGTACCTGCAGGAGATTAATAGGTCAATACAATGCTTACTTTTTCACAATCTATAAAGTCATGTTGTGGAGGATTATGGCAAAATCCTGGCATATTAAATGGCATATTGGGAAGCAAACTCCTGGCATATTGAGGGGCAAAATCCTGGCATATTAAATGGCATATTGAGGGGCAAAATCCTGGCATATTAAATGGCATATTGGGGGGCAAAATCCTGGCATATAGAATGGCTAAATCCTGACATATTGAATGGCTAAATCATGGCATATTGAGTGGCTAAATAATCCTGGCATATTGAATGGCTAAATCCTGGCATATCGAGGGGTTAAATACTGGCATATTTTAATTGGCAAAGTGATGCTGTGCCATGGTCTGTGGGGCAAAATAACATGTACTATGTGGAAAGGGACACTGGCTAGTTCGGTGGGGCAAAGTGACACAAATCGTGTAGGTGCAATATGAGTGCAAGCCAAGTGCTGAGGGTGCAATATAGGTGCATGGCAAGTTCTGTGGGTACTGTATGGTGCTGTGTTCAGTCCTTTAGGTGCAATGTGGGTGCAGAGGAAGGGAATAAAAAATAGGAATGCAATTTTTCAATAACATTTTTATTAAATAGAATATTAAATAATTCAAATAAGTATAAATGCAACTAGTTATAGAGAGATGTCTGTGTTTATAGATATGTATTGTTTTCGAATTGTACAATTGTCACCTTGTGGGGCTCCTGTGTGTCGCATAATTAATGGCTGTCCCATATGTGGCATATTTATTGGGCCCCATGTGTGGCATAATTGAGGGGCTCTTTTCTGTGTCATAATTATGGGGCGCTTGTGTGCCAAATTAAGGGGCGCCTGTGTGTGTGGCATAATTAATTGGGCTCCAAGGTGAGGCATAATTTATGAGGCTTTGATGTGGCATAATTTATGGGGCTCTTGTGTGTCATAGTTATGGGCTCCTGTGTGTGGCATAGTTAAAGGGCTCCTGCCTGTGACATAATTTGTGGGGCTCCTGTATGTGGCATATTTAATGGGCCATCTGACTGGCATTACTAAGGAATCTGTTTAGCATGCTATTGGAGGAAATCCAGGGGGGTGACACCATGAGTTACTGCACCGGGTGACACCAACCCTAGTGACGCCTCTGTGTGACCCTACTGAGGCCAGTTTGTGTTGATGGACCAAAGGTTATATCATTTTAAAACACAACTGCCATTTATGTAAGTATGCTGCTTATTTAATAAAAGGAAAGAAATGTAATGCTACTTATTACAGATTCAGATAATGATTCAGCAATTAATATAACACATATGCACCTAATAGTTTATTGAAGGATTTTATTGAATACTTTATAAGAGCAATTGCAAAGAGCAGCCACTAGATGCTGTCACTGATTTAAAAACAATGATGATAAAATATTTATATATAATTCAAGCCAATAACCACTGCATTGCTGTAGAATAAGAGTAGGTAAGTAATTGGTGATTGTGCTGTACAGTTTTAAAAGCAGACTATGTTAATGGTTATGCCAACTGTGGTTATGGACACTTTTGCATTTATTTGTGCTGCAATGCAGTTTGTATCCAGTAACTGTCTTCATCTCAAGTTCTACTCCATAATGGTTTCTTTCTTAGTGTTCGGTGGTGCAATCTGCATTCAATTTGCTCAGTTTTCTTTTTGTATGCTGATTAATGCATTGTTTTTACAGAACTGAGAACATAATAAAAAGAATATGTCCCACTCTAAGGTTATGTTTTTTTTAATTCTGACCATACAGCTGTACATTTAAAATTGTGCATGAATGACGAGAAGTGCTGCCAACATCCCTTTCTAAAGGACCGATGCCTGGGGGGAAAACTGCAAAAAATACGTTTTCATATACAACACCATTGAAATAAATGGTTAAATTTAAGAAGTAGAGCGTATGAAGACAATGGGAGACAATACAAACAATGAAGGGCTCAACCTGTACTCAATTTGTGGTCACATCTGAACTATTATTTTCCTGTGTTGTACTTCTAAATCAGACTGGCTGCTGTGTTTATAAAAACAAAAATCAAACAAACTGGGTATGTTGAATGTAGGGGCCAATGATTGTTATATTAAAGCTTCAAAGTAAAAATAATAAATCATAGGATAAAGAATCTGTGTATATCAATGTGTGATTAATACATGAACTCAACCATTTTTATTACTATGGGAGTTGGCTGCCGTATATTCAGGAATTTAATTCTTTCAAAAATCGTGAACAAAAAACTGAATACTCCAATTGGCTCTTTAAGTGGGGGCACATTTTTGATCTTCCTTTATCAGAGATAAGGAAAGGTAATAAAAAAGACAAACAGATAAAAAGAAAAAGAAAAAAAAATTAAGTAAGCACCACTGACTTTAGATTGATTTTGCTATGTAGCCAATGGAAATGATAAATAAAATCAATACAATACAAGACTACACCAAATAAAAAATTAGAAAAAGGGAAACAAAAGCTGTGGATGAAGAGCAAACAAAACCGCAAAAACTGCAAAATACAAGCAGTTTCTAGTGCCCAAAGAAAAATAGAATTGATTATAAATTAAACTGATGTGAGCTCTTTAATAGATAAAATACAGGAAACATATATATATACAAAATATTTACTACCTGAGAGAAATGTATACTATAATAGGGTGTAGTACAATAATTATATTCATATATAGTTACAAATGTGTTTTAAAACAAAATTAATGATGAAAAACAATTAAAAAGAACATTAAAGAGACCTGACATGTTTCACCCTGCAGAGCTTCATCAGAGGTCATAAGTGTGTGTGAATGGATGCCCATATATTTGAAAAGATGATATCACAAGCAGAGATTTGTATTATTTTATATTGTTCAATTAAGCCTAATATAGTATGGGCTAATAAATAATTTGCATTTACACATTACACTATGTCTACCTCTCTCTCCGCTTTCCATCTATGATTACCACACCAACGCTGTTCTCTGTATCTATCGTTGGAAGATAAGTGTATATTTTTTCTATTTCTCAATACTATATTTTTGACTAATTCTATACTGTGTTTTGGGATTAACACCATTGGTTTTCTGTACTTGTATAATACATTATTTCACACATACTCAACTATATATGCATATACATTATTGTAATATACTGTCCATTTTTATCAGATACTAAATGTTTTTTTATATATATATATATATATATTTCTTGTCTTGCATGTATTAGAGCATTCACTTAATTCAATTTAATATGGAATAAAAAGCATAGCTTGTGGCGGTGGTCAGTTTATAGTGATAATGGGAGTCATGGATAAACACTGCGTATACACAGACAGTGGCAAGTAATGGCGCAATAGACATGTGTAACTATTGTGACAGAGTGCAAGGCATGGTGTAAAAAAAGTGTGTATTTAGCACCAAAAATATTACATTGTTTTTACCCTTCAGAGTGGGAAAACACAGCCCCAGGGAAATATATCTAAGGTTCTTGCACCTTTTAATGGTAAAATGTGTGTTTTGGGTCCCTGGGGTGGAGTATCCTGAAGAGCAGGGTGGGCCAGTTCTCCATCCCACTTTCAGGGTGAGTGACTATACAAAGTCCAGGCCAGGTTTTGTGTTAGACCTGGCTGCTAGAAGCAGGTTGATTAAGCTCACCTGTGTCTAATAGAGGGAGCTATTTACCAGACAGGAATATGATTGTCTGGGCCTAGTGTGTTTAAAAAAACTGGAAGAAGAGGTTGACAAGTGTTGTACAGAGTTGGTTCTAAAGAATGTTGTGATCTGTGACTTGTTGCAACCTTAAATAAACAGAGCTGTGCATTTGGAAAATGTATCATCGCTTCTGGAGATTACGTTGTATTCCTGAGAAAGACTGTGCGGTATCAAAGATCCCAGATAAACCTATGTCAACAGGAACAGGTTTGTCACACTATGTAAAAATCAGACTCCCAACAAATTTCGTATGTATGCACTGCGTCCACCAGTAACACTCTTTTTAATTGTTTCAGCGCTCATTGTGCTGGCGCAGTCAGTGTGTAGCGTAATTAGGGTTGCCACCTTTTCTTCAGAAAAATACCGGCCTTGGTACTGTCTCAATAGACTTAACATTGACCTGAAGTCAATTTTTTACCGGCCTGCCGGCAAAATACCGGCCAGGTGGAAACCCTAAGCGTAATCAGGATCTGAAAAGCACCTGATTAATGTATGTCAGAGGCCCTTCCCCTGCACTGCAAAGTGTCGTAATTTATAAAATGGCATGATCAGCGTTATACTTAACAAACGGTGATTGCACTTTTTTATACCTCTCCTGCAGGAGTTTTTTAAACATGACTCCCACTGCGGTTCAGTGGAAAACTTTGATAGCGATAACATCTCTGTTTATCATCAGATGCAAAATATATCTTCCTTCTCTTCTTGTTTTTTTTTTTTTTATCTTATTAAACATATTTGGCAGCCTAGGTTCAACAGTAAAGAATGGCTCAAAATAGAAATGATTCACGTAGAATGTATTCTTTGCTGAGCCCCCTTACATTTAAGGTCATCTTCAATTTGCAGAGTAGAGTAGCTATTGGAGAAGGTTACAGCTCTCACTACTTTGAGCCAAGAACAAAAGAGGAAAGAAATTCTCAATCATTTTCTCTTCTTAGCTTAGTCTTCCTGGCCAATGTTAAAGAAATATAATTTTATATTTCTAACTTGGTCCAAATGCAACCCATTGTGAATAGATCATAATGAGATATAATCAATAACCTGAGATAATTTATGAATATCATCAAATGCAATAGATAAGTCTGCGTTAAAAGCCATTGATAAGTATTATATAGATATAATCTCTTAAAGGGGGAGTTTAAGCCCCGTGAATTAATTGACACCTCTTTAATGGGCATTATACCATCTACTGGAATCCGCCATGACCCTTAAGAAAGTCCCCCCCCACCCCTATCCCCCAATTATATCAAGTAACAAGTATTAATTCACATTCCTCCTCTCCCCTCTCTGTCTGTCCCCCCCTTATAAAAATATATCAATGAGTAATAAAGGTATTCAAATATTCAAATTAGTGTCGGTTTTATCTATGGTATGGGACCATCGTGAGTTATTCTAATAGATATTATAGTTTGATGGTTCAAAAAACGTCATAGATATTTTCCTGGAGTAATTATAAGCACATCGACACAATCCAATAGAAGGGTATACTAGTGATTATTAAATTCACATAGATAAAATATTTAGAACAGAGAAGGAAGTGAGGGAGGGGGGAGGGAAGAAAGAGAGAGGAAGAAAGAGAAAAAAAATATATAGGGGAAGGGAAAATAAGTTAAATCCATCTAAATATATACATTCTATTAAAGATGATTACAGATATTCAAATTTATGTCAGTATTATTTATGGTATCGGATCATTGTGTATTAATCTATGATTGTTGTGGTGTAATAGCTCAAGTGCCACCATAAGTGTTTCCTGATTGACTGTGGACAAAGACACCTCTATATCCGATAATCTAGTGATAAAAATAAAATAGTGCTAATTAAATTCAATCAGTGCCAAGAAAAAGAGAGAAAAATCAAGTTAAATCCAATCTTATTATGCACATTCTATTAGTGAAAATTACGAAAATTAAAAGTTATATCAATATTATCTGTGGTGGCAAATCACCGTGTATCCATAAGTATTATCTTAGATTTGTTGTGAACAGAGACACATCTATATAAAATAAATCCAGTGAAAAAAGTAAAGTGATGCTAATTACGTCCATTTTAGTGCCCGGGAAGATAAAAAAAAAATCCCCCTTTCCCTTTCCTTTCCTATACATTCTATTGATGAAAATTAAGGATAATAAAAGTTTTGTCAATATTATTTATGGTTTCGGGTCCTCGTATGTTATTCTACTAATTGTTGTAGTTTGGTACCAAATACCACCATAAATATTTTCTCAAACTGACTATGAACCAAAACTCATATAAATAAATTAATCTAATATAAATAATAAAATAGTGCTGTTTACGTTCATTTTAGTGCCAAAAAAAACAAAATAAATGTTTTCTAGATATCCCCATCGGGAAGCGGGGGGGTCGCGATAATTATATCAGATAAAAATACATTTGAATTTATACATCAGGATGCAGACTCCGATGGTAGAAGAATAACCACTCTGGTTTGTCTCTATGCTCCCTCCAAAGGTACAATCCAGTTTATGGATTTGGCCCTAGAATCGGTTGATAGACTATCCAGAGGCTTTCTTATTATTAGTGGGGACCTAAACGCGGTTGCAAGTTTTGATTTAGACAGACAATCGCCCGCTGTAAGGAAGTACGAGACATACATTAGATCTAGAGCGGAAGCATTCTCGTCATGTCTGTCTAGTCATAATCTTTATGACGTATGGAGGGTCCAACATCCGAAGCAGAAAGATCACTCTTTTTTTTCAATTGTCCATTCAACCTATTCTAGGATTGACTACTTCCTGGTGGTGGGTCACATGCTAAGTAGATGCATGGACACCCATATTGGAAATATTATGTGGTCATACCATGCTTCAGTCTACATGGTTATAAAAGACAATCCAGATTTTAAAGTACGGGATACTTGGAGATTGAATGTAGAGCTTTTGAGTTAAGAGAGAAGCAGAGTGGACCTGATAGAACAAGCCAAGAACTTCTTAGATACCAACGATACGGGAGACACAACAGACCAGACTCTTTGGTGTGCAATGAAGTGTTTTCTGAGGGGTCATCTAATTAAGTTGGGAACTTGGATAAAAAGAAAAAGGGGTAAAGACCTTGCAGAATTATATGCAACACTTGCGATCCTTGACCTCAGGAAAAAAGTACATACCTTACCCCAGACAACTAAAGAGATACAGAAGGTGCAGGGGCAAATCTTGATATGTCTCAGAAATAAAGCCGAAGCCGCAATGACCCATCTTAAAAGTAAATGGTATACCAGCAGTAATAGGGTGGGGAAAGACTTAACAAAAAAATTCCAGACCTCTAGGTCTAGAATAAAGAAAATAGTTAAAGATAAAGACATCTACCTCTCCCCAGACCATATAGCCTCGGCCTTTAAGGTCTTTTACATCTCTCTCTACAATCTACCCCAACCTAAAACTACTAAAGAGAAAAGAAAAAAAAAAAGCCATTGATAAGTGATTGAATAGAGCAAAATGTTTGCAGTCTAGTCTGTCCTTCAGTGGGAATTCTGGAAATTCAACATGTCCCACTGTTTTGGAATCTTAAAGAACCTTCTTCCAATGTTTCATTTCTGCAGATCAGTGGGGATTTACTGTGTACACATGATCAATCATTAAAACGCTGGCAGCAAATTCTACTTTAATTAAAGTAGAACATTCTACTGAAAAGGAAAATAGAAATGGCTGTAAAAGATTGAAGTGTCCTGCTCCAGTTGGCTCAATGATTCAAATTATGTAAAATTATCAATGGAAAAAAAAATACATTTGTTTCATGCAAGCTTATGTGGAATTTCTAGTTTGCAAAGAAAAAAAAGATACATATTTGTAGTGAGATACAGTATAAATGACTAAATAAAATGTTCAGTATATTAGTTAAAGGAAACTATTTGTACTGATTTCATTTAGAGCAATCAGTAGAAATAATTACATCCCAATTTGCAAGAAGAAAAGATATGGGACATACTCATATCCCCCTATATGGAAAAAGAACATTTGTTTAAATGCCTGTGAGTAAAAGGCTAAGAAATATCTGTTGTGCTCTTGAATTACACAGTAAACAAAATGAATACAGCCATAACTTTATGACCACCTGCCTAAAATTGTGTAGGTTCCCTTTTGCCATTAAAACAGCCATTACCCTTCGAGTCATGGACTCCACTAGACCTCTGTGGGTGTGCTGTGGTATCTGGCACCAAGACATTAGCAGCAGATCCTTTAGGTCCTGTAAGTTGTGAGGTGAGGCTTGTTTGTCCCACAGATGCTCGATTGGAGATCTGAGGAATTTGTAGGTCAAGTCAACACCTTAAACTTGTTGTTGTTGTATTCCTCAAACCATTCCTGAACCATTTTTACTTTGTGGCAGGGTGCACCTGCTGAAAGAGGTCAACGCCATCAAGGAGTACTGTTTCCAAGGTTTCCCAGCAGAGCATTGCCCAAACCATCACACTGCCATAATGTTATGGCTGATAGGTGTAAATACAGTAAAGAAGGCATTTGCCTTGAAGGCTATCAAAACACCACAAATAATAAGGATCAGTAATGTATTAGTAATTTAACCCTTTAAGGACCAGGCATTTTCCTGGGCCAAGGACCAGAGCGTTTTTCAATTTTTAATACGCGGTTTTTGAAACATAATTTTCCTCTCTCTCATTTAACATACCCATACAAGTTATATGTTGTTTTTTAAAGGACAGTTAGAGCTTTCTTTTGATACCCTATACATAAAAATGATTTACATTTTAGTATTAAAAAATACATATAAAAGAGGACATTTTTGAGGGAAAAAAAAGGTTTTTCCCCATTATTTTCCCAATAATAAGCTACACAACTAGTGCAACACTAACCCAATTATCCCCTCTAAATAACTAACTAATAAAAAAGAAAAATATTGGTTCCCAAAGCCCCCTAAACAAAAAAGACAGAAAAAAACTCTGAAGAGTGCGATGTCAGATCAGTAAAAATCATGCAACAAGCATGCAGGGGTTAAATTTTATTAAATAAATATATTAAAATTACCTTTATTTATTAAAAAAAACTTTATAAATTGTAAAAATAAAAAAATCTGTTAAAAAAAAACTAAATGAGGGCCATAAAGTCGAAGGAAGTGGAAGTGGAAAGGGTTAATTTTTTTTATTTTTTTTACCTCTGTGTATGTTATTAATTTATTTTTTGTTACAGGTCACTCTCTGTGCTTCACTATAAGAATGTGAAGCACAGAGAGTGAATTAGAGGCAAAGTCAGTGTGTGAACACACTGACTTTGCATCTAATTTGCATGTTATCGCGGTGATCACGTTATCACCGCGATCACATGCCCGGAAATGCACCGATCGGGTCCAGGAGCTTTGCCTCGGGTGCAAGGCTTAGTCCTGGACCTGTTGCATACTAGCTGGCGGTGCCCACGGAGCGCACCGCCGGCTAGACTGCATGACGAGTTAACTCGTCTTAAGGTAGCTAATGCTGCGGCTCTTATGACGAGTTAACTCGTCATAAGGTCGGGAAGGGGTTAAAGATCACATGTATAGTGCTCCATTATCACATTATTTATAATGCGTTACACTGTTTGTGAGCTGCTATGTACATTGCATATGATGTTACTTTATCTCTAGCATTTTTGCATACACATATATTGAATCAAAGGACCAGGGTACCATTATTTAAATTAAATAAAGATGAATAAAATAGGAAGCAAAATAGTATCATGCTGTTAAATAGTATTAATACTATTCAAAAAGCTTTACACATGTATTATTCAGATATTCCAAAATATCAATATATTATGTATTTTTTCATTATAATTTTATGCTAAAACCTTTTCATTAAAAAAATGTTTCACGGTAACAGAAGTTATGACTGTTTTTACCACTTTCACCTCTAATGTTTTAGTACTGATGGAGACTATGCTATTTATTAGGAGTTTTATTATACGGTGAGAAAAACAAAGTGGGAGCCTTATCTCAGACCAAGAATGGAAAGCACAGAAATAGCCTATAAGCCTCCATTGCATGAGGAACATCGCAACTACAGGCATAGGTTTTGAGCTAGCATCGACCTCATCAGTTTGTTACCGCAGTGAGCCAGGGGCCCACATCTGGGCCTGACTTGAACAGCCTACAGTGAGAAAAACAGTGGGGGGCAGATTTCAGACGTAGAATGGACAACACTGAAAAAGCCTACCCTATAGGATGGTACCTACTCAGGAGGGCCAAAGTCTGATGATGAGTCCATCTTGACTAGTAACCACAGACATGTGTGGTTACTGTGTTCATTGTGCAGAGGAGGCTTGCCATGCATTTTGAGTCTGTACTGCTCTGATGGGTGTGACCAGTCTGAAATGCTAATGTAAAAATCTCATCTATAATGATGCAGGTGAGCAAAATGCCCTCCTATAGGGCAGTCAATTTTAATGCTCTCCATTATGTGGCACCAACTTCTTTCTCACCTAAGGTTATTCAGCATAGGCCCAGATGTTGGTATCTGACTCACTGCTTCTAGAGGGACCCCAGCCATACAACACTGATGAAGCCTATGATAGGCCAACATATACATCTATGGTTGCTGTCCTTATGGGTGGGACATATCTGCTATGCTAATGGAGAGGTCTCATCTCTAAAGTGAGCAAAAAATGGAGCAAAAAAATCCCTTCCCAGTTAGGTAACATCTTATGGCAGGCTATTTCAAAGCTGTCTGATCTCGGTTTGATACCCCACTTCTTTCTCAGCCTAATATTGTTTTGTAATTCCCAGAAGATGCAAGCACCAAAATGTCATTTCTTTTTCGTTCCCTCACAAGGCAATCGGTAGCCAGCGGCACACCCAATCAGTTCCTGCAAAAAAAAAAAATCACGGGACCTCCCAATGTCACTGCAGGATCTGAGCACAGATCATCACAGGGAGCTGTGATGAGCTGTTAACTGAAGAACGTCCTAGTGTTTTTTTGGATCAGAAAAATAGGACAGCATAGAAAGTCCTAGCATCATGAAGGTGTTAAATTCAAATGTGAGTATTGCACTGTATGCTGGGGACTTTTTACAGGTCAATTTTAGGTCAAACCTAATAAGGAAACACATCTGTAAATTTAGATTGTAGAGACCTTATGGCTAGAAGTACATACCACAGGCCTATGATACTTTGAAAACAAGAAGGCTGTGGTGGCTCTGTTTCTGGATTGACCAGTCTGATATGCTAATAGGGAGGTGTCCACTGTAATGGTGGAAGTGAGTAAGGAATGGTGAGCCCCTCCAAATTATGTACCATGGCAGGCTATTTCAGCTCTGTCAGCTCACAAATCACATGTTAACAGTGGTATAGAATTCAAGAATGCCTTGGATATAGGGCTATGCTGAAGAATAAATTAATCAGTGTGTCTGTTTTGAGTAAATGGGTCTATTGGCTAATGTATGTCATCACAACCCATGTGTTTCTATGAGTCATATAATCAGGACATTACAATATATTTTAAATGTTTTATTTTTCAAAAAGATTGAAATTACGCAATAGTTTTTCCCCCAAAAATCCCATAAACAAAAGTGTCACCAAGGTAGAAAAAAGGCATAAATGCTATTTCTTATACAAAATGGAAATTGCGCCTTTCTTCTACATCCCTACAGTAATGCGGTGTGCGGGAAGTCAAGCCTCCACCAAAATGGATTTGGTGGAGATCCTCTGCCACTTTTGTCAGGAGTTAGAATTACAAATTAGTGCATATGGCGATATTGCCATTTGTTGTTCAAGATTAGCAGTAACATTGTAAACTACGTATTCATTAATATGCAATGAAACCATAACATGGTATATTCAATGAAACAGTAAGTTGATACATTTTTTACCTTGTAGAGATGAGCTGGGGCTTGATGTTTGGCTGCTCCCAGAGGCTGTTGGGATGCTATTACCTGAAGGAAAGGAAAACATTAAGTAAGCACTTATGTTTGCAAAATTATGCAAACTCACTCAAGTATTGTGACCTACACAGACCAGTATGTTGTTAGGTTGTTAGGCAGCATTGATGGAATTTGTATTTTTCATTAAAAACAAAGAGGACAACAGGTAAAAACTCTAAAAATGGATCTTCAAGGATTACAAATGGTTGTCTAGAGTGTGCATGGATTTCATACATATTGTGCCATATATATATTTTTTGGTGATAGGAAGTCACTTTTTAATTTATACATAAACAATTTGGCAATCATGAGTATCCTCTTGGATCCTCACTGTTTTACATTGTAAATTGACTAGTTTAGCATATTCCTCTCTGTTTACCTAAAATAACTAGAGACAATCTGAGGACCAATTAGAACTCAGTAATGTTCCATAGAACAGGAGAAAGGAGTTGGAGATACGCAGTATTATTATGGCAGAGACAAGCAAAGAAGTGGGATGCCTCTCAGCGAGAATGGACAAAAGCTTAAATAGCCAGCCCTATACAATGTAACCTACTCGGGAGAGGAATCACCATTTTTTGCTCGCTTGAACCATTACAGAGGGAACTTCTCCATTAGCATATCAGACTGGTCCCACCAATTAGGGCAGTCCAGAACTGCCTGTCAAGACTCCTCTGAACAAGGGACACAGCAACTACAGACGTACGTTTTGGCCTTCATTGACCTTGTCAGTGTGGTATGGCTAGTATCCCTGTAGGTTCAGCAAGCAGGGACCCATGTCTGGGCATACCCCAATAACTCATGAAGACACACAGATAAGTGGGTTTTCTCTGTGTGAGAATTGACAAAAGCTCAAATAACCAGTTATATAAGATGCAACCTACTCTGGAGAAGAATAATTATTATAGCAGGAAGAAAATAATTATCAAGTCTTGATCAATCTGATCAAGCGATATTCTAAAAACAGAGTGTAACTGTTATAAGATTACAACTTTTTATATCTATATTGTTTATATATATACATATTGTACATATTTTTTCTATTTATCTGTATGTATAATTATATAAACTGTATGTAATCCCAAAATGTCATTGTATGCTTATGCATGTTAAACTTGTTTTGGACTTGGTCCCCAGGACATATTTGAAAACAAAAGAAATGTCAATGTATTCTTCCTGGTAATACACGTTATAAATAAATAAGAGGTGTAGGACCCTCTATGTTGTACTTCAAGAAGAGAAAGGCCTGGGGTCTATCTGTAACTCTTTGCTGGGTATGCATCCTGGTTGAGTGCAATACCTGTTGAGTCTGCAATTGAAGAACCGCTCCAGGATCCTGATAAGTTTCTGTCTATCACCCACAGCACTGACAGTGCAAATGGACCACTACTCAATTCCTAGGTGGAGCCCAGGCTAGAATTTCCTGAAGCAGTTGGATGGAGTAAAAGTCAAAATGTGTAGCCTAGAAAATACCATGTATTGTGCTGAACTACAAATTTCCTCATTTTTAATGGGTTTTAAAAGCTACTATTACTACAGTACGTTTTGTTTTAATGAAAAGGCAAAGGGATTTAAAGCTGCTTCAGCTAAGGCAAATGCATTACTATGACAAAAAAGAAATTATTACATAACAAAATTCCAGCAAAAACAAGTTAGATATTCAAAACAAATTATCTTTACTTACTGAAATAAAAAGCTGAAGGAGTGGAGCTCGGTAAACATCTCCTGGTGGGGACAAATTCATTCTCTCCAGGCATATTTGGGACCTAAGTGGATCTACCTTGTCTCAGAGAGGATATGATAACATTATATAAATATGTTCAGGGCCAATATAAAGAGCTCTCCAGGGACCTGTTCATTAACAGAAATGTACAAAGAACAAGAGTTCACCCCCTGAGACTGAAAAAGCAAAGATTTCATAGACGGCAAAGGAAGGGATTCTTTACGGTAAGGACAATAAAGTAATGGAACTCATTGCCAAGAGAGGTCGTGCTATCAACTACTATAGATGCATTTAAAAATGGTCTGGATGTTTTTTTTTTTAGAAAAGCAGAACATATAGGGCTATTAATAATAGAATAAGCATTAATAATAGAGCTTATTGATCCAAGGAGAAATCTGATTGCCCTGAGAATAAACGTCCTGAGAATAAACGCCCAGACCATAGGACTCCCCACAAAAAATGGTGGCATGGGCTTCCCCCTCATTAGATACATTTATAATGCTAGTAACTTGTTTCATGCAATTAAAATCTTGATCCCAAGTGCTAAATTAGAAAAGTGGTTTTAAATAGAGTCCCAGATGACAAGAGGAAAATATCTATCCTACTATATGGGGACGCTGAACACAAATTCGACCCTGAAACAACTCCACAATAAAAACTCTATAAACGACAACATCCTCCGATTTTGGTACAGGCTGAAGGACAATTTAGGTATGAAAATAAATTATTAAAGTGCCTTAATATAGAGATATTGGAAACTGTTCTCAAGGAATATTCCATTGCTGACTAGAAGATCGGAGGTATTGAAATACTAAGCAATCTAATAAAGGAGGATACTGTCTTATCATTTGCCAGATTAACAGCAGAGTTTAGGATCCCAGGTCGGAACTTGTTTAGTTACCTTAGAGTAAAAAACTGCTTAAGAAACCATCTAGCATCTAATTCTATAATAAAACAAGAGGAGCTAATTAGTGTTGAGCGAATCCGAACCGCACTGTTCGGGTCCGTACCGAACATAACGGTGTTCGGACCCCGAACCCGAACACTCCACTGTATGTTCGTGTTGGAGTTTGGGGTTCGGCTATAAACCGAAAGTTTCGGTTTATAGAATAGCAATAGCATTACAGGGAGTGCAGAATTATTAGGCAAATTAGTATTTTGACCACATCATCCTCTTTATGCATGTTGTCTTACTCCAAGCTGTATAGGCTCGAAAGCCTACTACCAATTAAGCATATTAGGTGATGTGCATCTCTGTAATGAGAAGGGGTTGTGGTCTAATGACATCAACACCCTATATCAGGTGTGCATAATTATTAGGCAACTTCCTTTCCTTTGGCAAAATGGGTCAAAAGAAGGACTTGACAGGCCCAGAAAAGTCAAAAATAGTGAGATATCTTGCAGAGGGATGCAGCACTCTTAAAATTGCAAAGCTTCTGAAGCGTGATCATCGAACAATCAAGCGTTTCATTCAAAATAGTCAACAGGGTCGCAAGAAGCGTGTGGAAAAACCAATGCGCAAAATAACTGCCCATGAACTGAGAAAAGTCAAGCGTGCAGCTGCCACGATGCCACTTGCCACCAGTTTGGCCATATTTCAGAGCTGCAACATCACTGGAGTGCCCAAAAGCACAAGGTGTGCAATACTCAGAGACATGGCCAAGGTAAGAAAGGCTGAAAGACGACCACCACTGAACAAGACACACAAGCTGAAACGTCAAGACTGGGCCAAGAAATATCTCAAGACTGATTTTTCTAAGGTTTTATGGACTGATGAAATGAGAGTGAGTCTTGATGGGCCAGATGGATGGGCCCGTGGCTGGATTGGTAAAGGGCAGAGAGCTCCAGTCCGACTCAGACGCCAGCAAGGTGGAGGTGGAGTACTGGTTTGGGCTGGTATCATCAAAGATGAGCTTGTGGGGCCTTTTCGGGTTGAGGATGGAGTCAAGCTCAACTCCCAGTCCTACTGCCAGTTCCTGGAAGACACCTTCTTCAAGCAGTGGTACAGGAAGAAGTCTGCATCCTTCAAGAAAAACATGATTTTCATGCAGGACAATGCTCCATCACACGGTTCCAAGTACTCCACAGCGTGGCTGGCAAGAAAGGGTATAAAAAAGACATGGCCTCCTTGTTCACCTGATCTGAACCCCATTGAGAACCTGTGGTCCATCATCAAATGTGAGCTTTACAAGGAGGGAAAACAGTACACCTCTCTGAACAGTGTCTGGGAGGCTGTGGTTGCTGCTGCACGCAATGTTGATGGTGAACAGATCAAAACACTGACAGAATCCATGGATGGCAGGCTTTTGAGTGTCCTTGCAAAGAAAGGTGGCTATGTTGGTCACTGATTTGTTTTTGTTTTGTTTTTGAATGTCAGAAATGTATATTTGTGAATGTTGAGATGTTATATTGGTTTCACTGGTAAAAATAAATAATTGAAATGGGTATATATTTGTTTTTTGTTAAGTTGCCTAATAATTATGCACAGTAATAGTCACCTGCACACACAGATATCCCCCTAAAATAGCTAAAACTAAAAACAAACTAAAAACTACTTCCAAAAATATTCAGCTTTGATATTAATGAGTTTTTTGGGTTCATTGAGAACATGGTTGTTGTTCAATAATAAAATTAATCCTCAAAAATACAACTTGCCTAATAATTCTTCACTCCCTGTATATGTATTCCATAAACCGAAAGTCTATAAACCGAATGTCTTTCGGTTTATAGACTTTCGGTTTATGGAATACATGGAATGCTATTGGCTTTCTATAAACCGAAATAGAGTCCCTATTCATAAGAAATTCTTATGAATGGGGACTCTATTTCGGTTTATAGAAAGCCAGTAGCATTACATGTATTCCATAAACTGAAAGTCTATAAACAGAAAGACATTCGGTTTATAGACTTTCGGTTTATAGAATACATATAATGCTATTGCTATTCTATAAACCGAAATAGAGTCCCCATTCATACGAATAGGTCAATTGACCTATTCGTATGAATGGGGACACTATTTCGGTTCATAGAATAGCAATAGCATTACATGTATTACATCTGAGAGTCAAATACTGTGCTTAAAGCGCACTTTGAAAAATTCTAATAGTTTTGGGTGGTAAATAGTACATTTTCGTCTTGTGGTGCACTTCATATATGAGAGTCAAACAGAACCGTCCAATACTGTGCTAACAGCGCACTTTGAAAAATTCGAATTGTTTTGGGTGCTAAATAGTACATTTGCGTCTTGCGGTGCACTTCATATCTGAGAGTCAAATAGAATAGTCCAATACTGTGCTTACACTTTGAAAAATTCTGGCTACCTCCTCCTCCTCCTCCACCGCCGCTTCCACCTACACCGCCACGGTCACCGCCTCCTCAACCTATGGGTCACTTAGTATAAACTGAAAGAGAATACCCTGCACTCCAACCCTCTCTCAAATGGATAATTATGTTGATCCTCCTGGCAGCCATGCTTTAGATTTAGATTTATTGCTATTTTATGGCTCAGCTGTATTTTTAATTTGTATGTATTTTATGTTATTTGAAGTTATTTCCCTATCCATATTTGTTTGCAGGGCACTTGTCCTACTCTTACCCACATTTTAATTCCTTTTGCCGCCCTCTAGCCCTTTCCAGGACTTTTTTAGAGGCATTTTAGTGCCCAAAAGTTCGTGTCCCCATTGACTTCAATGAGGTTTGGGTTCGGGGTCAAGTTCGAGCCCGAACCTGGAATTTTTTTACCGAAGTTGGCTGGGACAGGTGCAGACGGAAGAGCTCTGACCCACGAGTTTCCTCATTCTGGTGTATTTTTTGTTGTTGTTATGTCTGGTCGTATAACGCGACCAACAGTGTATATATAATTATACCGTAAACACACAAACAGGTTTTATTTCAACACTACGCTTATCATTGTGTGTAATAAGTTACTCCAGATGGGTTGTACAATGTATGTCACTTTTTTTGGTAAGTCTTGTTGTCTCATCTTTTTTATATATGTATTTCCATAAAAACATAATACGTCCAATTCAAATTCAAAATCTATCCTGCTGTCTTTTTATAATGTTTTCTGAAAAATACATGTATACTTATGTTTACTTTTGGTGTTGAAGTATCTTCAAGGCTTTTACATAGACTCATGGCTTCTATTACTTGGTGTGAACAGAATAAGCTTGTGAGTGTGTAACTAAAAAACACACAAATATAGTGTTATTAAGTTTACTGATGTTTCTGGTTTTTGGTTAGCCTTGTAATGTTTACATTAAAACATAATGTGGCGTATTAATATCTGCTAAAACATACTTCTGTAAAAACTGTTGCTGATTTACAGACCATGTACAGTATGTACTCTACACTTCCATTTTCCTTCCTGATTCAATTTATAGACCAAAGTGTACAGTTAGTTGGGAATAGTTTATATAGCATTAAAGAATAAGAAGCATAACATTGTTACAAATATTTGATTCATCTGGGAAATAAAACTATTTTTGTTACTGTAAAACTTTCATTGTGTTAAAATACATTTGATGCATCTAAACTGTACATGAGTAATTTATTTGTTCCCCCTGGACAATTCATTCTGCAGTGGAGCGAGATACTGTATAAGCCACCAACCAAATTTGACACATTTGCCAATTCTAACTTATATATATAAGCTCCTGAGCAATATTTGTAGGCCCCCATTTCAAGTATAGTTACTTTGATTGTATTTTTGAAACATCTTCAATGTTGCATTTGTTTACCCTCTCAGGCTCCAAAAAAATGATGGAGAATTCTGTAGACTGGTAAAGTAAAGATACTTAGAATACAGATATTTAAATTGTAATAAATTTATATTTTTTTGCAAGTTATTGAACCTTAATATATGAAAAAGGCCATTTTCAAACTGGAGTGGTCCTTTAGTGGACTAAAGGAACTATATAAAACATATAATACACATGTTGCTGCTACATAAATAAAATTCTGTGTACATATACATACACGCATAAATTCAGAAGCAGAAAAAAATAATGCATTCACCTCTTAATCATAATCAATGACCTCATTATAGAGATATTTACCACAAAATATCAACGTGTTCAGTTTCAGGAAAGCAAACAAATGAGGACATGATAATTATCATGACACCATGAAGTAATCAGGATAATTACAACCTAGCTATTACAGTAGAAACAGATGATGATTTCAAAGACATAAAATATATCACAATGTACAATCCAATAAATTAGCAAAACATTCCACTGTAGTGAACGAACAACACTAAAAAACATAAAGAAACTAGCGATTATAACTCTTTTAACTATATATCTGTGTATTGGAATAAATAAGCATTCCCAATACGAAGCACACCTTCCCAACAGGGAAATGATTATAATTATTTTTGCAGAAATAATAACACTTGAAACAACTATTCAAGTGAACAATAAAAAATGTATGTGAGTACTGTGCATTAAAATGATTAATAGCTGCAACTCCCTTCTCGTCTCAACCAGAAAAATAGTGGTACCAAAAGAAAAGTGGGTTGTACGCTTTCACTCCAATCGAGTGATATAATAAAACGTATAGAACCATTTCAACATAAATTGCATCAGGATGTACACATGAAAAATAAAAATATATATAGTGTAAACATAGCAATAAAAAGTGCATTCTGTGGTAGTGGCCACTCACTTATTCCTGAGCAGGCTAACTGCTCATGTACTGCGCTTCCATTTGAGAACTGTTGGGTGAAGGAACTGCTCTCTTAGATGTCAGGGAACCAGGTCACTCAATTAGAGAGGAAAAGGCAAAATACATCAGTAGTAATCCAATTTTAATTTAAAAAAAAGATAAATATTAACTTACATGAAAGTGTCCAGTACTGTTCTCAATCATATATTGAAGGAGTCTCATACAAATATAAGTATACCAAGCTCTCCTCCCTTCCAAACAACATGTCCCATTCCACACAAAAGGGGTTTTAGATACCTACTGATGCATTTTTGAAAAGGTAATGTATTTTATTATACAACTATTGTTATACAACTATTCAAGTAAAGTGTCCATAGCTCCATTGTACGGTAATTAGACCACTGGTTGACTTATCTGTTTCCATATGGTCGAACCATATCTGCAAATGGAAGAAAGACAAAAACGAAGATGTGGGATCCCTCTCAGCGAAAACGGGCAAAAGCTGAAATAGCCAGCCCTATAGGATGTAACCTACTCGAGAGAGTAATCACCGTTTTTTGCTCGCTTGCACCATTACAGAGGAAACCTCTCCATTAGCATATCAGACTGGTCCCACCCATAAGGGCAGTCCAGATCCAAATAGCCTGGCAGGTCTCCTCTGCACGAAGAGTACAGGCCTCATCAGTGTGGTACGGCTGGTATCCCTCTAGGTGCAGCAAGCTAGGGACCCACGTCTGGGCATACCTTAAAAGCTCATTGAGACAAAAACGAAGATGTGGAAGAAAGACTCCCATAGCATTCAAATACTTTATCAGATACCATTGGTCAAACATACATAAAAACATAAAGTATAAGCATTTCATTATTACTGTTTTTTCCATATCTATAGGACAGAGAGTCATTTTATTTAGTTAGGTAGATAGTTTTGCGTGGTATATTAGTGACGTCTTGGTGAGTGGAATAAAATTGGGGTCCACCACCTTCTGCATACCTTTGAATATGGCCTGCAAAAAGGGTTTTATTTTTAGGCACTATAAGTGGTGGTACACTCAAAGGATATTTTTTTACAGGTTATTTACTTCATTGAGAGTTGTCCCCTTGACAAGGTAGGGGTAGAGTGAGTAGGTAGGGTTAATATTAATTTATTTAATTTATTGTATAAATGTATTATGCAGGGGGTATTTTTTTATTATTTATGTCTTCTGGGGGCCTATTAATGTGGTGGGGTGGCTATATATATTCTGATTCCAGGGCTCCTAGTCCCACTAATAACAATTGGCTAGCTGTCTATGATTACGTCCCAGTATGGCATGAAACACACAAGGCGTTAAATAGGCTGTATTTATGCTCTCTTGTACGCGCACTTTTCTTATTTAAATAACTGGATTTCATTGTTGTAATATTCAGCTGTGTTTGAAGGCTCCATCTGCAATTCCATGTATTTTCATTTCACTTGCCCGACCCCAATATGTGTTAGGGGTCCTAGAGGCAATTTGGGGAGCAGGTTTTGTCAGATAAGGAAATGGGGGACTCACTTTTTTTCCTATTATGAGGTCGAATTTGACATAAACCCCCCACTTGTTTCAGTTTGCCTTCCATTTTCTACCATCTCCGAGGTTGAGTTTGACTTATTGTTGATGCCCTCAGCATACTCCATGGGATGATAGGAAGTCGGTAAATAGACCCCTTAATGTATTAAACTATCCTAGGTCAAGTATGCTGAGTCTGATGTCTAGCAGCTTAATAAAACTTTCTTCACCCTCAGCCACATTTGTGAAAGAGCAAAAGCGGAATGGCTAGCAGATGCCCTCACATGATACGATAAGATTTATTACAGGTTCAGATTCCCTTATCCAGTCATGCGTTATCCAAAATGATCCGTTATCCGTAAAAAAAAATTGGAAGTTGCAAATTGCACACACACTCCTGTCAGAATGCAAGCACTCAACATTTTATTCATTGTCCAGCCCCCTTAAGCTGAAATATAGTCTTGCCATGCATGTTCAGTTTCCCCTACACTCACAAAGAGTAATACAAAGGCATGTGTGCAGACCTGACACACCAACGGCAGGTTCCCAGCGATGCCTCACATCACATCTACATCACAGTAAAAGTGATGTATTTGCTCTATACAGTATCTGAATTGATACTACTGTATTTCATGCGTGCTGAGAGACATTAATATATCTTATTGTGAAAATGATCCATTATCCAAAATTATCCGTTATCCAAAAATACTTCTGGTCCCATGAATTTTGGATAAGGAATACTTAACCTGTAATATATTTGAACCACAAGTAGTAATGTATGTAAAACAAACTATGCATCAGTATGTTATCTGGTAGAATCTGTTTAGTTGTTACATAAACTGCAGACTTTGATTTTGCTACCTCATGCTTGTGTGTACTGGTACATGATATGTAGCTTTACATATTCCCCATTGTAGTAAATCACTTGTCCAGGTGATACTCGAAAAATTTGAATATCGTGCAAAAGTTCATTTATTTCAGTAATGCAACGTAAAAGGGGTAACTAATATATGAGATAGACGCATTACATGCAAAGCAAGATAGTTCAAGCCGTGATTTGCCATAAGTGCAATATTTATGGCTTACAGCTCATGAAAACCCTGAATCCACAATCTCAGTAAATTAGAATATTGTGAAAAGGTGCAATATTCTAGGCTCACAGTGTCCCACTCTAATCAACTAAGTAAGCCATAACACCTGCAAAGGGTTTTGAGCCTTTAAATGGTCTCTCAGTCTTGTTCAGTAGGAATCACAATCATGGGGAAGACTGCTGACCTGACAGTTGTGCAGAAAACCATTATTGACACCCTTCATAAGGAGGGAAAGCCTCAAAAGGTAATTGCAAAGGAAGTTGGAGGTTCCCAAAGTGTTGTATCAAAGCACATTAATAGAAAGTTATGTGGAAGGGAAAAGTGTGGAAGAAAAAGGTGCACAAGCAGCAGGGATGACCGCAGCCTGGAGAGGATGGTCAGGAAAAGGCCATTCAAATGTGTTGGGGACTTTCACAAAGATGGACTGAGGCTGGAGTCAGTGCATCAAGAGCCACCACACACAAACGGATCCTGGACATGGGCTTCAGATGTCGTATTCCTCTTATCAAGCCGCTTCTGAACATAAAACAACGTCAGAAGCGTCTTACCTGGGCTAAAGAAAAACAGACCTGGTCTGTTGTTCAGTGGTCCAAAGTCAACATTTGCATCTCATTTGGAAACCAAGGACCCAGAGTCTGTAGGAAGAATGGAGAGGCGCACACTGCAAGATGCTTGAAGTCCAGTGTGAAGTTTCCACAGTCTGTGTTGATCTATGGGGCATTCCCAAGAGTAGGGGCGTTGCTAGGTCTCCAAAAGACCCGGGGCTGGAGCCCGGACAGATTTGATAGAAGTGGAGTAAATAAGCTCACATACTTAGGTGCCATACAGACTGATATATTTGATGCCAATGAACTATAAGTATAAATGGGTATTTACCAGGGCTCAACAAATCCTGGACACCAGGAAATTATACCTGTTGCCTGGATATTGTTTTCCCTGCACGGGGCCCTCGCCACTGCGATCATTTTATTTATTTATTTATCCAGCGGAGCCCGAGGGAGCAGTGTGTGTACCGGCTGCACAGTCTTATAGTGTCCGGGCGCTGAGTGTGCTCAGCAGGGCTAGAAACAACAGCAGCCCTGCACAGACCGGGCTTGAATGAGGTATTGCAGCAAGGAGGGGGACATATTGATAGATGCACTTTTTTTTATCGTAAACAACAAAATCATTGCTGACTTTTGTGTAAGTGTATGTGACTGACAGTGTGTGTGTGTGTGTATGACTGACTGCATGTGTGTGTGTGTGACTGATTGTGTGTTTATGTGACTGATTGTGTGTTTATGTGACTGACTGTATGTGTCTGTGACTGACTGTATGTGTTTGTCTGTCTGTTACTGACTATGTGTGTGTGTCTGTCTGTGACTGACTGTATGTCTGCCTGTGACCGACTGTATGCGTGTGTCTGTATGTGTCTGTGTGTGTCTATCTGTCTGTCTGTGACTGACTCCACAGCAATAAAACTCGCAGTAATGTGCAGTGTGTGAGTGTATCACAGTCTCAACAGCAATAAAACTCATTACTGTACCACAATATACAATAAGACTCACAGCACAAGAAAAACTCACATTACTCAAAATTACACATAAATACACAGGCAGCCACACATACACACTTGCACAGTTACACATACATACACACACCCTTACACACAGAGACACACAATCCCACTTACACACACCAACTTACATCACACACACACTTGAGCAAATTCCCATGATTTCAAAATAACTGAACATACAACATTTTGTGTACGTTGCATACACCATTTACCTGACTTTAAGAAAAAAAAGTAGACCAACAGTCTCAAAATGCATTGTTTTATTGATTGCATGTAATATTCTAATTTACTGAGATTGTGGATTTGGGGTTTTCATTAGCTGTAAGCCATAATCATCTCACTTATGACAAATCACGGCTTGAAATATCTTGCTTTGCATGTAATGTGTCTATCTCATGTATTAGTTACCCCTTTTACGTTGCATTACTGACATTAATGAACTTTTGCACGATATTCTAATTTTTCAAGTATCACCTGTATGTGTGACAGATCGTCATAAATGGGTGACAGTACATATTCAGTTTAAACACTTTTTTCTCATAAAACATGCCCTTGCTTCAATTCTACTAACACCCTGCACAGGTTTTTTTTTGTATACTTTACATTGTGTCAGTGACAGAATCCTTTAAAAAGCGCGACCTTAGATATCACATAAGGCACACTAAGTTGTTTTTTTTTAGGGCATACCACCAAAAAATGTATGCCATATTACTCACTAATACATCTGTATTTAGCGCGAGTCTGACAAGGCAATTGTGGTAAGTTCTCAGTCTGCAATGTGGATGATGGGGCATGTCCTGGAGGGCTGAGTAAGTCCTGGGGGTGCAATATGGTTAATGTGGCATGTCTGCGGGTAAGTCCTGGTTCTGCAATATGGGTGATGGGGCATGTTCTGGGGTAAGATCTTGGTATGTACTGTACTCTTGACAATGTCACGAAGTGGAGGAGCTTAGTCATTATCAGTGCAGCATGCAAACGGTTGATGAACGGTGATGCCACAGCCAATTAAAATAAGCCACTGTCAGGTACCAATTACCATGCCACAGTCACTTTGCCATTAAAATATGCAACAGTCAGTTTGCCTATTAAAATATGCCACCGCTTGTCCATTAAATCAGGGCTTGACAAATTTAACTGACTTTTAGGAGCCAGCTAAAAAATCTAGAAGCCAGACAACAGCACATACACACAATCACGCGCAGTCACACACACACACACACACACACACACACACACACACACACACACACACACACACAAATACTTACCCATTAGTATGCCAGTATTATTTTGTCATTAATATGCCAGTGTTATTTTATTAAGTCACAGCAAATAGTAGGCCAGTATTTTTTGCCATTAATAAGCCACAGACAATTTGCCTAATAATATGCCAGTATGATTTAACCCCCTCAATATGCCAGGATTTTGTCACTCAATATTCCAGGATTTAGCCATTTAATATGCCAGGATTTAGCCATTTAATATGCCAGGATTTAACCCCTCAATATGCCAGGATTTAGCCATTTAATATGCCAGGATTTTGCCCCTCAATATGCCAGGATTTAGCCACTCAATATGTCAGGATTTAGCCATTCAATATGCCAGGATTTAGCCATTTAATATGCCAGGATTTAACCCCTCAATATGCCAGGATTTAGCCATGTAATACGCCAGGATTTAGCCATTCAATATGCCAGAATTTAGCCATTCAATATGCCAGAATTTTGCCCCTCAATATGTCAGGATTTAGCCATTTAATATGCCATGATTTAACCCCTCAATATTCCAGGATTTTGCTCGTTGTATTCCCCCCTCCTCCCCCTTTCCCAGCATTTACCTTACTTGCTGCTCCGTGTCCTCGTGGTCTCCTCTGTGCAGTCTTCCCTCCTGCACGGGGGAGGGAAACACAGACACCGGATGTGACATAACGTCACATCCGGTGTCGGTGTTTTTTTACTTTCTTCTTCTCGGCAGCTGCATCCAGCGGATGCGGACTGATGGCTGTTGTCCACATGACTCTCTCAATGTGAGACAGACATGTGGGCAGCGGCTGGGGGCAAATATTGCCCCCTCTTGCGGACGCCCATGGTGCTAGGGTTAGTTGTGTGTCTGCAATGTGGGTGATGGTGTATGTCCGGGAGTACTAGGGTAAGTCTTGGGTCTGCATTGTGGCTTAATGGTCATATCCTGGTGTGCTGGGGTATGTCCTGGTTCTGCAATGTGGGTGGAGAGGTGAATTTAGTTGTGCTTAGTGAAGCACAAAACCAAAATACACCTCTGCTGTAAATCACTCTGTAACTTATATAAATTAATGTGAGGACTTTTAAAGCCACAGCAAATCATATTAAAAGGCTCTCGTTGCATGCTATAAAATAAACAGTTAATTTGGGTGTTACCTATTTAATAAAATAAGAAAAGGATAGAATTTTAAACACATATTGCTTTAAAACTGTATTTATATGGAACTGTTTATTTCTTGCAGCTGGTTAGGGTTATAACCATCTCTCAAAAATACTGGCCATGCTATTGACTCCATAGACTTTAATATTGACCTGAAGACAATTTTTACCCTCCTGCTGGTATACTACCTGTTTGGTGGCAACTCTACAGTTGGAACGTTTTGTAATTTTTATACACTCTTTTTCAGGAATCCACAAGGTCATTAATGATCTTTGTTTTTCCTAAACTTACAATCTTCCAGAAATTGTTCCAAATGTGTTGGTAGAGTTATTAGCAGGAAGCTGGAAGCAACAAGCACTAAACAACATGCAAACGTGCACAGGAAACAAAACACTTTGACTGCTCCACCTAATGTGTATTGAACAGTATATTAAGGGTGGAAACGTATATACAGTGGTTTATGGGAACCAAGAACTACTTGAAAAACAATGAAATGTTGATACAATCTTTCCAATGTCATCATCTTTCTCTAAACTGTCGGAACTCTTTCAAACCAGAGCATCCCATTATGCCAGGTTTGGGAAAATTCTCCTATTTAACTATCTTTCCAACTCCACTATTAATGCCTGGATGTTGCAGATCACTTGCAGTTCATATTTCATTTTTTAGATTAATAGTCCCATCAAAGTTTGCAGCTGATTGGAAAACAAACAAGCAGATGCATCTGCTATAAAGCTAATTAACAATTAATCAAATACTGTGCAAGATTTGACAAAGTAGAGTCCTTAATTCCTACAGACTTATACAGGCACAATAGGGGGGAGTACAGTCAGTAAGCCAAGCTGTCCTGGGGCCACCCAGTCGGAGGATGCCTGTGCAATGAGCACAGATATCATTAAGTATGAAAATATATTTAATAGCAAAATTTAGGCCTTTTGATTTTTCCATAAATGAAAAGTTGGGTCGGGGGGGGGGGGGGGGGGGGTGCCTTATAATCAGGGTCACCTTTTTTTCGAGTAAATACAGTATGTTCTGTGTTTTTCATTATGTGTTGCGTCCAGTATGTTGCAGCATTATCACTTTAGAAAAGCTGAGGCCTGGCTATATCTGGGGCTGGACACAACAATGTCTCCTTGATGGTGGGGTGTAAAGGTAACTGCAATGGTAAAGACCAAGTGTACATCGTGCGTGCAGTGACAAGAGAGGAAGGGCGAGTGGATGTGCTCATATCCTTCCTCACAGTGCACCAGTGCATGTCTCCTACACATTAGCAGTACCCTAGATCACCAGAGGGTAAGTGTCGGGAATGGAACCTTTTTGCTTTTATAGCTATACATTTGCTTACAATTGTTTACTCACATAATCTATAGATAAACATACATTCTATTGTAATATGAAAATCATTGGATGGGAATAAAAATAGATCATATAAATATATAATATAAAAATATATAAAGAAATAACAATAACAAGTCTTAACTGATTTATGAATCTTTAACTGAAATAAACTTTCAAAACAAACATATCTCATTTTAGATCATATTATAGTCTATCGTTGGGGAGAGGTCCCGTTCAGGAAACAGGAAAAGGTCAACTTTTGGATTTCAGTGATGACACAGATGATCAGTGTTTTGTAGAAAAAGATCTTTTAATCCGAATGAGGCAATGAAAATGTGAAGAAAAAACACTTAGAGAAAAAAAGAGTGCTGTTTAGACGTTAGCTCCGTGCGCCTCGGTGCCTCGTCTGGACTTCCTGGTTCAATCAAACCCCGCTGGTACGGTAGGTTTGATTGAACCAGGAAGTCCAGACGAGGCACCGAGGCGCACGGAGCTAACGTCTAAACAGGACTCTTTTTTTCTCTAAGTGTTTTTTCTTCACATTTTCATTGCCTCATTCGGATTAAAAGATCTTTTTCTACAAAACACTGATCATCTGTGTCATCACTGAAATCTGAAAGTTACCATCCGTGGAGGGGGCAAGTATATATATATATATACACTCACCTGTACCAAGCTCCTATGTAGTTAGGAGCTAATCTTGTGAGTGGATTTCTTCACTAATAGAAGTGCTAACCCACAGTACTATACATTCTGCACCATTGTGTATTTCATTTATATTTTTACAGGTTTACCTTAAGGACTACATCTTCCATTATAAGTATTTACACGTTTATATTGCACTATTGTGTTTCATTGTATTTATATAAGTGCATTGTTTTGTTGGTCCACATTTCCTCACAAAATATTTATTATCATTTTTCACGTTTTTGTCACATATCACTGATTGATTTATTTAAGTGTCCAGACACTGTGCGCTGAGACTACACTTTTTTGCTTGTTTCTATTTGCACAGTTTTTGAAGCTGTCTGTTGCTATTTGTTACAGCTGCCGGTGTCAGGTGGACACGTGTTTTATATTATTCACTATATTGTGATTTGCAGCACATATTTTGGTTTGCTCATCCAGTTCACTGTTTTTTTAAAGGTCAACTTTTACCTGGAAGACAAAACTTGTCATCAGATGGATTAACAACATCCGTTATTGTCAGTATTAGAGAGTAATGAGAAATAACTCTAAGGTGAGTGATTCATCATGTGAAATTCTGTAATTAAGATTACAAGGTCAGAGATGAAGGTAAGAGAAAGGGCATGAATAATGGATCAAGGCCATCTACTTATTTTGACTATAGATATCACAGTGGCAAGACATTCCTTAATTCTTCTTAAAAATTCAAAAAGGTATTTAAAATATATACTATTTTATGAAGGCAGTGATCTTAAAAGTAAAAAACTAGTCTGCGCCTTAGGGAAAAAGATAAAAAATGGGATACAATGCACCATAGTGCTTCCAAATTCACTAGAAAGAGCTTCAAAATATCTGTGGATGTAATGCTCACACCCACTGATTTGTTGTAGTAGATCGTAATTTGCCATGCCCTGTCAAGTAGCAGACATAGATAGCTGAGAAAAATACCAGTTACAAGAATATTCTAGCAGTTAAAAAAACTGAGCGTACACTTTGCTAACAATGCCACCCCAACTATACAATTTTAAGCTGCATTCTTGAATTCTATTGGGACCTGCACAGAATTGAAGACAGTAGAAGCTGCAAACCTGATATTTGAGTGTAAATGAACCCTATTTACAATATGTATATCTAGTTAAGACGAATAAAAACATTTTTATAATTATTTATATCTATACGCAGGTCATTTTAAAGGACAACTGTCAACAAAAAAATAAGTTGTGTTTAATGGAAAGATCTGATCACGTGTAGACATTTTAAATAGAAATGTTTTAATGAAAACATACAAATAAAGTGCCTTATTTAGACCGTTCTGCTTGTATGAGGACAATAAGGAGGCAGACATTTTGGGTCCGATCTTCCTAGATTCTAAACCACATGTTTACCCCCTGTTGTAAGTGCAATACTAAGCAAAGAAAGTTCAATTATATACTTTATTTGTATTATTTCATAACATTTTCTTTTTTTACTTAAATTGCCTTCACTTAAACAGAACTTAATTTTTGTCTCACAGTTGTAATTGAGTAAATGTAATGTAAATTAACAGCGATAAAAATCTGCATATAGTTAGGGTTGCCACACATGTGGTATATTATCAGCAGACTGTTAAACAATAGTTTTGAGGCAAATGTTAAGTGTATGGAAGCCATAGGAAATCAATCTCTAAAATGCTGGATTAAAAAAATTATCACAGCATAGCTTGAGTGAAATGCATGAATAAAAAACTGTATAGTACATTTGGCTGAAATACACGTTCCTTGCATCCACAGACAACATCTCTGTTTATAGAACATTATCCTGTGCCAGGAAATGTTTGATTTACAACTGGACAGACAACAGTGGTAACACACATGAACTGTTAACATTTCAGCTTCCTATGTTTTAAATACATGCTTTTACCCATGTCCCCCTTAAGTGCCATAACAATATCAGTTTAACGCAAGTACTAAGCAAGTTGTTATGTATTTGGTGGCCGTATCTTATAGGGCCGTGTGACCCTAACAGATACCAAAAATCAAGGGATACGTATGGCATGGCATATTTTCTGACATATACTGCAAAACAGTTAGAACAGGGGTAGGAAATAAGCAGCTCTCCAGCTACCATTATTGAGCTACATTTTTGCAGATTCTCATTACATTTTATGAGGCACAAACTGGCAAAGGATTATGGGGACTGTCATTTGTAAACTGCTAGAGAGCTAACTTTGCTTGAGAGCTGCTGACTTTAAAAGACAACTGTAGGCAAAATATTACTTGTTTATTTCAAAATATTCCCGCAAGTGTAGCTGTTTTAAAAAGAAACACTGTAATGAAAAAATCCAAGTACAGTACCTTTTGAGACCTGTTTGCTTTGCAACATGGCTGAAATGTTGTTTAGAATCTGTGGTAAGATCTTCCAAGTCTTCAGATTCACATTCTGCCCCATTTAGAGCTATACAGCGCAAAGAGATCTTAATAAGTTACTTTACCATTTTGCTTACAGTTGTCCTTTAAAAGAGCCAGTGGTTTCTGTTTTTGCCCTAAACCATATTAACACGTGTAATATATTGTGTCAGTAGAGGAAAAGTTTGGTATGGCTTACATTTCTCACTCACTCACAGGTAAAAATATATTGTTGTGCTCTTATCACAGTTGTTTAGTTTGGCAGTGATCATGCTGTAGGGCAGATGTGTTCACTTTAATTGCATTGTGGAGAGAATGAATACAGTTATCTCTAGTATTCCACACTCATGTTCTTATACACTTGAGAAACAATAGGTCAGCGGCATAGTTCCCCTCTGGACTATTAATAAATCACTCAACCAGTGAAAATTGTTCTCTCTCTCTTAACTATGGGAGGTTTGTCTGTCCAAGTTTCCCATTTTGACATAGTTATCATGTTTTTAATTCATTGTAATGTATTTTGGTTTAGTTAGACACCTGTGGTTCTCGCAATGTTCCCACAAACTGAGGAAACCATTGCACTCAGACTTGATACCAGATGGAAGACAGTTTAGGATAAAGAAGATAAGCATTGGACTGGTGTCCAAAATATTTTTTTCACATTATGGGAAAGGCCGCTCTTTAACACAATGGAATAATAATTGCAACATTAAGGGGTTATTTACAAAGAACACGTTGTAAAGTTGTTTGTATAATAATGATGGTTCCATTTTTTAATTTCCCTTCACTTTTATGTGCACAAATGGAGCTTTCGACACCTTTTCTTATTGGACTGACCTGACATCTGGTTTTGTGCCACATAGCTTGTATTTTGCCAGCAGACCAGTAAATAATTTACTTGAGGCCTATGTCTAGTCTATGAAAGCAAGAGCCTGTTATTTCTTTGAAGAAAAGGTGGACACTCTAGACAACTGCTACAATAGGGCCACTTTTAGGTTCTATTTCCACTTCTGCAGTTTTTTTTTTTGACATAACTTACATTGTAGCAACATTACTGTCTGTCACCAGTTACAGTGTGTAGGAATTTCTAAAGGCCATAGGTGATCATAGGTAAAATCATTACTAACATCCAATAACTTAATTAAAGGGAAGAACATATTATTATCATTGCATTAACAAAAAAGATGTGAATTGTGGTGGGATGGGAATAGAAACAAAACAAAACAGCATTGATAGCTAATTTGGAAAGACAGGCAAGTTGCAGATATTTTCCAGCTATTAATGGTCTGTCAGGTTGACTGTCTCTTTCTACACTATTACAAATAATCATTAGAAAGAGAGAAACTAGCAATTTATAAAGAGGGATATTTGCCTTCTAATGACCGAGCTATAAAACAGACAGAGTAGGAGAGACTCATCTCAGCTGCTTTAGGGCACTGCAGAGAGGGGAGAGTGGCGCAAGTATAAAAAAATAAATAAAAAGTTTGCCGGTAGAGGCACTGGCTGGGGAGCTCAGAAGATCTCACCAGCCTTCTACACGGCCAGAGTGGAGGATCCTGAGAGGGGCAGACCGCACGGATGAGAGGTGAAGGTCTGCACGCACCCTGTGAAGCAGAGTGGTGTCTTCTTTACAGGGGAGCCGTGGGCAGCATAAGCTCCATGTGTTTAAAACAGCGGGGAGCACGAGCAGCACTTACTGCTCTGTGTGTGTTAAACACAAGGAGTGTATGTTGCCCGCGCTTCAACTAAGACTGGGAGGGAACAAAGGAGGAAGGGGTGAGAACAGAGATGAGAGGAGGCAGGGGAGAGAACAGAAGAGGGGGAAGAGAACAGAGGAGGGGAGGGAGAACAGAGATGGGTAGGAAGGGGAAAGAACAGAGGAGAGGAGAAAACAGAGATGGGGTAGAAGGGGAGAGAACAGAAAAGGGGGGAGGAAACAGATATGGAGAGGAGGGGCGAGAACAGAAATGGGGGAGAGAACGGAGGATAATGGGAGGGGAGAGAAAAGAGATGGGGAGGAGGAGGGGGGAGAGAACAGAGATGGTGAAGGAGGTGAGAGAAAACAGAGATGGGGAAGTGGAGAAAACAGAGATGGAGAGGAGGGAGAGAACAGAGATGGTGGTAGGAGAGGGGGAGAGAACAGAGAAGGGGTAGGAGGGGGAGAGAACAGAGATGGTTGTAGGAGGGGGAGAGAACAGAAGAGGGGGAGGAAACATAGATGAGAGGAGGGGTGAAAACAGAGATGGGGAGGAGGGGGAAGAAAACAGGGATTAGAGGAGGGGGGAGAACAGAGATGGGGAGGAGAGAGAGGGGGAAAGAGATATGGGGAGGGGAGACACATATAGGAAGGAGAAAGAGAGATAAGAGATATGGGGAAGGAGAGATAAGAGATATGGTGAGAGGAAACAAGATATGGGGAGAGGAAGGATAGAAAAGAGATATGGGGAAAGGAATATGGGGAGAGGGAGAGAGGTATGGGAGGGGAAGGAGAGAGAACAGATTTGTGAAGGGAGAAATAGAGAACAGATTTGGGGAGAAGGAGAGAAAACAGGAGGATGAGAGACAGACATAAACATGGGGAGAGGAGAGACATAAAATGTGGGGGATTGGAGAGCGACATACAAGGAAAGATAGAGGAAAGAGACAAACATGGGAAGGTAGAGAGACATACATGGAGGGAGAGGAAAGAGACAGACATGAGGCATAGGGGGGTGCCATGGGACACTTAAGGCCTGCCCTGGTCAGATGCATTTCTACACTGCTACGGGCCACGCCTCACAAACACCAAGACCAAGGCATGAGGGAGCGGAGAAGAACTTGCGTTTGAGGAGAGAGAAAATTTCAGATGAATGTATTAAATATGGGGCCTATAATATGGAGGGGTATTAATTATAGGGCCTATAGTATGAAGGTATTAAATATTACATAGCCTGTTTGAGCTATTTCCTGCACTTTCATTCCTATACAGATTTTTGTTTTGCAGTTTTATAACTTGAACTACAACTAACAGTTGAACTACAAATGCACTTTACAAAACCACAATTTTCTTCTACAAAATAAATATTTTAAACAAACACTGTAAGCACCAGAACCAACATAGCCTAATAGAGCACAAATAAAATATATGTGGGCGGGGGGGGGGGGGGGGGAAGAGTCATGGGATTGTGGTTGGAACGGGGGGGGGGGGGGGGTACCAAAATGTACCTTCATCTGTGTAGAAAAAAAATCCTTCCACTGGCCCTGTTTACAGACTGTGTAGGTCTTTGCTTCAAAATTGAAATGCCTGCAAATGACACAGGCACATAACCAAACTTGCAAGTTTGATTACATTGAATGTAAATAGCGCTCACTTTGAGCGCTGGTTACATTTTACCTGTCAGCATAAGGACCCTTGAAATAAAATTCCATGTTCTGGTATATAAAATTTAGCGTGGAGCAGGTGAGGAGGGATTGGGTGTGAGGAGTGAGTCACACATTCCATACCATCCTCATAGTTGGCACAGCATACAATGTGCTCCTTTGTTAACATATTAAAGGCCACTTTATTAATTATACATAAACTTTCATTGCACTAGCAGTGAGTGACAGTTGGTGACTGGACCACTATGCTTCTTTTATAGTAACGTATTTTCTTTTTGATTTTGTTTTATTTGTTTTAATGGCCACTTCAGGCCATATATAGCCTTTGGTGATAAGCTATGTGTTAACATATTCAGTTCATTTCAACACAGAAACATAGAATGTGTTGGCAGATAAGAACCATTAAGCCCATCTAGTATGCCCAATTTTCTAAATACTTTTATTAGTCCCTGGCCTTATCTTATATGTAGAATAGGATAGCCTTGTGCCTATCCCACGCATGCTTAAACTCATTTACTGTGTTTACCTCTACCACTTCCACTGGAAGGCTATTCCATTCATCCACTACCCTCTCAGTAAAGTAATACTTCTTGATATTACTTTTAAATATTTGTCCTTTTGATTTAAGACCTCTGGTTGTGGAAGATTTTCTTATTTTAAATATCCTCTGCTACTTTACTGTGTTGATTCCCTGTATGATTTTAAATGTTTCTATGAAATAGTTTTTTATATACACTCAAATTGGTTTCTATTAAGTCATAAGTGCCATTATTGCATATAACTTATAAGCTGATGATATCTTATATTTATACTGGTAGTGAAAATCTGTCCACACTATAATTGCTATAATGTTTCATGCTTTAATAGAGTCCAAAAAATATGGTGCCAGATCAGCCATGAGAGATGTGTTTTATTTTTCCCAGCAGCAGGAGACTTACATTTTAAATAAAAAAAACCACACAATGAAAGTATTCGAAAATATATTGTGCATAAAAATCAATAAAGTAATTTATGGATTATCACAAAAAAAAATGTAACCAAGTAAAACCAGAATTAGAGATATATGATTCACACTGTTACTTGCTGTGTACTTTTTTTGTAACTGGGAAGTATGCTTGATAAATACGTAATCATGCCATTTAGATGTGGTATACAATGCATTGCAGAAATGTTCCTTGTTTCATTTATGACTACTTCTTTTAACTAGATACATCTAGTATAATTCTACAGAAACATAGTTTAGATGTTTCTATTATGGCATAGAGCACAGGATATAATAATGGATAATAATAATGGATATGCATATACTATTCATATAAATATTACAAAAGGGAAAGAAAATGTGAAACAATTTTTTTTGCGCGCATTGTATTATTTCTTTAATGTCAGAATAGTTTTGCACCCTGGAAACTTAAAAACATCATGTTTTGTGTGTGCTATGCTCAAAGGCCCATTTTGCATTTTTGTTCACAGAGTGTTGGAGGAAAATGGAGGCAGGATTGTTTGAAATGATAACCTACAAAATAAAATCACCATGAGCATGTTCCATTAATGAGGGGATTTAGTCTGCAGAAGTGTTTCACAACCTATAGGCAGAGTGCTGTGCTATCACAGAATATCCACCCATGGATTATCCAGTGCCTATATAACATGTGATATGTACATACTTGTCTGTCTCAGGGACAGGAAATTGATGAACATGGGTCAACAGCAAAGGTCTATTTAGTCCTCAGAGCATTATGAACACACACTTTGCTACCCTAGTTTGCCTGGCATTTAGTTGTTTGTTATGCACCTTGTCAAGAATGACTATATGACTATGTGAGACTAATGCTAATGTGATAATAACATTTGTGTGGTAGAACATGAGAAGGAAATATTACTCGATGAAAAGATTTTGCTTACATGACGGGCAGTGCCAAAGTGATGTATCACTTGAGTCCCTAGATCAACCCTTCGGAATCATCTAAATACCAGTGGACACATTAACAGATTTGTAATTTTCACTGATTAGGCGATGTTCATGAATATTATACCTGTTGTTGGTATTTCCTGATGATCAACTTTAAAACCTTCTGTCCACAGCAAAGATAATCCAATAGTGAATAGACCAAAAGTACACATTTCATGTTGTCACTCACAAGAATGTAATCTAACTTTTTGCTAGCCTTTGCGGATTTACCCGAATGATATTACAGTGGTTACTGTGTGAATGAAGAGCATACAATTGATATATAAGATGTGTTAGTTCAATCACAACTTAAGATAAAATGTGTGTATAAAATATATCAATCATTTTTATCCTCTACATTTCCAATGTAAATTAAAGATTCACTTTCACATTCTTATTTACTTAAAAAATATCTCTAAAGCAATACTTTTCACATTGTGTATTTGTTCTAATGTCACTGTTGCCAGAAAATATCACAAAACATAACAACAGGGAGTGCATACGTGCCAGTTCACTGTTTTGGCAGCCTTTTGAGAAAAAAGTCTATTAACAATTGGAGGGAAATAAACTATATATTATACATCTAAGTTTACATTACATGAGCAATTCATAACCATCCAGCCAATAGATAAATGTATATCTGTCATCTACATTGACCAGAAATCACCAACGCTGTGTAGACATTTGTCCTGTGAACCTAAGCTATATTTCACATTCAGTTTTGAGTCCTTCTTTAGAACACTTCAAACTGATTATGAGTTCACCATTCAGAGAAACTTCTTAAGACCATAGATTTCAGATCAATGTATTCTTTCGAAAGACTTACTTAATTACTGCGTTTGCTTGAATATAAGGTGACCCTGATTATAAGACAACCCCCCCCAAAGTTTGGATCTTAATGAATGAAAAATAGAAAAGGCAACCTTATTGGAGAAAAAACTTATAAAAGTTATTTCATTTTTGATAAAAATGTTATGAAAAAAAGGAATTACTTTTTATTTTCTTACTCTGTCCACCTTCATCACCACATCACTTGCCATTGCCCCCAGAGTACAATATTCCACTCACATGACCACATTGCAGCACCCACTGCACTTGCCCCTGCACTTAATTGCAAAACCCACTGGACTTGCTTGTGCATCAAATTTCAGCACCAAATGTATTTCCAACTCAGAAGGTGAAGGTGTCAGACAGAAACGGAGGATTTCTGTGTGCACTAAGCAAGGCACAGATATAATTTCAGCTGGCCATAAAGAACAGCCAGGTCCCCTGCAACTCTGTGGGAGACCTGGATCCTAGCCTTATTTGAGGTCTGATAATATGGTAAACCTCGAATATAAGGCAAGGTGACATTTTCAGAGCATTTAACAATAAAACATTTTTTCAGTCAAGGAAGCTTGATGACTTACAGGTAAACGGTGAAACTATGTGAACTCTGATGAGCTATGACTTAAACACTATAGTGAAAGACATTCTTAAAGTTATATTTGTTTAAATCAAGCTTTAAGCCAACAGCAAATATATTCAGTACCTTCACATTTGAATCTACCCTTACTGGAACACTAAACAACACATGTTGCAGTATTATAGACTATAGACAGTACATACAAAAAACAGCTACACTATACAAATTTTCTATAAGTTCCTAAATAATACACCAACTCCTAGTGCACAAAAAATAGAGCGGGGAAGGCAAAAAAAACATTATGTTCTTTCCTTTATTTATTAACAGATACAAAGTATATATTTAAATATTTCTGCATAAATAAAAAAAATAAAAACTAACATTTGGATATAATTATTTTAGTAGCAGTAATTTAGCATGTCTGTGGGCCAAATTAGATGCATCATGAACAGATGTAGCTTGCATATTACAATAGTTTCTAGAATTATATTTTTCTTTGTAAAAGTTTGAAATGTTTTTTGTTTATAGTACTATAATTACACAGTTAAACAGAGGTGTAAGTACAACGGTTTATCTGTAGTGACAGGCCATAATACTCTTACAAATGTAATAAGCGCAAATTATTTGTAACATCTGAACAAGAAGAAAAACACAGCTTCATTAAGAAACATGAACATTTATAATTACCTGACACCAGGTTAACCACAGAGAGAAAGAGGATAGCAACTCTTAGGGACTTCATGATTTTCTGTGACACTGGCTCACATTGTCCATTAGCGCATTTTTTCCAGCAAGGCAGGACTTAATTATCATCTGGAAAAGGTGTGTACTGGTCTTGCCCCTGTCTGCTTATTTTAGGGCTGATAAAGAACTGGAGGAAATACACTTGCTCCCTCTGGGAGTTCAGGACATGGGGGTTGTATTGTTTCAGTTATTAGCAGGAAGTCCTTTTCATTTGGCATTCAGATGTGGTTTTGTGAATAAAAACATTTTTTATTAACCTTGTGATTGCTGTAATATGGTGATGTCCAAAAAGTGCATACACTATTATTTGTGTAGGGAATGCAACCTGAGCATATTCTTGTTATATACAGTATTATTAACATATCTGGTGTTTGTCGTGCGATTGTATATGTGACAACCAATTTGTTTATCAATGGTGATAAAGAAGGGGCAACATTATCAGAAAAGCTTGCGCTTAAGATATTATGAAATATGCCTTAATTCACACCATTGTTATAAAAAAAAACCTTCATTAAAAACATTACACTTTTTAAAATGTATTAACCCCCTAAAACCTAAGTTGTTTTTAACATTCCTAAAAAAAAAAATTGGGCACCAGCCCTTCCATCTTCTGTGTACAGATACTACTGTCACTTGAAGCTGTGTATACCCAACCTAGTCACAGTAACAAAATCACAGGTCTGTGCAGACCTTTGATCTCTTCATAAAAGCCCTCATTAAGACTTTTATCCTTTTTTTGTTGTTGTTGCCAACTGAAATGTCGATTTCACTATGAATCAACCACTGCTGATTTTGTGAAAGTCCTGTGAGTGCCTTAAATTGATTGGATTTGGATATATTTGGAATTTGGAGCAACACCCAGGCATTAAGGTGAATAAATTTTGTGTGGCTGATGAAAGACATTGTGGTATTTATGTATGTATAGTTCCCAAAGCTTCCGATAATATATGTAATATAATTAATATGTAGTTTATGTGTCTGTTACTGTCTCAGTATGCAATTCTGTGTATGTGTACTGTTTTAAGATGAAACATATACATACTCAGTTACAATGACAGATCCAGTCATGCACACACACAAACAGTTATGCATACACATAGTCCCATACACACAGCCATGCGCACATGCACAAATACAGTCACACACACACATGCATTCCCATACGCACAGTCATATACACACAGTTACAACACACACATGAACAGTCACATACACACACAGTCACACAAACACACGCATTCACATGCATACGCAGTCACATACACATAGTTACACACAGTCACACCTAGTGGGGTTGGGTGGAAAAATATACCCCCTTTCCCCCTCTACCTCCCGAATGCTTCCTTACCTCCTTACCATTGCCTATGTTGACTTGGGGGAGAGGTTCAGTGTTAAGAGGCAAATATTAAATATCCATTAGAAGGAAAGGAATATGACCATGGTACTAAGGGTTACAGTTCCTATGATCCTCAACTACCATGATCTTGAGCATCATGCAAACTTTAGATTACAGTCTACAATTCCCACGGTGTTTAGCCAGGAATGGCAGGATGAGTATCATGGGACCTGCAGTTAGTGTGTAGTGTAGGCCTCAACAAAACTTAGAGTTTATACTGTTGACTTAGGACTCATCCCATTATGCTGAACCAGCAACATTGCTGGCTGATCATCATGGTAATTGTAGTTAATTTTATTTGGGGCTGTAGAGATGCCTACACTAAAAGCTTTATTCATGAAAGAGGAAATTGCAAGTAAATGTGAAGGGAATTGTAAAATGGAGATCAAAATAGAGTTTGAAGTATCGCTGAATGGGATCATTTTTCCAACTCAGCTTTATTTTGCAATTCCCTTGTCAGTTCCCTGTAATTCCCTCCTTTCATGAATAAAGTCCATAGTGTAGGCCCCTCCACAGCCCCATCTCCAGCTATCTACAATTCCCATGATCAATAAACTAGTAACATTGCTGGCTCAACATAATGGAAATTGCAGTCAATAAAGGTTATTGTAGTGTTGTGTAGTGTAGCTATGTGGCCGACAGCAAACAAAGTTATTACAGTTGTTGAGTACTCAATTTCTGTTGTGACTAGAACCTGGGAGCATAGCGCAGGGATGGATAACAGAAGGCACAGCTGAGGATGGGAGGCAGGAACAGGCGGGCACCCTTCGGATAATGGAGCGTGGGTGTAGAAAGACCAAAACGAGGTACCAAAGGGGTTAGGCAGAAGCAGAGTTGGGGACGGTCCAAAGGGTCGGGGCAGGTAGACTAGGATCTTAAGTGGAGAGAGGGAAGCCAAGGTCATTATTCGAGATGGTAATACAGTCCACAACACAAGCAGGGGTCAGAAGCCGGGAGATCCAAATGTAGTAGTAGGGTAGGGACTAGAATGGCACTTGAACAAATAGGAGGAGCTGAAAGCAACACCTAGCTTGAAAATGAGGAATCACACAGTGCTTGCTCATTTTATAGTATGTCAGTGCTCTGACTCCTCCTCCCTCCCCTTAGGGAATAGCCTTCCCCCGTCTAGCCAGCACAGGAGTGGGAGGAGGGTTCTGCCTCCTCACTCCCCTCCGAGCTCTCCAATAGGAGCGCACAACCATGTCTGAAGCCACCCCCCCTGCTGTATGTTGGACACTGGAGTGCCCAACTTGAGGCCAGGGATGCGGCCTGGACCACGGTTGCGTGGCCACCTGACGAGAGGCGGAGAAGTGGTAGCCAGAGAACCGAGAAGGGGGACCTAACGGGGATCGTTGAGGTAGGTCGGGAGCCTGACAATTTCCCATGATGCATAGCATGCCAAATGGCTGACTGACACTGATTAAAATTGTAGTTTTGAATATTAACTAACCCTACACATGTTTTAAATAAGTACCTTGCGTATGCAGCATGCAAGCTGTATCTCTGCTCAGGAAGGGATTCTGTGCGTGTGAAGGAGCTGCTGTCAGAGTGAAGGGGAGGTGACCAGCTGGAGGGAGAGGAAGGGCGCAGCCCAAACCATCCTGACAGAAAGGTGTTTACAGAATTAAATAAAATCTTCCCGGATGTGCATTTCCCCACAAGTCCAGCATGATGCGCATCCCATGATGTCACACGCATGAGCGAATGGGTGATTAATGAATATGCATCAAGCCCAGTTAAAGGGTTATAAACTGAGGTGTGTTCTAGCCATCTGGGAGTATATAAACCCTCATTTCACAGGTTACCTTGCATGTGATAGTGACTTGTGTGCCTCACAAGTGTTTTGGTTCTCTATTTGTGATTTTTCTCTTTTGTTGCTGAACCGGTTGGTTCCTGACTCTACTTGCCTGCCATACTTCTCTGACCCAGCTTGTATCTCCATTGCCCCATGTCTGTCCTTCCTACTTTCTAATATCTGTGTATGACCCAGCAGTTGCTGACTCCTCTTTGACCATCACCTGCCCCGATATTGCTTGTGACCTGTTGGTCTTCTCCATTCCTTGTCCCGACGTGTTTTCTTGCCTCATCATGTGCCTGCTGTCCTTCTCATTTATGGAAAGGATCCTCTTGCTAGGTCTTACTAAGTCCTTAGTGACATACTGCCAAGGGTGTGTTATCATTAAGGTCATAAAGGTGAATACCGAAACTTGCTGCTGTGGTACCTAGTGATTGTCCCTGTACCTCATCTGCACTGAGGATTCGTCTATCGGCACCAGACGGTTACACAAGCTACACCAGAATAATCTCTGAATTCAGGAAATATCTACGAAATTTGCCCATATCAATCCTCCAATTATTAGCTAGAGAATTAGACTTTAAAGGGCAGAAAAGTACAGTGCAACATATTCCTAAGTGCTTTTTCATATGGAAATTGCATCATATATGCCATAATATCATATTGATCCAAATTTCCATGACTACAATATTTGTTCAAATGATGATATTTGGACATATATGAAACTATGTCCAAGTCAAAAAACAGGTCACAAACAATGTTAAGCAGCAATGTGCTGCAGATACACAAAAAATAACCACAGTGAAAGGGAAGAATTGCCCATGTAAAATGATTCTACACTGTGGAAATAAAAGACTACCATGAACTGTGTCAGTGTATGAGGTGTGGATTTACCCAAATAGCATGACAGATATTAGGACATAAGTTTAAATAAATATTTATTTATTAATATTCAAATTTGTTTTGACACATTTTTATGACTATTATCAATGCTTATTCTATTATTAATAGCCCTGTATGTCCTGATTTTCTAAAAATAAACAAAAACATCCAGACCATTTTTAAATGCATCTATTGTATTTGATAGCACCACCTCTCTTGGCAGTGAGTTCCATATCCCTTCCTTTGCTGTCGATTAAATCTTTAATTTTCCACTCTCAGGGGATGAACTCGTGTTCTTTGTACAGATCCTCTAATCCTGTTATTAATTTTGTAGCTCTCCTTTACACTTTTTCTAGTTCCATAATATCCTTTTTAAGGACTGGTGCCAATGAACTGTACTGCATATTCAAGGTGAGTTCTTACCATAGACTTGTAAAGAGTCAAGATAATATTTTCATCCCATGAATCAATACCCTGTTTTATACATGCCAATATCTTATTGACTCCTGCAGCTGCTGACTGGCTCTGTTATCTACAATTATTCCTCAGTCCTTTTAATTAGTAGTTTTTTCAAGGGAGATAACAATTAACCAGTTAATGATAATGCCTGTACAAATATGGACTGCCAATGCAATGCATTAGTGACAATGCATGTACATGTACCGGATGAGTTTAAAATAGGGCGATCACAACATGTATGCCTTGATTCGCACTATTTTCGAGTAAAGGCATCCAGAAAAGAAAAAAAAATGGCCATCTGGACCATCCATGGGCAGTCTTAAAGTGACAGGCCAGTGATAATAGTCACTGACCTGTCAATCACGCCCCCTCACCCTAGGCAAATAGGGTGATGGGGTGTTTCAGACTGGGTCTGATTGAGGCAAATCTGAAACACCCAAAAAAGGGGCTGTCTTAGCCTGCAATAGCTGAGACAGGCTGTCTCAGCCATGAAATGGGGAAAGTTTACCTCAACAGTTAGGCAGACCAGGATCAACCATTATTTTTTGCATTTAATAATGTGATCACTGTGAAAATCAGTCACATTGATCACATGCAATAAATGCAAAAAATAAAGTAAATGACAATAGTGCTGTATGAACACTGATATCACAAAATATCCTCTCTCTCTCCCTGATACATTTCTGTCTTGTGTCAGAGAGAGAAAGATGAGAGAAATATACTGTGTCCCAGAAAAAAAGCAATTAAAAAATCACAAAAAACACTTTCTTTCACCATTTTTACACTCTTTATAAAACTTTATACATTACACAGAGGGTTAAATATTAAAAAAAATGGTTGCAAAAGAAACCCCTATCTGTCCTTAAAAACACCATATATTATATGTGGGGATTCATTAAAATGGCAAGCTTACATAGCTAAAGTAGAAAAAAGCTACTGTCCAGAACGGACACCAAACAGAGAATATCACTGCCCTTAAGGGGTTAAAGTATAATTTGCATTGTTATTATTAGAGTTGAGCGGACACCTGGATGTTCGGGCTCGGCAGGTTCGGCCGAGCTTCGAAATAATGTCCGGGTCCGTGCTCGAACTTGACCCCGAACTTGACCCCAAACCCGAACCCCATTGAAATCACGAACTTTTGGCCACTAAAATGCCTCTAAAAAAGAGTAGGACAAGTGCCCTGCAAGCAAATGTGGATAGGGAAATAACTTAAAATAACATAAAATACATACAAATTACCAATACAGCTGAGCCATAAAATAGCACTAGATGGAATCTTTGATTTTAGCTATGGAAGAACATACATCTAAATCTAAAGCATGGCTGCCAGGAGGATCAACAGAATTATCCATTTGAGAGAGGGTTGGAGTGCAGGTTATTCTCTTTCAGTTTATACTAAGTGACCCATAGGTTGACGAGGCAGTGACCGTGGCGGTGTAGGTGGAAGCAGCACTGGAGGAGGAGGAAGAGGAGGTAGCCAGAATTTTTCAAAGTGCGCTGTAAGCACAGTATTGGACTGTTCTATTTGACTCTCAGATAGGAAGTGCACCGCAAGACACAAATGTACTATTTACCACCCAAAACTATTAGAATTTTTCAAAGTGCGCTATAAGCACAGTATTTGACGGTTCTATTTGATTTGAAGTGCAGGACTCAAATGTAATATTTAACACCAACAAATTGCAGTATTTAAAAATGCCCAGTATTAAAGAAGGTGTACATGATGTAACTGGAACTGATGTGGAGACACTGTGGGTGGAGATTAGCTTAGACGCTAAAAAGAATCGCACATTACTTGTAGGTGTATGCTACAAGCCACCAAATATTAGCATTGATGGAGAAGATCAGCTTTTATTACAAATTGAAAAGGCTGCAAATATGAATGAAGTTCTAATCATGGGAGATTTTAATTACCCAGATATAGATTGGAAGTGTGGCACAACTAGTTCAGCTAGGGGCAGCAAGTTTCTGGACCTGCTTAATAACAAATTTATGGCACAATTAGTAGACACCCCAACTAGAATGGATGCCTGTCTGGATTTGGTAATAACAAACAATGAGGAGCTTATCTCAAACATCCAAATAAGAGAACACTTGGGGAATAGTGACCATAATATGGTCTCATTTGAGATTAATGCAAAAAAGCAAATTGGTAAATACGCCACCAAAACACTTAATTTTAGAAGGGCTAACTTTGATGGACTAAGGGCATCGATTGAACATTTAGACTGTGAACGATTGTTTTCTGGACTAAACACAGAAGACAAGTGGAATGCCTTTAAGCACACATTACAAAAGTACACATCCCAATATATACCTTTGGGAAACAAATGCAAAAGACACAAATCAAAACCAATGTGGCTTACAGGTAACGTGAAACAGGAAGTACAAAACAAGAAAATGGCATTCAAACATTATAAAAACACGGGATCAGCATTATCATTTATAGAGTACAAAGAGGCCAACAAAGCCTGCAAAAAGGCAATTAAAATGGCTAAATTGGAAAATGAGAAAAGGGTTGCCAAGGAGAGTAAAACTAACCCCAAAATGTTTTTATAAATATATAAATGGAAAAAAGCTAAAGAGGGAAAATGTTGGGCCCTTGTTATCCCAAATGGGAAATTTGGTAAGTGAGGACAGAGAGAAAGCAGACATTTTAAATACTTTTTTTTCTTCTGTTTATACTAAGGAAGAGCAGATGGACGAGCCCCTGCTACAGGAAGTTATGGGACATTCGCCGCAAACATGGGATTGGCTGACACAGGAAAAAGTGCTTAAGCAATTACACTCTGTTAAGATAGACAAGGCCCCAGGACCAGATGGTATACACCCAAGCACTAGTGTATTTTGGTTGTGTGCTGCCCTAGGCAGACAACATTTGGGCACCCCCCCACCCACATTGCACACCCACAACATTCCCCATCACCCACATTTATAGCCCAATCCCCCTATTACATGCCCCCATCACTCTGATTAATTGGAAGGAGCTAAAGCTTTCTGAACGTTTGGGGAGGGAGAGAAAATGTTTGAAGCACCAGAAGTGTGCTTTACCACCCTCTGGCAAAGTGCCGCCCTAGGCGATTGCCTTGTTTGCCTTGTGGAAGATACACTACTGCACCCAAGGGTACTTAGAGAGTTAAGCATAATTCTGGCCAGGCCACTATTCATGATCTTTAGGGATTCATTCAGTTCAGGTACAGTGCCAACAGACTGGCAAAAGGCGGATGTCATTCCAATATTTAAAAAGGGATCAAAATCTCTGCCAGGTAATTATAGGCCAGTGAGCTTGACATCTGTAGTGGGGAAACTATTTGAAGGATTGCTAAAGGTATACACTCAAGAATACATCTTGAACCAGAATATAATTAGTAAAAGTCAACATGGTTTTGTGAAAGACAGGTCTTGTCAAACAAACTTATTAACATTCTATGAAGAAGTCAGTAAAAATATAGATCTAGGCGTGGCAGTTGATGTGATCTATTTGGATTTTGCGAAAGCATTTGATACAGTTCCACACAAAAGGTTACTCTACAAATTGAGAGAAATAGGTTTGGGGGCAAATGTGTGTATGTGGATTGAAAATTGGCTAAAAGATAGAACACAAAGGGTTGTTGTAAATGGAAAATTCTCAAATTGGACAAGGGTATTAAGCGGAGTACCTCAGGGGTCTGTTTTGGGCCCTCTTCTTTTTAATTTGTTTATTAATGATCTGCCACATTGTGCTGAGAGCCATGTCTCCGTGTTTGCGGAGGACACTAAATTAGGTAAGGCAATAAAGACTAATCTTGATGTTTTTTCTTTACAGGAAGATTTGGACAGAGTGGGGGACTGGGCAGTAAAGTGGCAAATGAGGTTCAATATAGACAAATGTAAAGTTATGCATTATGGGAAAAATAATAACAAAGCAACATATACGTTAAATGGTTTTTCCCTGGGAAAAACTACTAATGAAAAGGATTTAGGAATAATTATAGACAACAAACTTGGCAACAGTGCCCAATGCCAGTCAGCAGCTGCAAGGGCCAATAAGATATTGGCATGTATAAAACGAGGTATAGATTCACGGGAGGAGGATATCATCTTGCCTCTTTACAAATCAATGGTAAGACCTCACCTTGAATATGCAGTACAGTTCTGGGCACCAGTCCTTAAAAAGGATATTAAGGAACTAGAAAAAGTGCAAAGGAGAGCTACAAAATTAATAAGGGGTTTAGAGGATCTTAGTTATGAAGAGAGACTTAAAAAATTGAATTTATATACGTTAGAAAAAAGGCGTCTCAGAGGGGATATGATAACATTATATAAATATTTGCAGGGCCAATATAAAGAGCTCTCCAGTGACCTGTTCATTAACAGAAAGGTACAAAGAACAAGAGGTCACCCCCTCAGACTGGAAGAGCAAAGATTTCATAGACAGCAAAGGAAGGGATTCTTTACGGTTAGGACAATAAAGTTATGGAACTCACTGCCAAGAGAGGTAGTGCTAGCAACCACAATAGATGCATTTAAAAATGGTTTGGATGTTTTTTTAGGAAAGCAGAACATACAGGGCTATTAATAATAGAATAAGCATTAATAAAAGAGCTTATTGATCCAAGGAGAAATCTGATTTCCTCTTGGAGTCAAGAAGGAATTTTTTCCCCCAGGAGGCAAAATTCGAAATAGCTTCCTTAGGGGTTTTTTGCCTTCTTTTGGATCAAAAGCTGTAATGATAGGTAGAAGGGTTGAACTTGATGGACTTGTGTCTTTTTTCAACCTAAATTACTATGTTACTATGTTGCCCACTGAGCTAACAGAACAGGATTAAAGTCATGTGCTTGGCACACATGCAGTTTCAAGTGCACTGCACTCTCTGTGGCACTGGGCTCAGGGCAGGGTACAAATATGTAGTATAGCACCCACTAAAATAATCACTGTAATTTGAATAATCGTTGTAGGATTATGCCTGTAAGGATCGCAGGGCTACCCCCCGTCACCCACCTACAGGACCTGATGCCAGACGGGTCCCGCGATCGGGACATAACATCACTCACATCCCCAGCCGTCGGATTCCCCGCTCAGCGCGCGCCCGGCATTGGTTACTAGCGCGCGCGCGCGTCAGACCTCTGTGGCTTTTCTCTCCCGAGCGTCTCTATGGAAACGAGCGGCACAGCGCGTGTCTCACACGTCACGGGGGCGGGGCTATGGCCCTTTAAAACACCGGCGCGCCTTTTTTAAAATTGCTTGAGTATTCACCTTGCCTGTTCCTGTTTTGTGATTTTTCCTGCTATTGTTGTTTGACCCGGATTGTTTTACTGACCGTCGCTTCTTCTGGACTCCTGACCCGGCTTGATTCTTTGGACCTCCCGCTTTCTGGCTCCCTGACCTTGGCTCTCCTCCTCGTTTTTGTGATCTCTGGACCCCCTGACCCGGCTTGTTTACCGTTTATTCTATCTCTGGCTCTACTACCTGGATTCCTCTGGACTACCCTTTTTTCTGACACTCGTGCCAGTTGTCACTGCTGCAGTCTCACTATCCTACAGTACTGTGGTGTCTGGCAAGGGCTGTCACTACTGCAATTGGGGCTCCACTTCTGAACCACGGTACGTTCATCACATAATACTCAAGCACATATGGACCCCGCAGAAGTGATGGAAGCCGTCTCTGCCATATCCCGACAATTATCCACCCTCACCCAATCGGTGCAGGATCTACAAGCAAGCCATTCGCCTTTCCAGCATCAGCTCCATGACTTGCAAGCGTCACGCCTCTACCCCTCCACCGAAGGGCCTTCTCCCCCTTTGAACGTACCTCTTCCTGAGCCGGCTTCGCTATCCGCCCCTGAACCCCGAATCCCTTTGCCAGAACGGTTCTCGGGTGATAGGAAAAAGTACCGTGCTTTCATGACTTCGTGCCAACTACTGTTCTCCTTACAGCCACGGACGTATGCCACCGACTACGTCAAAATACGAACAGTTATTTCTCTGCTTCAGGGGGAACCACAGACATGGGCACATCACCTCCTGCATTCACACCATCCAGCGTTGGACTCTTGGTTGACTTTCTGTCAGGAGATGGACGCCCTATTCGAAGACCCGCTCAGAATGGCTACAGCCCAATCCTCACTCCGCTCCCTGAGACAAGGCCGAAGACCCGTGGAGGAATACGTAACGGAATTCCGGAGTCTGGCCATCGACAGCACCTGGAATGAACCAGCACTGTTGGACCAATTCCGCCATGGTTTAGCTGACTCCCTCAAGGATGAACTCGCACGTATTGGGATACCATCATCACTGGATGCTCTTATCCATTTAGTGGTACAGCTGGATCGACGACTAAGGGAGAGAAGATTGGAGCGTACATCCACTTTCACACCTCCACCCAGACGTTCAACTGCATTTTTTGAAACTCCCAGTTCCAGTACCACAGCCACCAACCCTCAGGAAGAGCCTATGCAAGTGGGCATTGCCCGGGGCCCCCTTACTGAGGCTGAAAGAACCCGTCGTCGAGTGAATAATCTATGCCTGTACTGTGGTAAACCGGATCATCTTATACGTACCTGTCCTCGACTGCCTAGACCATCGGGAGGTAAGATACTCCAATTCCACCATTGTCCCAGTACAGTGCTTTCGCTTGGGTCCCCTCATCTATCCCTTTCCTTGTCTCTACAGTGGGCCACTAAGTCTGCTACACTTCAAGCTATCATCGACTCGGGAGCAAGTTGCTGTTTCCTTGATCACTCTACGGCCAAGCTCCTTCATATCCCTACCTTTAAGAAAAACAAACCGTTACATATACAGGTGGTAGACGGAACACCCCTCAACTCAGGCCCCGTTACTTTGGAGACCTTGCCACTACAAGTCACGTTAGACTCATCCCATACAGAGTCTCTTCGCTTCCAGGTTGTGAATTCGCCTCTCTACCCAGTTATCTTGGGGATCCCCTGGCTACGACAACACAACCCCAACATAGATTGGGGAAAAGGTTCCCTCACATTCACTTCCGAATTTTGTCGACACCATTGTTTGGTCACCCCATCTCCACTACTGACCACCGTAGACTCCTGCTCTCCTGACTCCGCTTCTGAAATCCCAGATCCTTACGGTGATTATGCTGACGTGTTCGACAAGAAGGGTGCTGACGTTTTACCACCAAGGCGTCCTTATGATTGTCCCATCGACCTTTTGCCTGGATCATCCATTCCTTTTGGGAGGATCTACCCGTTGTCTGAACCGGAATTAATCCACCTAAAGAATTATATTGAGGAAAACTTAAAGAAAGGCTTTATTCGACCATCTACCTCCCCGGCGGGTGCTGCCATATTCTTTATCGGGAAGAAGGATGGAGGCCTCAGACCGTGTATCGACTATCGGGAACTTAACGATATTACCGTAAAAAACCGTTACCCTCTACCCCTTATTACGGAACTTCTGGACCGAGTGAGGGGAGCTACCATCTTTACCAAGATCGACCTACGTGGGGCCTATAACTTGGTACGGATTCGCAAGGGGGACGAATGGAAGACTGCTTTTCGCACCCGATATGGGCACTTCGAATATCTGGTAATGCCTTTTGGGCTGTGTAATGCCCCAGCCACCTTCCAGCACTTCCTGAATGACGTTTTTCGAGACTTTTTAGACGTCTTTTTGGTAGTGTATCTAGATGATCTTCTCATTTTTTCAAAGGACCTTCAAGAACATCGTCTCCATGTCCGCCAAGTTCTTTCTCGTCTTCGAACGCACCAATTATATGCCAAACTGGAGAAATGTTCCTTCGAGTGCACCAAGGTTGAATTTCTTGGTCACATCCTCACTCCAGGAAATATACAAATGGACCAAAGAAAAATCTCCGCAGATTTGAATTGGCCGATACCTACCTGCAAAAAGGCTGTCCAGCGCTTTATAGGATTTGCCAATTACTATCGCAAATTTATAAGGGGGTTTTCTCAGGTAGTCGCCCCAATCACGGAACTAACTCGATTGCATGTTTCTTTTTTCTGGTCTCCAGCCGCACAAAAAGCCTTCGACCTCCTGAAACAACGCTTCACCTCTGCCCCTGTTCTCATTCAGCCAGACGCATCACTCCCCTTTTTTGTGGAAGTAGACGCCTCCGAAACTGCCGTAGGAGCCGTGTTGTCCCAAAGACATGGAGAAAAGGCTCTATTACACCCTGTGGCCTTTTATTCTCATCGCCTTACTCCTACTGAATCCCGCTATGATGTAGGGGACAGAGAACTGTTAGCAATCAAACATGCGTTGGAAGAATGGAGATCTCTGTTGGAAGGATCAGCACACCCCGTCACTATTTACACGGATCACCGTAACCTGGAGTATCTGAAGAGGGCTAAACGCCTCCGTCCCCGACAAGCGAGATGGTCCCTCTTCTTCACCAGATTCAACCTTCACATAACCTTCCGGCCGGGATCACGCAATATCAAAGCCGATGCTCTATCACGCATCTATGATTTGCCCCCTAAAGAAGACACCACGCCTGATACGATCCTGCCGTCTTCTATCTTTCTGACCACACATACCGATCTGATGAAGGAAATTCGGAGTCATTCAAGAAACATTGTGCTTCCCAGCACCCAACCTCCTATCAGGTCCCGAGGGGAGTACCATTACTACCAAAATAGAATATACGTGCCCAAACCAGTCCGTGTTGCTGCTCTGCAAGCCAACCATGATTCCCTGTTGTCTGGGCATGGCGGGATTACCAAGACTGTAGAACTCCTCCGCCGTCACTTTTGGTGGCCTTCTCTGAGAAAAGATGCCTCGAATTACGTTCGCACATGCGACACCTGTGCCAGAAACAAGGTCAGCCGAACAAAGCCTGCTGGCTTATTGTGCCCTCTCCCCGTGCCCTCCAAACCATGGACTTCTATCTCGATGGATTTCATCGTTGACCTTCCTCCCTCTCAGAAACATGATACCATAATGGTGGTGGTAGACCGCTTTACCAAAATGGCTCATTTCATCCCCATCGTGGGGGTTCCTACTGCCGCCACTACAGCATCTTTGTTTCTGTCCTCAGTGTTTCGATTACATGGATTACCTCAGACCATCACCTCTGATCGAGGAGTTCAATTCACGTCTCATTTCTGGAAATCATTTTGCCGTAACCTCCAAATCAACCCGGCTTTGTCCACCGCATTTCACCCACAAACCAACGGACAGACGGAGCGCCTGAACCAGATCTTGGAACAGTATATCCGGTGCTATACTACCCACTTACAAGATGATTGGCTCACTCTGCTCCCAACGGCCGAATTCGCCTATAACAACCATTACCAATCATCCACCCGTATGTCCCCGTTTTTTGCATCTTATGGATACCACCCTGCTTCGGTTCCTGGGTTGATGGTAGATCCCTCTGTTCCTGAAGTTAATGACAGGTTGTCTCGTATGTCCCGTCACCTGACTCTTCTACGCCAGAACCTGCTAAGGGCCCAGGCAACCCAAAAACGTTATGCAGACCGTAAACGCACTCCTCCCCCCATCTATACTCCTGGAGACAAGGTATGGCTGTCGGCCTCACACATCCGTTTGGCATGTCCATCAAAGAAGTTGGGTCCCCGTTTCCTCGGCCCTTATACGGTTACGAAAGTGCTCAGTCCCGTAGCCGTGCGCCTTAAGCTCCCTTCCTCGCTACGGATCCACCCCGTATTCCATGTTTCTCTCCTAAAACCCTACCTGGCTAACCCCTTCAAGGGTCGAGTTCCGGTTCCTCCGGCTCCGGTGGTTGTGGATGGCAGCGAGGAGTATGTGGTTCAACAGATTCTAGACTCTCGTTGGCGCAGGGGGCACCTCGAATACCTCGTTCACTGGCGCGGTTACGGTCCCGAGGAACGGTCATGGGAACCGGTGTCGCACATCCACGCTCCGGCTTGCCTGCGCGCCTATCACCGAAGATACCCCACTCGCCCTTCGTTGGTTCGCGGCCGGAGTTCGCGCCTGGGGAGGGGGCTCTGTAAGGATCGCAGGGCTACCCCCCGTCACCCACCTACAGGACCTGATGCCAGACGGGTCCCGCAATCGGGACATAACATCACTCACATCCCCAGCCGTCGGATTCCCCGCTCAGCGCGCGCCCGGCATTGGTTACTAGCGCGCGCGCGTGTCAGACCTCTGTGGCTTTTCTCTCCCGAGCGTCTCTATGGAAACGAGCGGCACGGCGCGTGTCTCACACGTCACGGGGGCGGGGCTATGGCCCTTTAAAACACCGGCGCGCCTTTTTTAAAATTGCTTGAGTATTCACCTTGCCTGTTCCTGTTTTGTGATTTTTCCTGCTATTGTTGTTTGACCCGGATTGTTTTACTGACCTTCGCTTCTTCTGGACTCCTGACCCGGCTTGATTCTTTGGACCTCCCGCTTTCTGGCTCCCTGACCTTGGCTCTCCTCCTCGTTTTTGTGATCTCTGGACTCCCTGACCCGGCTTGTTTACCGTTTATTCTATCTCTGGCTCTACTACCTGGATTCCTCTGGACTACCCTTTTTTCTGACACTCGTGCCAGTTGTCACTGCTGCAGTCTCACTATCCTACAGTACTGTGGTGTCTGGCAAGGGCTGTCACTACTGCAATTGGGGCTCCACTTCTGAAACACGGTACGTTCATCACAATGCCCCTCAATATGCCAGGATTATGCCCCTCAATATGCCAGTATTATGCCTCTCTTTGTGCCAGGACTTAGCCACCCAATATGCCAGGATTATTATGCCACTCAATATGACAGCATTTTCCCACCCAATATGCCAGGATTATTACGCCACTCAATATGCCAGGATTTTCTCACACAATATGCCAGGATTATGCCCCTCAATATGCCAGGATTATGCCCCTCAATATGTCAGGATTATGCCACTCAATATGCCAGAATATTCCCAAACAATATGCCAGGATTATGCCCCTCAATATGCCAGGATTATGCCCCTCAATATGCCAGGATTATGCCCCTCAATATGCCAGGATTTAGCCACCCAATATGCCAGGATTATTATGCCACTCAATATGCCAGGATTTTCCCACACAATATGCCAGGATTATGCCCCTTAATATGCCAGGAATATTATGCCTCTCAATATGCCAGGACTTAGCCACCCAAAATGCCAGGATTATTATGCCACTCAATATGCCAGGATTTTCCCACACAGTATGCCAGGATTATGCTCCTCAGTATGCCAGGATTATGCCCCTCAATATGCCAGGATTATGCCTCTCAATATGCCAGGATTTAGCCACCCAATATGCCAGGATTATTATGCTACTCAATATTCCAGGATTATGCCCCTCAATATCCCAGGATTTTGCCCCTCAATATGCCAGGATAATGCCCCTCAATATGCCAGGACTTAGCCACCCAATATGCCAGGATTATTATGCCACTCAATATGCCAGGATTTTCCCACCCAGGGTATTCTCTTTCAGTTTATACTAAGTGACCCTTAGGTTGAGGAGGCAGTGACCGTGGCGGTGTAGGTGGAAGCGGCGCTGTAAGCACAGTATTGGACTGTTCTATTTGACTCTCAGATATGAAGTGCACCGCAAGATGCAAATGTACAATTTAGCACCCAAAACAATTCAAATTTTTCAAAGTGCGCTGTAAGCACAGTATTTGACGGTTCTATTTGACTCTCAGATATGAAGTGCAGGACGCAAATGTAATATTTAACACATACAAATTGCAGTATTTAAAAATGCCTAGATGTTTCCCACTGAGCTAACAGAACAGGATTAAAGTCATGTGCCTGGCACACATTGCAAGTGCACTGCACTCTCTGTGGCAGTGGGCTCAGGGCAGAGTACAAAAATGTAGTATAGCACCCACTAAAATAATCGCTGTAGTTTGAATAATAGCTGTAGTTTGCAGATTCAACACCAGAATTCTTTACTAATCTGTCCCTCACAGCTGCAGCATCCTCTCCCTACTCTAAGAATAGCTCATGTGATGTGCGGTGACTCCAGCTTATATATAGAGGCTGGGTCACATGCTGCACTGGCCAATCACAGACATGCCATTAGTAGGCCTAGTTGTGATGGCTTCTAAGGGCAAACGAGTCAAACGCTTGTTGATTGGCTGCCCTGCAGCCTTTCAAAATGCGCCATTAAATTGCTGAACCCTGAACTCCAACATGGACATACAGTGAAATGTCCGTGTTCGGGTCCGGGGTCCAAGAACCGTAAAGTTCGGTATGAATTATGCTTAGCTCTCTAAGTACCCTTGAGTGTAGAAAATAAATTTGTTATTAAGCAGGTTCAGAAACTTGGTGACCTTGGCAGAACTAGTTGTTCCACAATACAAATCTATATCTTCATTCAGATTTTCAGCCTTTTCAATTTGCAATAAAAGCTGATCATCTCCATCAATTCTGTTTGGTGGCTTGTAGCATGAAAGTACAATAAAGCACAAAGGCTATAGGACACCAAAAATAACAATCTCCCCAAAAACCCTTCTAGTTCTCAAAAAACAGCAATCCAAAATGGGACAAAGGAAAATGTCAGACAAACAAAAACACACAGTGTATCATATAGTCTGCAGAACAAAGACTACTATATATATACAGAACCCAGATAAAAAGAGAGCAGTGTATGCAATATCAGTATAAAAAAGAAAAATATTTATTATCCTCACATCACAACACAGAGGGCAGCACTCTTGCAGGATAAGCTCATGTTTGCACGGTTCAACCCAGAATGGCAGTGTGCTGGTTAATAAGGACATACGATCAGTCTGCTTCAGAACAGTTGAAAACAGCAGCCGCTTGTAGAATTATTGAAGAGATATGCATTTTTGGGAATCTCTGCAAACACCCAAGATTAAAATCAGCATATAAAAGGTATACAAATATAAAAAAGGAATGAGAAGCCCATTACCTCATGCGTTTCGAAGAACCCTTACTTCCTCAGTGGACCAGTCACGGGCAACTCAATACATTAATATTATAGTAAAAACAAAAACGAGGTTTAGGTATGAAATACAAGGTAGCAATGCAGCCTTACAAGATATGGTGGTGAGACCCAGTGAATGGGAACATTTACAAATAAAAAAATAATATAATAAATGAAATAAACATATTTTTATTTATTTTCTTTTTATTTAATTGTATTTATTATATTTTTTTTATTTAAAAATGTATATGGATATTTATTTATCTATTTTCTATTACTTTAATATTATTATTTATTCCCCTTAATATTTTTTTTTTATTTATTATATTCTATTTTATTTTTTTATTAATCATTTTTCATTTTACAGTGTTATTTTTCACCAATATTATTTATATTTTACAATATTTATTAATGTTTCCTCTGCCTGTGCAGGTACTGTTAACTTGTAAGATCATTATACTGTAAGCCATTTTATGACAAACCAATCAGAGGGCTGGATTCTAAAATAAAAATGGTTAATACTTAATACTCCAGATGTTGAGACTATATTTCCCATGACTCTCAGCCAGTGTGTTAAGAATCATGGGAAGGAGCATATTCAACAACCAGAGTGCCAAAGGTTAGGTAGTATATGAATTTGGATTGGCATTGCAGCTGCTGTGGAATGCACATCTCATGGTTCTCAGCCATCCATTTGCTTGGCTGAACATCATGAGAAATGTAATAACAGCACCTATAATGCCAAAGGTTACTACAACTGCTGCATAACTACCACGTGTCCTTTTTTAGAACAAGGCCTTTATGTCACTTTCTATTGCCTCTAAATACCCTTGTTATAATACTTCCCAATGTTTGCTGCACATCACAGAGCTGCACTAAACAACACAATATTAACTTTTGTTGACTACAACTCCCAAGATGTTAAGCAAGTAACATTACTGGTTGCTAACTGTGGATGGTGCTGTGTGAGGGGGGGGGGGGGGGTCTGGGCGGTAACAGTAATCAATGTTATCTAGTTTGATACTAGTTTGATACGGAAAACATTATGGTTTAATTCTTTTTTTGCTTCTCTTTTTATATATTATTTACCACTGAGGTTTGCTGATTGAAGGCAGGCCCGCCATCAAGGGGTGATGGGCAATACTGGCCCAGGTCAGTCCGGTGCTGTGAGGGAAGCGTTGTGCAATCCCCTACAGCCACGCGGCTTCAATAAAGTTTGTTAAAAAGTTACTCTGGTTGCATTTTTTTTTTTTTAAACAAACTTAATTGAAGCCGCGCGGCTGGAGGGGAGCGCACAAAGCTTCCCTCACAACCACGGACCTGCAGAGCAGATCACCGGGAGACAGCAGCAAGGTGGTAAGGTGGGGAAGGGGGGAGGAGGGTGGTACATAACGAGCATACTGAGGGGCAAAATCCTGGTATGTTGAGGGGCATAATCCTGGCATATTAATTGGCATAATCCTGCCATATTAATTGGCATAATACTGGCATATTGAGTGGTTAAATCCTGGCATATTAATTGGCATAATCCTGGCATATTAATTGGCATAATCCTGCCATATTAATTGGCATAATACTGGCATATTGAGGGGCATAATCCTGGCATATTAATTGGCAAAATCCTGGCATATTAATTGGCATAATCCTGGCATATTAATTGGTACAATCCTGTCATATTGAGGGGCAAATCCAGGCATATTAATTGGCAAAATCCTGGAATATTGAGGGGCAAAATCCTGGCATATTGAGGGGCAAAATCCTGGCATACTGAGGGGCAAAATCCTAGCATATTAATTGGCATAATCCTGGCATATTAATTGGCAAAATCCTAGCATATTGAGGGGCATAATCCTGGCATATTAATTGGCAAAATCCTGGCATATTGAGGGGGGGGGGGAATCCTGGCATATTGATGGGCAAAATCCTGGCATATTAATTGGTAAAATCCTGGTATATTAATTGGCAAAATCCTGGCATATTGAGGGGCTAAATCCTGGCATATTAATTGGCAAAATCCTGGAATATTGAGGGGCAAAATCCTGGAATTTTAAATGGAAAAATACTGGCATATTGAGGGGCAAAATACTGGCATATTGAATGGCAAAAGAATGGCATATTTAGTGTCAAAATATTACTGGCATATTGAGTGTCAAAATATTACTGGCATATTGAGTGTCAAAATATTACTGGCATTTTGACCAACTGCTCCCAAACACCCTCCATATTACAGGGATAACATGCTTGTGAGGGTTGGTGGGGCGAGTGGGAGATATTGTCGGGGGGGGGGCAGAAAATTTGTTCAGTAAGGGGCCCTGAAATTCCTGGTGGCGGCCCTGATTGAAGGTCACCAGACATCCATTGGTTTAAGTAAATTCGTTTTATGGCTATTTTATTCTAAATGGTAATATTTACTCATATTCTTCAAATATTCTCTCCAGTATCTACTGATTGTTTTTGTACAAAATATATGAAGAACTATAACATCAGCGCTCTTATAGGAAAGCCTTTAGTTAAAATATATCTTTCTGTGTGGACTTATCTGTTTTTTGCTGTGATTTTTTTTTTTTAAACAAACTTAATTGAAGCCGCGCGGCTGGAGGGGAGCGCACAAAGCTTCCCTCACAACCACGGACCTGCAGAGCAGATCACCGGGAGACAGCAGCAAGGTGGTAAGGTGGGGAAGGGGGGAGTAGGGTGGTACATAACGAGCATACTGAGGGGCAAAATCCTGGTATGTTGAGGGGCATAATCCTGGCATATTAATTGGCATAATCCTGCCATATTGATTGGCATAATACTGGCATATTGAGTGGCTAAATCCTGGCATATTAATTGGCATAATCCTGGCATATTAATTGGCATAATCCTGCCATATTAATTGGCATAATACTGGCATATTGAGGGGCATAATCCTGGCATATTAATTGGCAAAATCCTGGCATATTAATTGGCATAATCCTGGCATATTAATTGGCACAATCCTGGCATATTGAGGGGCAAAATCCTGGCATATTCATTGTCAAAATCCTGGAATATTGAGGGTGCAAAATCCTGGCATATTGAGGGGCAAAATCCTGGCATATTAATTGGCAAAATCCTGGCATACTGAGGGGCAAAATCCTAGCATATTAATTGGCATAATCCTGGCATATTAATTGGCAAAATCCTAGCATATTGAGGGGCATAATCCTGGCATATTAATTGGCAAAATCCTGGCATATTGAGGGGGGGGGGAAATCCTGGCATATTGAGGGGCAAAATCCTGGCATATTAATTGGTAAAATCCTGGCATATTAATTGGTAAAATCCTGGTATATTAATTGGCAAAATCCTGGCATATTGAGGGGCTAAATCCTGGCATATTAATTGGCAAAATCCTGGAATATTGAGGGGCAAAATCCTGGAATTTTAAATGGCAAAATACTGGCATATTGAGGGGCAAAATACTGGCATATTGAATGGCAAAAGAATGGCATATTTAGTGTCAAAATATTACTGGCATATTGAGTGTCAAAATATTACTGGCATTTTGACCAACTGCTCCCAAACACCCTCCATAATACAGGGTTAACATGCTTGTGAGGGTTGGTGGGGCGAGTGGGAGATATTGTCGGGGGGGGGGGGGGGGTGGCAGAAAATTTGTTCAGTAAGGGGCCCTGAAATTCCTGGTGGCGGCCCTGATTGAAGGTCACCAGACATCCATTGGTTTAAGTAAATTCGTTTTATGGCTATTTTATTCTAAATGGTAATATTTACTCATATTCTTCAAATATTCTCTCCAGTATCTACTGATTGTTTTTGTACAAAATATATGAAGAACTATAACATCAGAGCTCTTATAGGAAAGCCTTTAGTTAAAATATATCTTTCTGTGTGGACTTATCTGTTTTTTGCTGTGATTTTGTTGGCACACATAATGTTTTTTGGGGGTCATTACTGACTATACACCTGGTATTTAGTTTACAATTTTCTCACACTTTGGAAAAGGTGCTGTGAGAATTTAGTAACTATGTTGATTATACTGAATACTGCTCTATGAAGGCTACTGTTCTGATTCATAGATATAAAATAGAGATTATAATATTAAAGTGCTGCGCATACCAATTGTATTATATTGTGCACACATACATATATACATATATATATATATATATATATATATATGTGTGTGTGTGTGTAAACTAATCTAAACATAAATCAATGTGTAATACACAAGGACAAAAAATGTACTTATATTCAAATACACAGATAATCATACAAGGGTAAACTCCGTTGCCATCCATTATTATTTTTCCTGTTGTGACATAATCCTAACCCTCATTCACATCCACTAGCATTCTCTAATTATTCAATTAACAATTTAACTCATGGCTTCCTTTTATATCACGTTATTAAAATTACACCTCTTCTTTTTTATTACTTAACTTCCAATAAGTTTATTTCCTTGTTCTTTTCATTTTCCTATTCTATTTTCATTAAGTTGTTTTAGAGTTATAGCTCAACCTCTCTGAGCACTCTCATTATGCCTCCCCTTAAAACTGTCCCTCCATTATTTATCTGTTTAGTTAGTGTTTCAGTCTTTTCTTTGTCATACATTGCCTCTCGGATTGACTGGATCATCTGCAACAGTTGCTTCTATCAGTATCTCGAATCTGCCCCCCAGCATGTCATTAGTTCAGTACACCAGGCTCTGTGTTAATTCTTGATTGTAAGTGTCCTCAGGGCATAAGTTATATAATTATATTTGTCTATGTGTCTGGTAGTTTTAATTCATTTTCAAATGATTATTTTTAACTAAAATCAATTAAAAGTTTTATTTTATTTCATTTCCATCTCTCATTATGCTTTGCTATTATTCCTTTTTCGACTTTATATTTATTTCATCCATCATTTTTTATGGAATCTTCATACTCTCATGTGAGATCTGATATATTCATTAGAGTGTGGTGAACAAGTTTATACAATATTTATTATCACATTTTTTGGGGGTTTTTGTATATATATATATATATGTATTATTATTATTATTATTTATTTTCTGTTACTATCACTTGGAGTACTGTTGGATTGTTACACATTTATATTTATTCCTTTCCCCCATAGTACAGTACTGACACTAGGAAAACAAGAAAGGAGTATCCCTCAGCACTTCAATAACTCATGTTCAAAGGCATTAAAGCCTTTTTCATGCGTATGTCATTCTATTAACTCTTTGCATGTTAAACTGGTATGTATCCCAGTCTGGTAGATACACACTCCACCTTATTTCAGAGTACGAAAATCCAAATATGGCATATTCTGGGCATGGTGTCACCAAACTGACAAATGTGTCTAATATAATAATAATAATAGGTGTAATTAATTCATGCCCTAATTTAATTCTCCTTCTGTTAACAGTACAATGTATGTCTTATATTACGTAACAGTACCATGTATTTATTTCAGTGGATATTTTATTGGCATAGTTATTATTAAATAATACATATAACAATACTCCAGCTACCTGATTTGGCCCCATAATTTTTTTTTTTTACTGTAATAAATCAGTTTATATGAAAACATATGCTTTGGAATATTTAATCTTCCAGATACAAACTTATTTTTGCTGATAGAAACATTTTTTTCCAATATAATGATTTGCCATTGATAATTGTTTCCTGCATATGAGCAATGATTTTTTAATGCAATTTAAATTACATTAGTATAATTAAAAAACATATTGGGTAAAACATCAACTTGGCTCAGTATAAGGCCAGATTAACTAATACGCTCAGAATCAAAATTGCTGAGTTAAGAATTAATTTTTAATATCTTTATTAGCTGTTCTTTATCTCAGAGCAGCCCTAGTATACTTTTATAACAAGAAAGTTGTGTACAAATATATAATTTGTAAAATGTATTTATACCAGAGGTGTTTATATCGAATCATTTCCTAAAATAAACCGATCAACAAGTCAAGTGGATGATGGGTTCTTCTTCATGTATGGAGTAACATTCAGTATATTCAGTGTGCTAGTCTGCCTCAAAAAATAGTACAAATTGGATAAAATATACTAGTGGTCATTGCTGATAATCCCAATAGGGACACAAGACTGATCATATAATACATTACAGGTACAATGGCTGCTTTATGGATTTAAAACAAAATAATTTTATTATGAGATAGAAATAACCCTACTGTGTATAGTGGTGATATGAGCTGCAGAGCTCATAATGCCAGTGGCGTATCGTACCAGTCCAGAGCACGCCTGTCACTCAGGGATAAGACGTATCTCAAGTATTTCTGGGGGTTTGTGTGCTGCAGCCAGCACACAAACCCCTGGAAATACACAAGATACATCCGAGGTGCCGATGACGGCTGCGAATTCGGAAACAAAAATGTGTATACTTTTAGTGCTTGTCAAACTGGCAACAGAGTGAGTAAAAGCCGGATGAATTTCCGGGGTTTGTGTGCTCTCTGTTCGGTGAACACAAACTCCAGAAATACACAGTGCAGCTGCTCCATACTAGGTGTGCGGGTCAAACCTAGCACATATGGAGCATCCGCAACTGAATAATGCTTGTGGGCTGCAGAACTGACCTTCTCTGTGTATACTATGCATGTGGGCTGCAGAACTGACCTTCTCTGTGTATACTATGCATGTGGGTTGCAGAACTGACCTTCTCTGTGTATACTATGCATGTGGGCTTCAGAGTTGGCTCTTTTTGTGGGTTGCAAATCCGACATTTGCTAAATAGACCAGACATATGAGCTGCAAATATGATCTTTGTTGTGCCCTCTACGTTCTTAGGCTTCACAAGCAGAGCGTTCAGGATTGCACTGTACCTGTAGGTTGCAGAGTTGACCCTTACTGTGCTCACTATGTCAGCTATCCTTTGCTGTAGACTTCATAATTTGCTCTTAACCCCTTAACGACAGAAACGTGCCAGGCACGTCACGGCAAATCGAGGACTTGCCGACAGGTGACGTGCCTGGCACGTCATGCACTAAACTGAGTAAAGAAAGCGACCAGCGGTCGCTTTCTTTACTCTAACGGTGTTGCTACAATGCCTCTAGGTAGAGGCATTGTGCAACACCCCCCAAATGTGCAGGGGCGCGCTACGATCACTCCACGGAGTGATCGTAGCAGCCATTTAAAAATGGCTGCGCCCGCTGCACACATGTGCTTAGAAAGCGAATGATCGTTCGCTTTCTAAGCATCTGCGGTGTTTCTAAAGTGCCTCGCTAGCGAGGCACTTAGTAACACCTTCCAGCTCCCCAGAACCGATGGTGGTCGCTCTCCTGAGCGACCCCATCGGCTCAGTAGAAGGGAACGTTGCCTGTACAGGCAGCGCTTCCCTTCTAATGGCAAGAGCATCGGAAGTGAAAGTATTTCACTTCCGATGCTCTAGGGGGAGCCAGTCGATGCCGGCACAACAGATCTATGTGATCTGTGTGCAGGCATGTATGGTAAGTGCTCTGATGAGCACTTACCATACTGTCAAAGGCAATATTACTAAATATTGCCTTTGACAAGTATTGATCTGCCTCCCTCACCTTACTAGTTTTAGTAAGGGAGAGAGACAGATCAGATAAAGTAAAAAATAAAATAAAATAATAAAAAAAATATTTAATACAATTTTAAACACCAAGGGCTTTTATAAAAGCCATTTAACCCCTTCCCTGCCATTGATCGCTGTGTACGCAGTGATCATACACAGCAGCACATTTTTTGCTGTCTGTGCATTTTTTAGGGGTTCATTTTTTTGTTACTGTAATTCATTACAGTATAAAAAAAAGCTCTTTTAAGAGAGATTAACCCCTTTCTTGCTGTAGATCACTGCCTAAGCAGCGATCTGACACAAATGCAGCAATCTTGCTGCAGAAGCATTTTTAATTTTTTTAAAACTTTTTTATTACACCCGTCACGTGTTAATTATACCCGCCAGGGGACTACGTTTAACGTAAAACAAATTTTTTTAGCTGTCTGACCGCATGTATAGCGATCAGTAACAGCTGATAAGTGACAAAGGCGGGTTGGCGTTTGCTTAGATGAGCATCACCATTCGTCTGGTTAGATCAATATTTGTAAATATTTGATGTGACCCGTGTAGATCTGCCTCCCTCTCACTTGAGTTTTAGTGAGGGAGGGAGACAGAGCTGTATAATGTAAGTTTTTAATTATAATATATTTAATAGAATTGAGACCCAAAGGCTTTTATAAAAGCCGTTTCCAGTATTTAACCCCTTCCCTGCAATTGATCGCTGTGTACGCAGTGATCTTACACAGCAGCACATTTTTTGCTGTCTGTGCATTTTTTTAGGGGTTATTTTTTTTTACTTTGATTTATTACAGTATTTTAAGAGCTATTAACCCCTTCCTTGCCGTATATCACTTCCTAAGCAGCACATATGGTCACTGCCTAAGCAGTGCATATGGTCACTGCCTAAGCAGCGCATATGGTCACTGCCTAAGCAGCGCATATGGAGCAATCTAGTCGCAGAAGGATTTTTTTTTGCTATCAGCATTTTTTTTGTCAGACTCGCTAGGGGTTAGTTATACCCACTAGGGGATTACGTGTATTCCTTTTGAAGCTGTCTGAACGCGTGTATAGCGATCAGTAACAGCCGATCAGTGGCAAAGGTGGTTTGGTGATTTCTCAGATGAGCATCACCATTCGTCTGGTTCGTAAATATTGTTCTTACCCATATCGATCTGCCTCCCTCTCCTCACTTGAGTTTTAGTGAGGGAAAGAGACAGATCTGTATAACATAATTTTTTAATTGTAATAAATTAAATAAAATGTTAAAAAATTGTGAGTCCCAAGGGCTTTTATAAAAGCCATACCCTTTGTATAGTGTAGTGTATTAACCCCTTCCCTGTCACTGATCACTGCACAGCAGAACATTTTTTCTTGTCTGTGCATTTTTAGGGGTTAATTTTTTTGTACAGTACTACAAAGGCTCTTATAAGAGCTATTAACCCCTTCCTTGCTCTACATGTTCAAATTCCAAGTTTGAAAATCAAAAAGCGCACCTCTCAAATGTAGCCTTTCAACACCCAACAAAGCTGACAAAGCTATGCATGGGTGGTATCCCTGTGCTCGGGAGATGTTGCTGAACATATATTGTGGTATTGTTTGTCAGTGACACATACCGAAATATGTGAATTTGTGTCTAAAGTGCAATGTATGTGGGAAAAAATACACAATAAAATGACTACCACAAACTTTGACAAAGGCTGGTGGTAGAATTGGTGCATGGAAAGTGTTAAAATAACACCATTTAAAATAGCCTAGGGTGTCTACTTTTACAAAATATATACTTTTTGGGGTAAAATACACTGTCCTACTTTAAAAAAAAGTCCCAAATGAAAGATGGGCTCAGGCTGACTACACGTCAATATTCCAAGTTGAAAATGCGCACCTTCACAATGTGGCCCTTTTAGCCCCCAAACAACCCAACAAACCTATGCATGGGTGGTATCCCTGTACTCAGGAGATGTTGTTGAACACATATTGGGTTATTGTTTGGCAGTGACACATACCAAAATCTGTGAATTTATGTCTAAAATACAATATTTGTGAAAAAAAACACACAAAAATTACTACCACAAACTTTGACAAAGGCTGGTGGTAGAATTAGTGCATGGAAAGTGTTAAAATACCACCATTTGAAATAGCGTAGGGTGTCTACTTTTAAAAAATATATGGGTTGATGGGGTAAAATACACTGGCTGTTTTCAAATATGTCCCAAATGGGACATGGGTGCAGGCGGTCTGCATGTCAAAATTTAAATTTGGAAAACCAAAAACGGCACCTACCAAATTTGGCCTTTTACCCCCCCAAACAACCCAACAAACCTATGCATGGGCGGTATCCCTGTACTCAAGAGATGTTGCTGAACGCTTATTGGGGTGTTATTTGGCAGTGACACATACCAAAATCTGTAAATTCATGTCTGAAGTACAAGGTTTGTGAAAAAAAAACACAAAAAAATTACTACCACAAACTTTGACAAAGGCTGGTAGTAGAATTAGTGCATGGAAAGTGTAAAAATACCACCATTTGAGATAGCCTAGGGTGTCTACTTTTAAAAAATATATGGGTTGATGGGGTAAAATACACTGGCTGGTTTCAAATATGTCCCAAATGGGACATGGGTGCAGGCTGTCTGCATGTCAAAATTTCAAATTGGAAAACCAAAAACTTCACCTCCCAAATTTGGCCTTTTACCCCCCAAACAATCCAACAAACCTATGCATGGGGGGTATCCCTGTACTCAAGAGATGTTGCTGAACACTTATTGGGGTGTTATTTGGCAGTGACACATACCAAAATCTGTAAATTTATGTCTGAAGTACAAGGTTTGTGAAAAAAAAAACACAAAAAAATTACTACCACAAATTTGACAAAGGCTGGTGGTAGAAATAGTGCATGGAAAGTGTTAAAATACCACCATTTGAGATAGCCTAGGGTGTCTACTTTTAAAAAATATATGGGTTGATGGGGTAAAGTACACTGGCTGGTTTCAAATATGTCCCAAATGGGACATGGGTGCAGGCTGTCTGCATGTAAAAATTTCAAGTTGGAAAACAAAAAACTGCACCTCACAAATTTGGCATTTTAGCCCCCAAACAACCCAACAAACCTATGCATGGGTGGTATCCCTGTACTCAGGAGAAATAGTAGAATCTATTTAGCATGTTTTTTCGTTCGCAATTGTCGATGAGGAGAAGTTGTTTCAAATAAAAACAAAGAAATTTGTGTATTTTTTTTTTTTTTACCATATATATTTTTTTTTTTAATAATATAATAAGATATGATCAAAAATATGGCATCCATAGAAAGCCCTTTTTGTCCCGATAAAAACAATATATAATATGTGTGGGTACAGCAAATGACGAAGAAGAAAATTACTGCTAAACACAAACAGCACAGAAATGTTAAAATAGCCATTGTCCAGAAAGGACAAAAATGTTTCAAAGGCTCTGTCCTTAAGGGGTTAATCTGTATGTAAGTCTAGTGAGGTGTTGAGCTTCGCATTGCATACTGTATGTATCCTAGGCATGTGAGCTGATGTGAAAGAAATTTCATTATGGATGGGTCAACTTCTATATGGTAGTGGGGTCAGAGATCTTGCACAATGGATCTTTGCCCAGTTGCTCTTGAATTCACTGTTGAACAAATGTACGACACACATACTACTAAACACACCAATGGCCACTGCAAGATCTGTGATGTGACATAGAACTAAATTGTCTATAACAAATACAGTAAATGTCTACCATGAACAATGTTAGTGCCTATCTTTGGAATAAACCAATTTACATCATTCTTAATAGAACAAACCAGATCAGTTCACAATGGGACTCCAGTAAAATGTCCTACTCTACTCAATCACTGAATTATTCTAGTGGAAGATTTTCAGCTAGTGCGAATTTCCCATTGCAAATTAAATAGTACATTTTGTTATCAATCTATTTGTGCAAGTTTTTTTTTAAGTTATTTTCTAATAACATATTTAGTGCATATAAGTGAGAAGGTTAACTTCCATGTCTATAAATTATATCTCCAATATTATTGCAATTACATCTTTAAATATCTGCTTTACTTGCATCCTCCTTTCATTTACCTGATATACTTTGTATGGTAAAACTATATTTAAAGGGTTCACTTTGATTTCACAAAAGGGTTCACTTTGATTTCACAAAATAGGCGCTGTGTATATCACATTTCTACTTTTCCTATATTTAGAAATAATAATTCTTAATTAATGAAAACTAAGAAAATATTTGTATTTTTAAATGTTAAAAAATTATGATATATGTTTGTCTGTACCTGAGCCTCTCCAAGTTAAAAAAAACATTATTTTTTTCACCTTTAAATAATTTGTACCCAAAGGAGAGTCAACAGTGTGCAAGCTCCAATTTCCATCAGTTGTAATAAATATGCCCCGGTCAGGGTGCTATAGTACTGAGCAGGATTCGTAACACGATCTTGATATCCAACAGCCGACAACAAAGTGGCACACCCAACAATTCCTATTAATCCCAAATTCTGAATTGCTATTGTTTTCTTGCTTTTAACCTGATTAGATCTTATCTCATCTTACCTCAACGGTCACCATCCAAATATATAGATATATGATTGGCTATTTTGGAGAGGGTTAAACATACAAATAACCCAGCAAAACACTGGGGTCCATTCAATAAATGTTTAGTATTGTGCGAGGAGGTTGACTTTGAGTTTAGAAGTTGACCTACCAAGTCAACATCCTCGCACTGTTCACTAAAGTAGTCAAGAGTCCCTCTCTCCCATCTCACCATCTCGAACTCCGATTTCGAATGCCCTTCACTGAAAAGCAATACCTGCTATGTCAGAATTATTTTTCTTTTCCAGATTATACCTTGGCTCTGGCATTAATAGATTATGTATATCCTCAAACCAATAACATGTGTCCCCTTGTACTTTCAGAAAATAATTTTAACAATGCACGTTTAATAGCCTGCTGGCATAGATGACGTGTATAGCAACACAGTAGTGAGTTGTAAGCCATGCTGGCCTTAGGCAGTAACAAACTCATTTTGTTACAGAGGCCTGGCACATCCACTTAATCAGGCCTCTTTTTAATACAGTACTGCTAACAGCTCGTGGCATTTTGAAATTCTATATATCAAATTATAGTTAAGTTAATTAAAATGTATAGAAATAAGGTAGGGGTCTAAATAATGCATTGTTCTTGAAGGGTATTTCAATATTATTGCTATACAAAAATAACATGATTTTGCTGCCACACTATTGAACTAATTAACATTCAGCATTAAGTGTAAAACTATGTAATTTGCATAAAGGCAGAAAACTAAAGTACTTCATTCTGAAGACAGGTACTAATGCATTTTAGAAAGTTGGTTGTAATGAAGAGAGAAGCCATAACAAAGGTAGGTTCCCAAATTTTCTTTAAAGGCATCCCGGTTCTGCTATTGCCGCTATAGACATTTGGGGCTATTCACCAAAGGGTGAGTTGAGGTGAAGAGCAGGTGCGTTGAAGTGAATAGCATGTGAGTTGATTTCATCTCACCAATGTCTCACCAATTCAGCTATACTTTGTGCAGGAACAAACCTGATGTGTTCACTCAGCAGGGGAACTAACCAAGTTTATTTCTGCGCTAAATTGGGGAGATAAAATGTTCATCTCACCTCAACTCACCTGCTACTCACTTCAACTCACCTGCTATACACTTCAACTCACCTCAACTCACCTTTTAGTGAATAGCCCCAATTGTTCTCAAGCTAATTTGTTTCCCAGTCTGACAGTAAAATACCTTGTGCGCAAAGGTAAAATACTGCTTCTTGTTGTTTCTATCCTTTACTAGATTGAGTATTTCTAAATAAAGCAAGACTGAAGATGAGGAAAGTTCTCACTTTTTGTTTCACTGACATTTTGAGGTGATTTTCATAAGTGTAAGGATCAAAGAAAATATTATTATTATTATTAAATCAAACAGATCAGATTTTTCTGTAAATAAATCCTCATGATAACTATATGGCAAGAGAAAAAAAAATTGATACACAAACTGCAGAAATATAAATATTTATTTCACTAGGCTGTGAAATCAAGCAGGTCATTTTAGCATGCTAGAATGTATTCAATGTGTCATTTTATACTTTTATAAAATCATTTAAAAGACATACAAACCTAGAAATGTTTAAAATGAATTTTTTCATTTTCACAGGACTGTGATTAAATAATATTTGAGGGACAGGGCAGTTCTAAAAGTATTGAGCAAAACAGGTGAAACAACACCTTAGTAAACTGGTCTTTGATTTAAATTTTCTTAATTTGGACTTTTTCATGTTTGTCTTTTGTCAAAAACTGTTCAAGTATTTTTTCCCACAATCAAAACTCTTTCATTTAGTAAAATATATCAAAGTATCTGGAAATTCTAGATAGCACAACAAGTCAAATCCAAAAGTACAATACAAATTAATTAGTTCTCTTTGGAAATGTTTCCAGTAATTTGAATGTGATATGTTGGTTACATTTTTTACTTTACTGCTTTATCAGTTGTACAAAAATAAACATTTTATATCCCATTGTCTTTGCAGCTGCTAGATTGTTTACATGTGAAACCTATTTCCTTATAAACTCAGGAACTACACGAGTGTTTCCTCTTTAAAACGACATCTTGGCAGATGAAGATATTGATGCCTTAGAAACATTTTTTTTAAATATTTGTTTTAAGTTTCGGACTGTTCAAATTCATGTACCTAAAATAACTCCGGATGGGATTCCTTTGTGTGATTTTGATCCAAAAATGTAGGCTGTTGATCATAAAGGGCTTCCCTGTTTCAATTTGTGTTTAGCACACAGTTACTCTACTTACTAAATCTTTTTTTTTCTTAGCCAAGCTTTTCTAAACTACAATTTTAAACCTGTATTGACCTAACAGTGCAGTTAATTGTGCACAGTGCCTGTTTTGTATGTACACAGTTGCCATCTTCAAATACAGAGAAACAGGAGTAAATCAGCATGAATAAACCATCTTGTTTCTGTAAAATACAAAAATAGTACACTGCGCCTTATGTGGTGGTAGAACTAGTGTTCCACTTCTAGTTAAACATACAAATAATACAACAGGTGAATCAGTGCGCTATCCCAACACTTCACACACTTAGTTACTCTTTTTATAGAGGCATGTTCTCCTCCACGTAATATAGAGAGGAAAAAAGACAGAAAGATACAAAATAGTGAAGTATGTCATAAACAAATCAAGCTGTTATGGCAGTATTTATCCATTAGTAGGCCAGTATTTTGCTTGTTACATGCCACCCTCCTCCCCCTTGCCCAGTACTTACCTCCCTGGTGCTCCATGTCCCGGCAGTCTCCTCTGTGCAGTCTTCCCTCCTGCACGGAGGAGGGAAACACAGCCACATTGTCGCATTGATTTTTTTTTTTTTAACTTTTTTTCCTAGCAGACGAATCTAGCGAATGCGGCTTCCAGAAAAAAAAAAAGTTCAGCAGCATGATGCACTGCGGGGGGATGCTGGCAGAACAGGTGTCACCCATGCTGGGGGTGTCACCAAGTGAGGTCCGCACCCCCATCGGGACGCCACTGCTGCAGCCCACATGGACATTGCAACAAATAAATAACATTACATGTATCACAATTCATAAAATCTTTGATTTTATATTCTTTCCCTGTTATTAAAAGAGACTTTTATATTCATAGAAATCTACTGTTTTTAATGTAAGATCTATGCTTTCTTTTTTTATGCTATATTAAAACATTTATTACTGAAGCCTGGTCCCTTTCTCCTTGTTCTTCTTTTATAATAAACTGGAGTGAAGACCTAATAAGGATAATTACCATCCGCCATAACCCCATGGTTGCTCCTGGATGCGTTTATAACTGAGCAGGAAATAGTTTATAACTATGGCTCAGGAAAATTTGAGTGGTCTGACTTTGTGTTTTTACCATCACAGCTTGATTTGTTTATGACATACTTCACTATTTTGTATCTTTGTATCTTTTTTCTTCTATATCAAACGTGGAGGAGGACATGCCTCTATAAAAAGGGTAACAAAGTGTGTGAAGTGTTGGGATAGCGCACTGATTCACCTGTTGCATCTTATTTTGTCAGACATATGCAATGACTTCTATTAGAACACTGCTTGGATGCAGGGAAGGGTTTTAAATAAGTTAGCAAGAATCACAAGAGGCCATTTCCTATTTACTTTAGGCATGACATGACCCTGGGGTAACAGTTCCTTTAGTCCAATATTTTATCCTGTTTGAATTTATTAACTGACCATACTGTGGAGTTCCTCAAGAACCCAACATATCTCATCAACAATAGTTGGGCAGATCTCAAAGAGTGGATGAATACTAGTTTGCTAAAAGTGAACTTGGACAAAACAGAGTTACTCTTGGTGAGGTGACTCCGGGCAACAAGAATATCTCATGATCACCCAACTGGATGGGAACATTCCTTGCACTGGCTCCCAATTAAATTGTGAACTTACTGGCTTGCTGACCTGCAATGCCTTAAACAATCAAGGGCTCCATTACCTGAAAGAGCATCTTGTTCACTTTGGTGAGCCAATAAATCCCACCTGTCAGTGCCCAGAATAAAGACAAACTCAGGTTCCTGGGCATTTTGCTAAACTGCCCCTATATTCTGGAACTTGTTACCTTTATAAGTCAGAGAGGTACCATCCTTATATACTTTAAAAGAAAAACTACAGATCCTCCTCTTCTATCAGGCATTCAGTCTGACCATCAGAAACTATTAACTTTTATGTCTGTTTATGTATTTGTATTTATATATTTGAATAGGTCTCACAGGGAGACAGCTATAATTATTCCAAATTATTACTATTATTATTATCATTGAGATGTTGTGTCTTTGTTTTTACTCATCATCAAAGTATATCTTAGTTTGTTGATATCCAACTGATGGTCTGAAGAATGTGGCCCGCAAGGTTTTTTTTGCGCAGCCCCTATCCAGACTTTTGAATTAACTCATGAATTTAATGACGTTTGCCCCAACAACTACAGTGCCTTTATGGTATGTAACCCTCCACATTTAAAAAGATGGATAACGCTGTATAAATTATTTGTAATGTCTAATATTTTACATGTAATAAACTGTGATATTCTAAAAAAAAAGTGCTAGATTCCATTTATATTGAATTTTCAGGTTATATTATTTAATTTGCCCTGTGGTTATCTGAATCATTTAAGATGTTGCTATTTGCACCTACATACTTTAAAAAGTGCAAAAAATGGCAGGTGAATTCAATGAAAGAGCATAAAAATATAGAATATGTTGGTACCAAAACTGAGCTAATTTGATGACTACATATAAAAGTATCGCGCCTGAATTTTATTTGTATGACTGCATGAATCAAAAAGATTTTTACAAGTTTTGCTGGGTAGTACTATGGACATAACCTACATGTCCTCATCATAGTCATCATTTTCAGATTACAGAACACACACATTTCTCAGTGTACATCTGTACCCTCATTATTCTTACAGCTTAGCTTGACCATTGACAAATAGCAGTTTTGGAAACTTATACTGCAGCCTAACACACAAAATGTCTTTGTCAAGACCCTCTTGTTCTTACCTATGCCTCCAAAACATCCTTCTCTCCAGCAGGCATCCAAAAAGCTCCTTGATCAGCAAACAGGCTGAAGGCAGAGCCAAGAGTATCGTGGTAGGCTGAATCCATGGCCTAAAGGACCTAGTGGCCCCAAGGATGACATCCACAAGTTGAATCATCCAAGTGGTGACTATTTGCACTGGTAGGGGAGAGGTAAAGCCTGTCCATTTAATCACTAGTCCACCAGTAATCTTCATGCAGAGAGACAGAAACGTATGTGATATAGAACACCCCTCTGGTAACCAACCCAGTGAGGTGCTTGTCCAGCAGAGGGGAGGAGTGGAGACCTACAACACTATAAAAAAAAAAAAACCCACAGAACTTTTCCATAGTGATCCAGTGTTCCAGAGCTTTGCTTCCTGTGTGTTCTAGGATACCAGTTACCTGTGATTTCTTGCTTGCTGTGCTACATGTATTCAATCTATTTGATTATGAATTACCCGACATTTGGCTTTCCTTGTGGACTACCTCGATTGTCTATTTCCTGACCCTTGCTTGGATTACCTTCTATGTTCTTATTGCAGCCTGCCCTGATTTTATGGACTATTCCTGACTACGTTGGATTACCCCTTCTGTTCTGCATTCTTCATGCTTTCATCCCTACCAGAGAGTTCTGCCTGATTACATCTGTGGAGCACCTGCTGACGGTGCCTGACAAGAGGTAGCATTCCCTGCTCCAAAGCTCCTAACCCAACCCTGACAGTTTTATCATGGTGGAATGTAGTTTCATTGATCCAAAAGGTCTTTAAAAAACAATAAGATTTTCTTCGATATAAGATATTGCTCTATATAGAAAATAATAATATTAATTCTCTAAACAATAGGGTAGGTGAATCAAGTTGTGAAACTAAGGCAAGTGTGAAGGAGAAGAATCATACAGTCAAAGGAACATGAGGATGTTGATCTACAGCCATGATGGGAGACAAACTTTGTGCTCGGGATCTGCTGACCCATGGGTTCGTTCAGTCTTTCTTTGATATGGCCTATAACTCAGCTAAATGGTACAGATGTTTTGTTTTCTTAGGATAGGGAACAGGAGGACAGGAGTAAGCAAAAGGAATATTAAACTCAGATGGTGTGTGTATCAGATTTGCTTCCTTAATGTGAGTTTTAGAAACTGGTACATGTATTTTATTCAATAAGCTTTTGCATACTGTGTTGCCTATCCAGCAAGTAACTGTAGTGTTGTAAAATGGTATAGGATCAAGAGGTGGAATGTCATGTACACCGTTTTGGACCCAGCACATGTACTTGGAACTCCATTTTGGAGTATATCACATATATTGACACCATTTTGGAACTTTCAATGCCACATGGCCTGACACTATCTTGGTACTCAACAAAGTGCCCATAGTGGTAGCCCAAAAGTGGTACAGCCCCACATTTAGGTATTTTTTCCTCCATCAATGCACTCATATTCTTCTTACATAAACCCATTATCTCAGCCAGAATCTCAAGTGCAATCACATGACAGGACAACCACATGTGTTTGTAGTAAGCCTTTATTTTAACTCAAAATACAACCGGTGTCTGTTTTAGTGGCACTCCAAATCTATCTGCATTTATAGATTTAAATTTGCAATCCTATGTCAAAACCATACTTTCTTATCTTAAAGAACGTAGGTTTGCGAGAGTCATGTTGAACCTTTGATGTTACTTCCTTGCATAGGCCATGAGCTCACCAATTGTCTTGCTTCAACGATGGATCAAACAAAAGAGAAGAGGTCCCCGTTGGGATGAGCAGGCTCCACCAGTGGCTGTGAAAAATACTCTCTGGATTGCCGGATTGCGGGTGCTTCGTGTCAGCTGTAGAAGCAGCAGTATTGCAAATAAAAGAACGGAAACGCATGCACTCCTAATTCCGGTGAGAAAATAAATCCAAAATTTATTATGATGGATTCGACCAAAAATAAAACAACACAGGAAGGGGAACAAAGAAGGGGAAAATAAAAAGGACTCACTACGCGTTTCGCGTGATCAAACACACTTAATCTTAGGCTTGTCTAGGAGTAAGTACAAAGTGTTTAAATAAATGTTGCTACAAATGGGTGAAAAGGTCATATTAATTACTGTGATACAATCACCTGTTAAACAGATTCCGTGTCAAAGACATAGTGAACCTGATCATTCAAATGGTTGTATATGTGTTATGTATATTAAAACGTGGATAATAAATAAATAAATACATATATTGTGCCATAGAGTAAACATAATCATAATGCAAATAAGATATAAAAATTCACTATAAACATACATAGTGCTAGTGCTGTGCATATTTACAACAGATTTATTAAACATCTGAAAATAATGTGACATCATAAGTGTATTATAATAAAAAAGATAATGTAATAATAATCAAATAATATAAGTATGCTACAATAATATAAGTATGTCTACATGTTTGCAGCATACTTATATTATTTCAATCCCCATGTTTTTGGGCATGATCCATGACCAACATATTGGTTAAACACATAGATGTTTCATTGGTGTCGTACCTCGTCTAATGAATTATTATAAATATTATGATTCTACTTAAGAACGATCTATGATTATGGTTGATGAGCCGAAGAAACTCATGGGGCTTTCCATTTTCATGTCTTATGCTTCTGCATTTATTCTATGAATATAAAGTTACAATTTTACATTTTCTATTTCTAGTTTCCAGCCAGGAAATTTGTTGGAGTTAAGTACGTTGCCTGCGCTTTTTGCCGTTGGGAACATGACATCTTCATTTATTTCGAATTAGTTTTTTCTCTTTTTTACTATTTTTTACTTAATAAACATATTTAAGATCACATTATGTGATTTCATGATATTATATTGCACATTTTTTGTCATGTTCAATAACGGATTTGCGAATAGAGTATACAGACGACGGACATCGTAAATTTAATAATCTCTTATTAATATATGCACAATGTTGTTTCGACCATGTTGTATGTTATTTTATTATATATGTTTGCTCATAATGATTCTTATTACATTATCTTTTTTAATATAATACACGTATGATGTCACATTATTTTCATTGTTTAATATATCTGCTGTAAATATGCACAGCACTAGCACTATGTATGTTTATAGTGAATTTTTATATCTTATTTGCATTATGATTATGTTTACTCTATGGCACAATATATGAATTTATTTATTTATTCACGTTTTAATATACATAACACATACACAACCATTTGAATGATCAGGTTCACTATGTCTTTGACACGGAATCTGTTTAACAGGTGATTGTATCACAGTAATTAATATGACCTTTTCACCCATTTGTAGCAACATTTTATTTAAACACTTTGTACTCACTCCTGGACAAGCCTACGATTACCCGTGTTTGACCACACGAAACGCGTAAGGTGAGTCCTTTTTTCCCCCCCTTCTTTGTTATATTTTGATTCCTGTGTTGTTTTATTTTTGGTCGAATCCTTCATAATAAATTTTGGATTTATTTTTTCACCGGAACTTGGAGCGTTTTTGTTCTCTTGTTCTTTTATTTTCAACAATGGATCGTCTGCTGTCTGGTCTTTTGATGAATTCTGTTTCCTAAGTTTTTCCTTAATCACAATTATTTTCTGTTTGTAGAGATTTTTTTTACAACTGAAAAACATGTGCACCAAGTTCACACATGTGCACCAAGTTCACACCGAGTTACACCAATCTGTATATAAATGATTGATTAACGAATAACATCTGGCATAACAATATTTCAGTGAGAGCTTATTGCTATGGCGGTGATATATAGAAGACATTTTGGTTATTTTGGATCAGTATTTAGATCATTTAGACATTTTCACTAGATATTGACATAACAATCGCTATCATTTTGTTTTTATTCAAGGTTTTAGTAATACTACAATCAATTTTCTTGATAGTACAGATGGCAATGGTTTAATTAACCAATGGCTAAATGGGGTGCCAAAAAGCCAGTTCACTAGGAATATGCATAATTGTACCACTATTAGGCAGTACTAGGGAACAGGCCGCTCTACATTGAAAGTAATTTTTTGACAACAACCATGGAGGAGGTGGCTAAGGTAGATTATAATACTCTCACTATGAATCACTATAATGCAGATGAAATAGGAGGATGTAATTATGAATTTTCTTTTGTAACACAATATAACTCCGAGGCTTTTAGAATGACAATAATTTCAAGAAAATACTGAGCCATTCTCTTGCAAGATGTGTCTTTGAGGGTATAATACCTGAAAATACACAGATTATACAGGCATACCCCACATTAACAGACACAATAGGTCCAGAGCATGTATGTAAAACCAAAAATATACTAAAAGTGAAGCACTACCCTTTTTTCACTTATCTTACATAATCTACAGATACAGTCTACAATACAAATGTTTTTTTATATTCTTTATTGGAAGTTTTCTTACATACTTCTCCATATAAAAGACAATCATATATATATAAATATATTGTGGGTGCATATAAATAGTTACATACAGTCAGTGAGATATTTCAGTGCATTAATAGTAATACTATGATTGCACTTACAACAATATTTAATCCTATTTGCACATACTTTACACAAACTGGACCCATTCACGCTATCAAAGCTGAGCTAAATGCCCACCGATAGCCAGAGGCCCACCAGCAGTTCCCAAGGAGGCTCAACACAGTTTAGAGTCACATCTATGATAATTAATCAGTCTGTGTGTCCAAATAAGTAATCCAAGGGGCCCATATCACTGTATGCGTATCTCTATGTCCCGCTTGGGCACAGAAATCTTGCTCCATAATTTGTTGATAATTAATTTGACTAACAATTGTACACCACGGTATGGGATCAGATTTTTTCCAATTCCTTGCTAAGCAGGTTTTGACAGCCATAATGATGTGAATTTTTTTGAGCCATGTTACAGTTCTTACAGTTCAACAGTAAGTTCATATGGAATAAAAATGCCAGTGGAAGTATCTCTAATAAAGGGAAACATTTGATTTATGGTTTCTTCAACCTTAGTCTTCAGTTACATTCCCACCATATGTGTAATTACATTCCCACCATAGGTGCCCCTGTGTGTCTTAACAATGCCAACAAAGATCTGAGTTACTGTTCGATATTTTATGCAATTCTGTGGGGACCATGTACCATTGGTAGGTCTACTTATAGTGTAACCCCACCAATGATATACCATGAATTATCTGTCTTACCAATGTTAGACTGTTTATCGAATTTTCTAGTGGGAATGAAAGATTTAATAGTGACTCCCATTTTAACATCGGAGTGGGTTTGATTAGTATTACTTTTCCCTTTTAATAATTTTATTGATCAAGATCTCTTTCTTGCTTAAATAATTCTCAAATGCGAGAATAGCTCTTTACTAGGTAAATTACATTTAGTTTGAAGAGATGGAAAGGTACCTAGCTTCTGGTCCCAAACCAGTAGCCTCATATTTTAAAACCTCAATAGGGGTATGGACAGATAGTTTGGTATTGATGTCCAATTTTTTCTTTAACTTGTAAATTGTCTGTAAGTCCGTTTTGCATTATCGGATTATTTGAGATCTGTTTTTTTTCTGCCTTATATTGATTCAAAAGATATTAGTTAGATTATATGGAAAGGACACTTTCCATCTCAAACCAGCTACAAATTCTTGATCTTTGTCTAACCATTCCATACCATGAGAGATCATGCATGCCTAGTGCAATTCAAAGATGTCTGGAAATGCCACTCTGAAAAAGTCTGGGCCCTTCCATATAAACTTAGCTAGCATGACCTGGAATTGTGCCAGAATTTTGTGGTGAACCCTAAATGGAATATTCCTAAATAGATATAGCATCGTGGGTACAACATAGGCATTTATTATGTGTATTTTTCCTAACAATGATGTTTCTAGGCCTTCCCATTTTTTCAATTTGAGTTCTTTTAGGAGATCTAGGTACCTTTTCTCTTTGGAAGTTTTGTAATCAAAATCTAATGTGATACCAAGATAGTCCAGCTCTTTTGTCCCCCAATTGAAGTGATATCTATGTTTTAAAAAGTCCAAATCAGGTTTAGACATTTGTGGTTACTATTTGAGTTTTATTTAAATTTATTTTGTAATTTGAATATCCGGCATATAAATCAATTGTTTCCATCGTCCATAGTACCACCTTTGTTTTAAGAATGTTATTGTCCTGTTCACTTTCTCATATGTTTTTGTTTTCTCCCTTATGTCCAATATTTCTGCTGTTATTTTAGTGTTGATCTGTGTTTTATTTAATTTCTCCAGTTTTGCAGTTGTAATACATAGTTCTGCTAGCGATTTCTCTCTGTTCTAGGTTTGAACCCATTTTTATGATCAGGCCCGCATAAAACATTTGAAGGTACACCATAGTTTTTGTTACCTTTCCATTATCGTTTCATTCCAGAAATGTCTTAATAGATAGAATGGACTGCACCTGAGCCTGTAGTGGTTTCACAAGGAGAAGCACTACACAGTACTGTATTATAGCGTAGTCTCAGTAGAGACATCACTGCATCATTAACCCCTTAACGACAGATGACGTGCCAGGCACGTCACGGCAAATCGTGGACTTGCCGACAGGTGACGTGCCTGGCACGTCATGCACTAAACTGAGTAAAGAAAGCGACCACACGATCGTTCGCTTTCAAAGCATCTCTGGTGTTGTTAAAGTGCCTCGCCAGCGAGGCACTTAACAACACCAAGCTGCTCCCCAGAGCCGATGGTGGTCGCTCTCCTGAGCGACCCCATCGGCTCAGTAGAAGGGAACGCTGCCTATACAGGCAGCGCTTCCCTTCTAATGGCAAGAGCATCGGAAGTGAAAGTATTTCACTTCCGATGCTCTAGGGGGAGCCAATCGATGCCGGCACAGCAGATCTATGTGATCTGTGTGCAGGCATGTATGGTAAGTGCTCTGATGAGCACTTACCATACTGTCAAAGGCAATATTACTAAATATTGCCTTTGACAAGTATTGATCTGCCTCCCTCACCTTACTACTTTTAGTAAGGGAGAGAGACAGATCAGATCAAGTAAAAAAATTAAATAAAATAATTAAAAAAATATTTAATAAAATTTTAAACACCAAGGGCTTTTATAAAAGCCATTTAACCCCTTCCCTGCCATTGATCGCTGTGTACGCAGTGATCATACACAGCAGCACATTTTTTGCTGTCTGTGCATTTTATAGGGGTTATTTTTTTTTACTGTAATTCATTACAGTATAAAAAAACCTCTTTTAAGAGAGATTAACCCCTTTCTTGCCGTAGATCACTGCCTAATCAGCGATCTGACGCAAATGCAGCAATCTTGCTGCAGAAGCATTTTTAATTTTTTTAAAACTTTTTTATTACACCCGTCACGTGTTAATTATACCCGCTAGGGGACTACGTTTAACGTAAAAAAAAATTTTTTAGCTGTCTGAGCGCATGTATAGCGATCAGTAACAGCTGATAAGTGACAATGGCGGGTTGGCGTTTGCTCAGATGAGCATCACCATTTGTCTGGTTAGATCAATATGTGTAAATATTTGATCTGACCCGTGTAGATCTGCCTCCCTCTCACTTGAGTTTTAGTGAGGGAGGGAGACGGAGCTGTATAATGTAAGTTTTTAATTATAATATATTTAATAGAATTGAGACCCAAAGGCTTTTATAAAAGCCGTTTCCAGTATTTAACCCCTTCCCTGCAATTGATCGCTGTGTACGCAGTGATCTTACACAGCAGCACATTTTTTGCTGTCTGTGCATTTTTTTAGGGGTTATTTTTTTTTACTTTGATTTATTACAGTATTTTAAGAGCTATTAACCCCTTCCTTGCCGTATATCACTTCCTAAGCAGCACATATGGTCACTGCCTAAGCAGTGCATATGGTCACTGCCTAAGCAGCGCATATGGTCACTGCCTAAGCAGCGCATATGGAGCAATCTAGTCGCAGAAGGATTTTTTTTTGCTATCAGCATTTTTTTTGTCAGACTCGCTAGGGGTTAGTTATACCCACTAGGGGATTACGTGTATTCCTTTTGAAGCTGTCTGAACGCGTGTATAGCGATCAGTAACAGCCGATCAGTGGCAAAGGTGGTTTGGTGATTTCTCAGATGAGCATCACCATTCGTCTGGTTCGTAAATATTGTTCTTACCCATATCGATCTGCCTCCCTCTCCTCACTTGAGTTTTAGTGAGGGAAAGAGACAGATCTGTATAACATAATTTTTTAATTGTAATAAATTAAATAAAATGTTAAAAAATTGTGAGTCCCAAGGGCTTTTATAAAAGCCATACCCTTTGTATAGTGTAGTGTATTAACCCCTTCCCTGCCACTGATCACTGCACAGCAGAACATTTTTTCTTGTCTGTGCATTTTTAGGGGTTAATTTTTTTGTACAGTACTACAAAGGCTCTTATAAGAGCTATTAACCCCTTCCTTGCTCTACATGTTCAAATTCCAAGTTTGAAAATCAAAAAGCGCACCTCTCAAATGTAGCCTTTCAACCCCTAACAAAGCTGACAAAGCTATGCATGGGTGGTATCCCTGTGCTCGGGAGATGTTGCTGAACATATATTGTGGTATTGTTTGTCAGTGACACATACCGAAATATGTGAATTTGTGTCTAAAGTGCAATGTATGTGGGAAAAAATACACAATAAAATGACTACCACAAACTTTGACAAAGGCTGGTGGTAGAATTGGTGCATGGAAAGTGTTAAAATAACACCATTTAAAATAGCCTAGGGTGTCTACTTTTACAAAATATATACTTTTTGGGGTAAAATACACTGTCCTACTTAAAAAAAAGTCCCAAATGAAAGATGGGCTCAGGCTGACTACACGTCAATATTCCAAGTTGAAAATGCGCACCTTCACAATGTGGCCCTTTAGCCCCCAAACAACCCAACAAACCTATGCATGGGTGGTATCCCTGTACTCAGGATATGTTGTTGAACACATATTGGGTTATTGTTTGGCAGTGACACATACCAAAATCTGTGAATTTATGTCTAAAATACAATATTTGTGAAAAAAAACCACACAAAAATTACTACCACAAACTTTGACAAAGGCTGGTGGTAGAATTAGTGCATGGAAAGTGTTAAAATACCACCATTTGAAATAGCGAAAGGGTGTCTACTTTTAAAAAATATATGGGTTGATGTGGTAAAATACACTGGCTGGTTTCAAATATGTCCCAAATGGGACATGGGTGCAGGCGGTCTGCATGTCAAAATTTTAATTTGGAAAACCAAAAACTGCACCTACCAAATTTGGCCTTTTACTCCCCAAACAACCCAACAAACCTATGCATGGGTGGTATCCCTGTACTCAAGAGATGTTGCTGAACACTTATTGGGGTGTTATTTGGCAGTGACACATACCAAAATCTGTGAATTCATGTCTGAAGTACAAGGTTTGTGAAAAAAAAACACAAAAAAATTACTACCACAAAGTTTGACAAAGGCTGGTGGTAGAATTAGTGCATGGAAAGTGTAAAAATACCACCATTTGAGATAGCCTAAGGTGTCTTCTTTAAAAAAATATATGGGTTGATGGGGTAAAATACACTAGCTGGCTTCAAATATGTCCCAAATGGGACATGGGTGCAGGCTGTCTGCATGTAAAAATTTCAGGTTGGAAAACAAAAAACTGCACCTCACAAATTTGGCATTTTAGCCCCCAAACAACCCAACAAACCTATGCATGGGTGGTATCCCTGTACTCAGGAGAAATAGTAGAATCTATTTAGCATGTTTTTTCGTTCGCTATTGTCGATGAGGAGAAGTTGTTTCAAATAAAAACAAAGAAATTTGTGTATTTTTATTTTTTTACCATATTTTATTATTTTTTTTAATAATATGATAAGATATGATCAAAAAGATGGCATCCATAGAAAGCCCGATAAAAACAATATATAATATGTGTGGGTACAGCAAATGACAAAGAAGAAAATTACTGCTAAACACAAACAGCACAGAAATGTTAAAATAGCCATTGTCCAGAAAGGACAAAAATGTTTCCAAGGCTCTGTCCTTAAGGGGTTAAAATGTGTGATAACTGTGTATAACTGTGTTATATACAGAAGTCGTATATAATTGTATGTATGACATCATTATATTTTATGTTCTCCTAGGAGAAAGTCACTAAATAATCTATACCATACTTAATGGCAAGGGGACAGTTCTTGGATTTTCAACCTCATATGCAATCAATATACTTTATTAAATACGGGCACGTTTTCAAGTGCCCATGCTTCTATGGAAGAATCATGGCTTGCGGTACATTAAAAACTACATTTCAGTTTATCCTCATACTAGTGCCACTCGTATTTTTTATTTTAGAATCACAGGTAAAACAAAAAAAAAGTTTAGTGGAACTTTCACTGTAATTTCTCTCTTTCTCATTTAGTGAACTACAAACTATATATTGTTTTTAAGGACATGTATGGCTTTCTTTTGGTGCCATATTTATTCTTATAAAGTAGATCTTTTTTTTTAATTGGCCATGCCCCTTGATAATATTCAATGACTTGCCAGGACATTCATCTGTCCTTAAAGGTTTAAACTGCATTCCTGAATAATGGGTGGTGATAGTTTTTCCTAATAACAAAAGCAAATAAAAAAACTGAAGAAACAAATCTAATTCTTATACAAATGCTTGCATCTTTTGTTATTTTGGTAAAATTAAAGTTTAACAAAAATATTAAATACATTGTTGCACTTTATCAACTGAGGTTTATTTCTGTCTTTATATTAATAAACTTATGAGCATCTGTTCTAAAATGTTTAAATGGTAAAGAATATAAAATAAGAAGAATGTTTGTAAACATATTGCAGGTTGTTTTAGAAGGAAGCAGAAGGATAATATTCGGTAAATATGTGGGCACACAGTAATCCATTATTCTTAGTGTATGCTTGTTGCCATGGCAACCACTTCTGGAAATGACTGCAGTAATCAAAGGCAAACTTTGATGATAACTAACATAGCTGAACAGCTGTTTTTGACTACTGCCTTCTTCATTATTTATTGATGCATTAGATTAAGAATGTCAGATCTAGTAATGGTATTAGTGCAGCTTAAGGTAGATGCTTTCAGTAAAAGGCCATGTCAATAATACAACAAAATAGTATTTGCCACAGCAATAAAGATAATTATTTACAGAGAAATCATGTGTGAACACATGCATATTAATTGCATTACTTCACTATGTACAATCATCACTTCATCATTCTTCTAGTTCTTCAATAATAAAGTAGCTTTTCCCGCCAATTTCTGTAAACCACACACTGCAACACCACAGAATAAAAACAGCATGTTATTGGAGTCTTTTTGTATAGTAGCTATAAAAAGCTTTGTTTTGATGGATTACTGCAAGAAAAGAGAATGACCTGTACCCTGTGAAATTATTGCCTTGGTCTTTGAAGTCTGAAGAGAATAGCAAACGTGATTTTCAATATCTTGAAATTACTGTTCTCTCATATTATCTACTACAATGTTTTGTAAATTGGGTCTATTTAAGCAATGTATATGGTGGGTTTTGGATGGAATACCGTACAATTCAATGGCAACAGGGATCGCAAAAAATATAGTGTGTTAAAGCATTGGGATTACAGTAAGGGAATAACGGTATTCCCTAAAAAAAAACATGAATTTAACGATAGTCGACTTGGAAAGTAATAGCCACCCCTAGTCCCTAGCATTACCCCTCCCAAATACAAATAGAGCCCAACTATCAAAGTCCTATTAAAGACAAATATGCCCCCTGGGGTCAAGGGACGGTACAATGCCACTGGCCCCACACAATTAATGAAATAAAATATAATTTAACCATTTTCTTCCTAGCACACCTCTACCCCTACCTTGGACTGGTAGTGGAAGACGATTCAATAAAAATAAATGAACCTGAAAAACAAAAACACTGTTTGAGTGCCATGAAGATGGGCATTGAAAATCACTACTCAGGCCCCTGGCACATAAAGGTTGCTCTGTGGAACAAGATATACCTTTTTAAAATGTTCTTTAAAGATCTGTGAAAAACACACCACACACACCTATCTAATACATCCGTTCTCAATGGTTATTTCCTTTCTTCCATTTTAAATCTCAGCCATCCCCAGCAGAGATTTCCTTCTGCATATGTAGGTGGATTCATTTTTGTTTTTGCATGACCCCAACCCCTGGGCTGAAGATGAGGACTCAAATACATTGCAAATCTTCAGAGGACATCTTTAAAAAGGTGTATTTTTGAAGCGGGACAGTTTATTTTACACCATCAACCCATATATTTTTCAAAAGTAGTTACCCTAGGCTATTTCAAATGGTCATTTTTTTTAACACTTTCCATGCACTAATTCCACCACCAGCCTTTATCAAAGTTTCTATTAGTAATTTTATTGCTTTTTTTAAAATATATATATACATTGTACTTCAGACCAAAATTCACCAATGTTGGTATGTGTCACTGCCAAACAACACCACAATATGTGTTCCACCCATGCGTATGTTTGTCTGCTTGTTTGGGGGTTGAAAGGCCACATTTGAGAGGTACAATGTTTGATTTTCCAACTAGCTCTTAAAAGAGCTTTTATAGTTCTGTAATAAATGACAGTACAAAAAAAATATTAACCCCTACAAATGCACAGACAAGAAAAAAAGTGTGCTGCTGTGCAGTGATCAGTGGCAGGGAAGTGGTTAATATACAGGGTACACTATACAAAGGTTTTGGTTTTTATACAAGCTCTTGGGTCTCATAAGTTTATAAAATTGTATTTAGTTAATTACAATTAAAAACTTACATCATACAGATATGTCTCTTTCCCTCACTAAAACTCAAGTAAGGAGAGGGAGAAAGAACCAGTATTACCAATATTGATCCGACCAGGCAAATGGTGATGCTCATCTGAGCAATCACCAAACTGACTTTTCCACTGATTCGCTCAGACAGCTTCCAAAAAATATTTACGTAACACGTAATGCCCTAGGAGGTGTAACAATTTTTTTTTTTAAATGCACATAGCAAAAAAAATGCTTCGGTGGCCAGATCGCTGCTTATGTAATGATCTACAGCAAGCAAGGAGTTAATAGCTGTTAAAATAGCCTTTGTTATACTGTAATGAATGACAGTAAAAAATTAACCCCTACAAAATGCACAGACTGCAAAAAAATGTGCTGCTATGCAAAATCCATGTGTAAGTAGCAATATAATTATAATGATATTTATTTGTTGGGGCCAGCAACATTCCATGGCATCATGGGGCCAATATTATGTTGTTATAGGGCCAGTGGCTCCCCCAATATTTTTGTTACAGGTTTACCCTTTCAGTGTTATATGGAGCACTGTTTAGATTCCCTTTAACACTGAAAGGGCTCATTTGCATATATTGGCTTCATTAAGCAAGCACATTTAGGTCCTCTTTTTTGAGGAGGTAAATTAACTGACAAAGATCAATTATTTTTTAATTTTTTACAGACCCTAATTAAATCATTGTGCTATAATTTCCACACCGGATGGTATTTCAATTCAGTAAAGTACAGGGAGTGATTGAATGGGTGCAGTAATTTTGTAGATAAATAAACTTTTTTTTCAGTAATTAACTTAAGTGAACTTATTTATTTTGGAGGAGGTGACTTACTTTATACTTTAGTCCCTAGCCCCACTAGAGACTCTATGAAATTTACATCCAAAATTAAATGTCCCCCGACTGGTGAACTGTATGTGTACTCGAATGCGCAGTTGTAGCTTCTTCCACCATAGATTCTGCTTTATTTTAAAAGCCGCAACCAAGCATGCACACGTACACAGTTCACCGCTAGGAATCTTAAAGAATTGCGTCCCAGACACAGAATGTGTCAGATTTGCAATTCGGATTCCACATTCGACCACTTGGTTAATTTGTGTTGGAGACACAAGCAAGCCAAGGGGTCAGGAATGAAAGTAGGAGTGGCCTGAAGAAATTATGAAGCAAATCAAGTATGAAGTAAGTCTCCCCCCCCCCAAAAAAAAAAAAATCTCCAGGTTTACCATACTAAATATACAAATGCTTGTGTCATCTGTTGTTTTGGTCAAATGCAAGTGAGGCCAACAAAATAATGAAATTCCTTTTTGCACTTTATTAACTCATATGAGAACAATTATTGCAGACAATATACAAATAATAATTCTTTATTATAAAAATACATATTTTATATGGTATCAAAAAGTTTGAATTTGGAACGCAGTCTTAAGTTTTTTAAAGCGGATGGACAATGTTGCCATCCCCAGAGACCCTAGATCCATCCTCCTACATATAGGTTGGCCAACACTGACCAAGGTACAAACAACTTTGACAATACACACCCTTTTGTCTGCAAAAAAAATAATAGCCAGAGAGTGGAGGCAGAGCAGAGAGCTTGAAATAAGACACTTTCAGAACCAGCTGAGTTTTCAGCTAAAGATGGAGAGAGCGCTCTGCTTTGCCTCTGAGTCTCCAATTGATAAGGTGCAAAGGTGGGCAGAATGAAAAGGCCAAGATTTGGAAATTAGATATGAGAGGGGGGTTTGGGTAGCCGGAGGCGGGGGGGACCCGTCCCTGAGCATGTGAAGTTACCATCTAAAGAGCAGCTCTGCATGTATGGACTTCATCAGTATGATTGGCTATGTAGTATATTGTCGTTTAGGGTGGATGGGTAGTGATCATCTATGATGGGTATGAGAGATACTCGGATGGATAAACTGGTTGGGGTTGACAACCCCCTTATTTTTTTTTCTCTGCTTTTTGTTTGTCTTGCAATATTTCTCACTGTATGTAATGTGATAAATTAACTTATACTTCCTGTTCTTACCACCCTATATGTTTGTATGTCTTTTTATTTGGTATGAAATTGTAATAAAGAAAAGAAAAAAAAAAAAGAAAAAGTTAATAGACATACATCTGCATATTTAACATGTCACTGTGGAAGTAAAAGTACAGAATATAGAATGTGCCGGCAGATAAGAACCATTCGGTCCATCTTGTCTGCTCAATTTTCTAAATACTTTTATTAGTCCCCGGTTCCCTATCGTATATCTAGGATAGCCTTGTACCTATCCCACACATGCTTAAAATCCTTGACTGTGTTTACCTCTACCACTTCCGCTGGAAGGCTATTCCATGCATCCACTACCTCTCAGTAAAGTAATATTTCCTGATATTACTTTTAAATCGTTGCCCCTCTAATAACATGTTTCTATGATTGAAATATTGAAATGATAAATCAGGTGAGGGGTTAAAATGTACCTTTTAATGATAATACTTACCCCAGTGTCCAGAGGCGTCACTAGGGTTGGTGTCACCCGGTGCGGTAACTCATGGTGTCACCCCCCTGGATTTCCTCCAATACCATGCCAAACAGATTCCTTAGTAATGCCAGTCAGATGGCGCCCCTTAATTATGCCACACAAAAGAGCCCCTTAATTATGCCACACATGGGGACCAATAAATATGCCACACATGGGACCGCCATTAATTATGCGACACACAGGAGCCCCACAAGGTGACAATTGTACAATTCAAAAACAATACATATCACAGACATCTCTCTATAACTAGTTGCATTTATACTTATTTGAATTATTTAATATTCTATTTAATAAAAATTTTATTGAAAAATTGCATTCCTATTTTTAATTCCTTTCCTCTGCACCCACATTGCACCTAAAGGACTTAACACAGCACCATACAGTACCCACAGAACTTGACATGCACCTATAATGCACCCACAGGACTTGGCTTGCACTCATATTGCACCTACACGATTTGGCATGCCACAGTGTCACTTTGCCCCACAGAACAAGCCAGTGTCACTTTCCACATAAGATTTTGCCACTCAATATGCCAGGATTATTTAGCCACTCAATATGCCATGATTTAGCCATTTAATATGCCAGGATTTTGCCCCTCAATATGCCAGGAGTTTGCCCCCCCCCCCCCAATATGCCATTTAATATGCCAGTATTTTTCTCCCAATATGCCAGGATTTTCCCCCCAATATGCCATTTAATATGCCAGGATTTTGCCCCCCAATATGCCATTTAATATGCCAGGATTTTGCTCTCAATATGCCAGTATATTGCCACCAATAATTGCCATTTAATATGCCAGGATTTTGCACCCCCAATATGCCTTTTAATATGCCAGGATTTTGCCCCTCAATATGGCATTTAATATGCCAGGATTTTGCCCCCAATATGCCATTTAATATGCCAGGATTTTGTTTAGTAAACATGTATGCCATTTAATAAGCCAGGATTTTGCCCCCAGTATGCCATTTAATGTGCCAGGATTTTGCCCCCCAATATGCCATTTAATATGCCAGGATTTTTCTCTCAATATGCCAGGATTTTGCCCCCAATATGCCATTTAATATGCCAGGATTTTGCCCCCCAATATGCCATTTAATATGCCAGGATTTTGTTTAGTAAACATGGAATCATTCAGGTGAGGCTGAATTTGTCGGAGTTTGGAGTTTGAGATGAATAGCCCCAATGTGTGCACTCCTGTTCTTATGAACTTTATTCACTGGAATATATTGCTGACAATATTTTTTATAAACTACATGCATCTGTTCTAAAATGCGAAATAATATAATATACAAAGAATGTTTGTAACCATGTAGCAGGTTGTATTAGAAGGAAGCCTCCTCACGTCTTACATGAGTTACCACTGAACCAATGTGCAATCAACATGGTCAAGTTGCTTGGTAAAAGGTGAACTTTGTGAGGAAACACATAAGGACTTCAAGTCTCCCCAAGTATGAAGTATTGTAAACTGCAATCAGAAATGCGTATTACTCCTCAAGATTATTAACCAGAAATTAAAAACACAATAGACAGATTTTTTTCAGATACGTAGTATATTTGCCATTTTAGATTTAAAAAAGATACAAAGTAGTAAAAATTACCATAAACCAGCAAAAGGATGAATGGCATTATAATAATAGTTTGTCATCTCCCATTTTACTTTCCAGCTATTCCATCCAATTAAACATCTCTTAAATGTGCCTAAAATTCAGTTTTTACTGCTCTTGAAATCATTTTATGCTTTAATATAAAACACTACTCACCTCCCTGTCTCTTCTTCATTTAATTTTCAGAACTGCCCCACATAATATATTCATTTAATTTTCCTCTATTAGATATGTTCTGCAACAATTCACTGAAATGTCCAATTAAGTTTAACTTTCTGTGATGAAGAGTAACTTTATCCTGCAAATCAACTTCATCTTAAAGAATGTATTATATTGTAGCGATTAAAACAGTCCACTTCCTACGTAAATGTAGATTTTCATAAATAATTGGGAAATGTGTTAAAAAAAAACTGTTATCGGTTCTATTCTTTTGGGTCTATTCACTAAAATTGACTTTGGGGGTCGACTTTTATTTTGAGACTAAGCCCCACTTACATGATATGGATACTGAGAATAAATAGAAGAGGAAACCTCTCAAAGTATAATAGGCCATGATAGTCTGAACATGGACAGGCAGAAGAGTTTGTTCTGATGAAACCCAAGTCATCAGATCCCTCTTAGGGGAAGAAGTGCATCACCACCATGATGCAATCTTGGTGGTTGGAGAATTCTGTCATGTAGACCTGAGGTCCCTAGCTTTTAGTATCAAGTCAAAATATATTGGATGAGTCATTTCACAGTTTTAGACTAGACTCCAGCATTCTACATACCAGAGATGTATAAGTGAATGACATCTCAGCTGCAGAGGAGTTTTCCCACCTCATGTATGAACCTGTGTAGGTGGACAGGCTGCACAATGTGCACTGTGAGTAACCTCTTGTCCCATCTTATCAAACTACTTCATGCTTTATTTGCCTCACACACTGATCCCAAAGGTTATCAGCAGGAAAAGTTATTATTTCTTGCTTCATGAGTATGAGAAAACACTGTCATGTCAAGACAAAAACTTTTCTGATACAAAACAAATACCAGTTTTTATTGTTAAAAAATGGTTCTCACACCATGTACCTTTCAGAGCAGTCCTATCTGCATAGGGTGGGAGCAACCATTTTAATCACCCCTTTTGACCTTTAGTTGGATTTTTATCCACCTGAAGAGAGGTACCTGTCAGTGAACAAAAAGCAACAAGATGGCCGGCTCTGCAGGAATTTACAGTGAAGATGAGTTAATTGCCAAGTACGGGTGCACACCAGCTAATATAAGCTAAAAAAAAAAATGGATGTGCTGCGATTTCAAAAATGAAATTGAGGCTTCTGATTGGTTGCCTTTGTCAGCCAATCAAAGAGCCTACCTTCACAGCTATATAATTGGCTGGGTTTTGAAAAGTGGTCTGATACTCGAGTATACCATTAAGAGTCTCAGCTTTCTTAAATGGCTTCACCGTACTAACAGAACCATTGAAACAAGTAGCACCAATTTAACATAACTGACTGCTTGAGAAGCATTTATATCCTCGCAATATTAAGCAGAATATTAAGCACGGTCCTGGTGCTGTTTCACCTACCTAATTTTCTATATGTTGTGTATGTGTTTAATATACCATATTGCTCAAATATAAAATGACACTGATTATAAGATGATCACAAACTTTGGATTGTAATTAAAAAGAAAAAGCCAAATATAAAGTGACCCTATAGAAAAGTTTGCTAGTAAATATTTATTCTCATGTGAACTGTTTTTCATATTTAATAAAAATGTTTTTTTTAAAGTGCATTTTGTCCTTTTATTTCCTTCCTATGTCAACCTTCATTCCAGTTCTTCTGCTCAACTTTCGTTAGTTCCCCATAGCAAAATATTGCACCCACAGGATTTACTTTTTTACTTTTGCAGCACAATGCAGCACCCACTGGACTTGCCCCACAACACATTGCAGCACCCACTAAGCTTACCCCTGCACTCCCTGGACCTGCTATTGCACTCACTGTACTTGTCATTGCACCACTGGTTCAGTCACTGGGCAAGTCAGGAGAAGAAAAGGCTGATCCTTTTGGTGCATTGACAGGTCCAGGAAGTGCAGGGGAAAGCTCAGTGGGTGCTGTGGTACTTTTGGAATCTCATTATAAACTTCTCTACTCCCTCCAGGCTCTTTAAACAACATTTATCTAGAACTAAAACATGTTGGAAGGTGTGCAGGCAGATAGGTACACTATTCCACATCTTTTGGTCCTATTGTAAGCTGAAAACCTACTGGAACAACATTCATATACTAATACACATCATTACAGATCAGGTTCATACTATTACACCAGAATTGTGTCTCCTGAAGAGGCTCCCATACAAATTGTCCAAGTCTACACAAATCATTTTAACTCATCTCTTGGTTTCAGCAACTTCAGTTCTCCCTTGGTTTTGGAAGTCTGATGCAATTCCATATATGACTGAAGTATTGCTCAATGTTTTTGAAGCCAATAAGTGTGAGTTGGTGTTTAGGACACCTTCTGCTGCTGTAGTCTTACTGAAACAGGAATGGACACTCTGGGAAGAGAGCGTCGGGGGCCATTATGGCCTAAAAGTTTTTCATTAGACCTGCACCAGACTGGATGGTAAAATATAATTATTCTGATTTTATTCTTTCATAAATATACCAACCTTTTAAGAAACATATGACATTTTAATTTTATCACAGTTATATATTACTATTTTATTACTGCTTATATACACTTAAAATATATTATTGGATGATAGTCATTCATTGTATTCCCCCATTTTTTGTTATAATTATTTTCTCTTCTATCTTGTTAGTGAAAAATATTGTAATAAAAATATTTGAAAGAAAGCTCATTGTGGGCTGCAATGTGGTGTTGGGAAAGTCCTGCAAAATGTCCTGCCATTGCACTGACTTGCCATTACAGCTAAATGACTTGCCATTGCACCCAAAGGACTTGCCATTGCACCCTCCAGGACCTGTCTCGCACCCACTGGGACTTGATATAGCACCAACCAGGACTTCTCCCCCCCCCCCCCCCCCCAATAATAGTCTGGCACTCAGATGTAACCAGGATCACCCAGTGTGCTAGGCATGTGGATGGCTGTGCACTTCTTGATGCAGACAGACATTCTGCAATGCTACCCGACAATTCCAGCGAGTCTTCTGAATCAGAAAACCTGTAACGTGACCAGGCTGAAGTGTTGGGCAGCATCAGAGGATGTCTGTGAGCTAAGGGTTTTTTTCAGTGCATTTGAGAAAAAACGTACTGTTAAATGTACTTATTGTTAATTACAGTTGTCCTGTAGTTTCATATTAAACAACACTTCACAAGGGCCTCTAGATTCAGTGACATCCAATAACGTGGGCATGAGGAGATAGTGTTGTTGCTAAAGCAACAGTCCAACCTATCTAGTTTAAACTTTATATGCAGATTTTAGGAGACAGGAAATGTTGAGGGTAACACTGATAAGAAAGACCCGGTTTTTTTTTTATCTAAAAAAATAATACAATTGGACACTGTAGGTAGCCTTTAAGCCACTGAATTACCCCTTTCCAACAAGATGCTGAGATAACATCTTTGGTAATAGTCTCTTGAGGAACCAAGTGTTTGTTGGTTAAGTTTACTGCAGTAGACATAACAAATCTAACGTATGCTGTTTTTCACGGTTGCAGTCCTTATTTGTTGTGCATTCAGCTGTGACAAGCTGTCACACTATATGGAGATGGTACTTGGATCCATTTTTGTAGACTTCATTATTATTGATTAGCTCTGCAAACATTCTGACATCTGGGCTTTTGATTTGTATCACAGACGATTCTCTTTATTTATTAAGCACATAGATTAAAAAAAAAAAAAAAAAGGTAAAATATTTTTCCCTAAGACTGCAGAACAGATGACATAATTTCTTGCCCTTTTTCGTTTTAAGTTATGATACTTTTATGATATCTCTAACATAGATTACAATTGAAAGGTTAAATAGAACAACAGGCTTTGATAATCAATTTTCCCATTCTGAAATCTTATAATCAAGCATTAAAAAAGTAAAAACACATATAAAAAAAAATATCTACTGACTCATAGTCAGTCAGGAAGGTAAAAATTAACAAAACCTAAAATGGTTGTTATTGCTGCTTCTTTATTGTTAATGAGTGTTTTGCTAGGCAAGCTCAGTATGACCATACTTGGTCTGGTCTTCATCTACAGAGAAGGTCTGAGTGGGTGGAACATCCTTCTTTAATTATGTGCCAATATATCAATGTATAATCAAATATACATGAATGGGTTGATTCTACCTACCGTGTCCCAAAAATATTTTTAGATATGTACTATACCTTGTAGAGAAGAAGAAAAAAATCTGTCTTATTAATTTCTATCATCAAAAAACTGTGTATCAAGTTCAAAACAATTATTGTTGTTGCCTTAGCAACAATCCTGCCTATCTCCCCATGACTCAGATAAACAAAGATAGAGATTAAATACATAGGGGATATGTGTAATGGCGACACACTTTGCATTGTGAGACAGAGGGACCTCCGTCAAACTGTGCCTGGCGGAGGTTCCCCCGGCACAACGCAACAAACGTCAACACAACCTAATTCTACACATTCAGCGTAGATAACGCAGACTCCCTTGATTCTGTTTTATACATTGGAGCATATGCCGATTGCGCCAGTATTAGGTGCAATCTGTGGGTGCACTGTGTTTATACATGCCCCCCTAGGAATAGCTAATGACAGCAGTATCTCAGAGGGGAGCATAAAACCTGCTGCAAATGGCAACAGCCTGCCTCCTGTATGCTCCCTTTTACTGATGACACTGAATTTCAATGCCCCAGCAAAATTATTATATAAAATATTTAATGTATAATAAAAACACACAAAACATATAGAAAGTAAGCTAAGTGGAGCTATGTACTTAATATAGAACTCAGGACCAAATCAGGATCGATCATAATCTCACAATAAACAAGTTATAAATCCAATTCTTTTTTTTTCTTTTTTTTTTTTTACAAAACTTGCTGGTAAATATTACATAATTTATTTCAAATATTTATCCTGGCACACAGCATCTGCAACACAGGATGCTAAGCGTATGTTTTTTGGAATGGGGAATGTCAATCAAAGTGACAAAATAACTGCACAGCACGACAGTTGGAGACACTTAAGAAAAAAGAATATTCAATATAAATCAGAATTAAGCAGAAATAAAAAGTGTTATTTATTGGAAATTATTATTTCAACAATTGACTATAGTTGTCAGATATTTTATTTTTCATACGTTACAAAAAAGAAATTAGCAATAGTTTAGTCAGATTTCATTATAACCTAGTGCAGCTAATTATTTTACATGAAGTGCATCATAAAATTAATTGCACAGAATGTAAATGTTTCATGTTAGGAAACTAATAAAGACACTACAACAACTATACAAACTAACAATTAATGTCATTTTTGCATCTTTATAAAGCCTGTTGATGTTCTGATTGGAAGATACATGCAAAACAAGGATATAACTCATGTGTAAGCATCAGTTGAAACCAGTGCATTAAAACACAGTTCTTAGATCAAATATATACTGTAGTAGGTACTTAGTGAACAACATTGTGGTCAGTGCCGGTGCTACATATAGGCAAGTTAGTCGCAGGGCTAGCGCGCAGATCTGCTGTGGATTCTCGGCTCATGCAGAGGAATTTGGATCCAGACTGGCCTTATGGGTGGGACCAGACTGATATGCTAATGAGAGGTTTCCACTATAATTATGCAAGTGAGCAAAATGGTGATTCTTCTCCCGAGGGACCCCAGTTCTTTGTTTGTCTCTATATTTTCTTATAAGGTTTTCTTTATCCTAGCTTATATCTAAAGTAATATTTTTTATAGTTTTTATGCAGGTGCAAAAAAATGATTAAGCAGAAATAGCATATTCAGAAACCAAATATTTAAACCCTTTTTTAATAATTCAAACATTTGCATGGTAGCATTTGAATTGACATGTGAAATAAAGCAATCCAAATTTAAAGTACAAACTCAAAACTAACCAAACACCAAAACATTCATTATAACAATACATGTAATCCTATTTGTGGCTAGGTTGCTGTAATTTATTCATCAAATGGTTGGCTCTCTACAGTATAAATTAATTTTAATGTGCATTTAAAAATATAGCTTCCATGCAGATCAAAATTAATAGTATTTTTCTTAAAATGAAGTGAAACTTGAAGTTGGTTTTTAACAGCACTAGTACAGACACCCAGAAAATGCTCGGAGTGTAATGGAGCTTAACAGGGCTTTTAATTATATGTTATCCTTTTCTATTTTCTATTCTATTTTGGAGACACAATGAACATCTTTATGTGATACGTTTTCGAGTCTGATTAGAAAAATGCATTACTAAAATTATATAAAAAGTATATACTTTATAAATGTAATGTATAATGCTGTATAATGTGGTTTTGTCATTCCAGCAGTAAAACATATTGCTCTTTAGTTATCAAAAATGTCAAATCCTGGCAAGATATTGTATGTTATGTGTATAATGTGACTCCTGGTTGACATTCACTGGAGCTATCTTAATGATAACATTATTGTTAACAGAGGGGGATTTGTTGACAAGAATACCATTTTAGTAACTGACAGCGATCATATGAAACTTCTTCATTGTTCTTTGATACCCTTCTGAATCATGTTACAGTCCATATCTCTCACAATGAGGTTATATGTCCACCCAGGTTTCCTTGTCAGTTAGATTTAAAAAAATAAAAATATTTTATTTGAGTTTTGTCGTAAATGATTATCAACATGATTATCAACACATGAATGATGTACATTGACATAAAGGAAATTACAGAAACACAAGCTTAATTAACTGTTATAATAGAAGATTTATTACAGTTTTTATAGTAATGTAGGTGAATTTAATTTAATCGTGGTGCACACAGGAATAACATCACATGAATCAGTTTTAATGCGCGTCATTGTATAAGATAAAGTCCCAAATCGAGAGTTGGCTCTACTTGCGTCTATTCTGAACTTTCTTACTCCAGTGTTTATAGCACCAGTGATGGAAAAAGCATGCCTAAAATTGAGCTAAAAATGTCCATCAGCCCATAGTTTGCAAGGTATGAAAAAGGTGCAATCTGTTTGTACATAAGATCACACTGATTCGTCCTTTTTTTTTTTTTACTTTTCCAGCTACTGCTCATGGTTCTCTTTAATACATGACCCATGACCTTAACCTTGTAAAAAGAGAACATGGGCAACAGCAGGCGATTCTATGTTGAGCAGCAATAAGGAGCACACACCTGTAGGATACCTGTAGTAATCAGGATCCAGCTGTTAAAAATAATCATCCAGGTTCATATGTATTTAGATGTTTAGCTTTTATTTTTTTCCTTAGAGAGATGTACTTACCCAAAGGAAAGCTTGCGCTATATGTTGTTCATATAAAGTGTTAACATTATTATATATATACTGATGGTGAATCATTTTTGTAAGCAAGCCACCAAGCAACACCAGGCATAGACAAATTAGCTTACTACCGTGCCTTGCAAAAGTATTCACCCCCTTTACTTTTTACCTATTTTGTTACATTACAGCCTTAAGTTCAATGTTATATTAATCTGAATTTTATGTGATGGATCAGAACACAATAGTCTAAGTTGGTGAAGTGAAATGAGAAAAATATATCCATAAAACTATTTTTTAGAAATAGAAAACAGAAAATTGGCATGTGTGTATGTATTCACCCCCTTTGTTATGAAGCCCATAAAAATATCTGGTGCAACCAATTACCTTCAGAAGTCCCATAATTAGTGAAATGATGTCCACCTGTGTGCAATCTAAGTGTCACATGATCTGTCATTACATATACACTCCTTTTGTGAAAGGCCCCAGAGGCTGCAACACCTAAGCAAGAGGCACCACTAACCAAACACTGCCATGAAGACCAAGGAACTCTCCAAACAAGTAAGCGACAATGTTGTTGAGAAGTACAAGTCAGGGTTAGGTTATAAAAAAATATCCAAATCTTTGATGATCCGCAGGAGCACCATCAAATCTATCATAACCAAATGGAAAGAACATGGCACAACAGCAAACCTGCCAAGAGACAGCCGCCCACCAAAACTCACGGACCGGGCAAGAAAGGAATTAATCAAGGAGGCAGCACAGAGACCTAAGGTAACCCAGCAGGACAATGACCCCAAACACACTGCTAAAGCAACACTGGAGTGGTATAAGGGGAAACATGTAAATGTGTTGGAATGGCCTAGTCAAAGCCCAGACCTCAATCAAATAGAAAATCTGTGTTGAGACTTAAAGTTTGCTGTTCACAAGCGCAAACCATCCAACTTGAAGGAGCTTGAGCAGTTTTGCAATTAGGAATGGGCAAAAATCCCAGTGGTAAGATGTGGCAAGCTCATAGAGACTTAACCAAAGCGACTTGGAGCTGTGATTGCCGCAAAAAGGTGTCTCTACAAAGTATTGACTTTAGGGGGGTGAATAGTTATGCACATTGACTTGTTCTGGTATTTTGTCCTATTTGTTGTTTGCTTCACAATAAAAAAAAAAAAAAAACACCTTTAAAGTTGTGGGAATGTTCTGTAAAGTAAATGATGCAAATCCTCAAACAATCCATGTTAATTCCAGGTTGTGAGGTAACAAAACACAAAAAATGCCAAGGGGGGTGAATACTTTTGCAAGGCACTGTATATACACAATGAACCATGGGAACATGGCCTTGTCAGGACACCCCCAAAACTTCTGTTATTCAGTGATTACGCTACAATTCTAAAGAGAACAAAAGAGCAATTATATCAAAATAAACAAGCGTATGTGAATAGGTAGTTGATAAATGGTGGTTCTGAAAGGGAAATCAATATTATTATGATGTATAAACTGCCATCATATTTTCCTGTGCTGGAATTATTATTTTCTAGTATTAGCTTACAGTACACTGCATGTCAACTGTATGAGTACCACGGTAAATCATAATAAACCAGGTATATTTTCATATACTTTTCTCAAAATTCTTGAGGAAAAAAAAGGCAAGTTGCAGTGAATAAACAAAACATGAAGAGTATGAAAAAAAATGATAATGAACAATGTTTTATAAAACTTTTTGTTTTTAAATAGTCATCCTTTGCCTTGATAGCATTCTCACATTCATTAAACCTTTGGTTAACATGTTTCAGCACCAAAGGAAATACTATACTTTGGCTCCTCAATAAAAGACAAAGTGACAGTGCGCTACTTTGCCAAAATAAAGTGCAATGTGTGTACATAACCTTTTATGTTTCCAGGAAGATATCTTCATGTTTCTTGAAGACAATCCTATTGGAATGTGGCTACTGGACAGGTCAATGTTGAAAATAACACAGCTAAATCTGTAAGAATTGTACATATCTCCAGGGCCGTCTTTAACGCGGGGCAAACGGGGCAGCTGCCCCGGGCCCACTTACTCCTGGGGGGCCCAAGGCAGCTGCCAGGTGGTCCCGCTGCCCCTCCGTAACTGCACCTGCACTATGCGATCAGCACTGATCGCATAGTACAGGTGCGCCCAGAGTTCTCTGCTCTCCCCGGCTTCCTCAGCGGGGAGACGCAGGCAGCATGGGCTCCTTGTGTGTTAAACACACTGAGCGCTCAATCCATGCTGCTTGGGCTCCCCGCGCGTAGTGCTGGTTCAGAGCATCGGAAATACGATGCTCTGCGTCATTACTACGCGCGGGGAGCGCGAGCAGCATGGATTGAGCGCTCAGTGTGTTTAACACACACTGAGCACATGCTGCCTGCGTCTCCCGGCTGAGGGAGCCGGGGATAGAGAGAACAGTGGGGTGGGGAGGGGGGGGATAGAGAGAACAGTGGGGTGGGGAGGGGGGGGATAGAGAGAACAGTGGGGTGGGGAGGGGGGGGATAGAGAGAACAGTGGGGTGGGGAGGGGGGGGATAGAGAGAACACTGGGGTGGGGAGGGGGGGATAGAGAGAACACTGGGGTGGGGAGGGGGGGATAGAGAGAACACTGGGGTGGGGAGGGGGGGATAGAGAGAACACTGGGGTGGGGAGGGGGGATAGAAAGAACACGGGTGGGGAGGGGAGGGGGGATAGAGAGAACACTGGGCATGGGGGGGATAGAGAGAACACTGGGGAGACAATGGGGGACAGAGAGAACATTGGGGAGACAATAGAGGAGAGAACCATGGGGGTACAGAGGAGAGAACACAGGGGAGAGAAGGGGGGACGGGGAGAGAACACAGGGGGGGACAGGTGAGAACACTGAAGGGAGAGAAGAGAATACAGACGGTGGAGAGGAGAGACATACATGGGGAAGAGTAAAGAGAGTGAACTGGGAAGGCAGAGGAGAGACAGACATGGGAAAAAAGAGGATACAAAGACAGACATGGGAAGGAGGACGAGAGAGACAGGTGGACATGGGAAGGGCAGAGACAGACTGAATGTGCCCCCCAGATCAGACTCTGGATCCACCCGTGGGTGCACAGGGTGCACCGCGCCCAGGGTGCACCGCGCCCAGGATGCACCGCGCCCAGGCGCAGGAATCCAGAGGCGCTGCTTTAGGGAGTTCACTCCCTAACAGCGCCTCACCTCGAGGTGCGGACCGCAGGTGAGAGGTAACCGCACCAAGGGGTGAGCACAGCGCGACGGGGGCAAGCTCCGCCCCATGACGCTGTGTGACTTCAGAGTGTGTTCTGCCTCTGCAGGGATGAGAGGCAGAACACTGAAACGTTCTCCTCCCTGCAAGTAAAGGTAAATGTGCAGGGAGGGGGACAAGCAGCCTATTTTTTATTTATTTTTTGGTAAATAAATTAAATAAATTTAAGCGTGTGACTGTGTGTAAGGCTGGCTAAGAGTGTGATGTTTTCTGAAAAAGAGATCCGGGCTCCACCGGGGCAAAAAATAATGGCTAAGAGTGTGTCTGTAAGTGTGGGCATGCATTTATGTGTGTAAGTGTGACTATGTGTAAGGGTGTATGTATATGTGTAAGGGTGACTGTGTGTTTAAGAGTGTGTGTATTTCTGTGTAAGTGTGACTGTGTGTAAGGGTGTGTATAACAGTGTGTGGATGTGTGTGTATGTAAGTGTGACTGTGTGTACAAGTGTAAGTGTGACTGTTAGTGTCACACAAGCATATATATTTTTCCGGTAAAAATAAATGAAATGTAAGTGTGTGACTGTGTGTAAGGCTGTCTAAGAGTGTGTGTAAGTGTATCTATAAGTGTGACTGTGTGTAAGGGTGTCTGTGTATGTCTAAGAGTGTTTGTGTATTTTTGTGTAAGTGTGACTGTGTGTAAGGGTGTGTATAACTGTGTGTATGTAAGGGTGACTGTGTGTGTAAGGGTGTCTGTGTATGTATATGTGTAAGTGTGTCACGTGAGGGGGGAAATCTCCACCCCCTCACAGAGCATGTTAAAGCACCGGATGTCCATGACATACCGATGCTCAGAACACATGGAGCCACGCACAGAAGAAACAGCCCCTTCCCTGCAAATGTAAGGTAAGTGAGCAGGGAGGGGGACAAACGAGTGTGTGTGTTTAAGTTTGACTGTGTGTGTAAGTGTGTCTATCTGACTGTGTAAGTCTGTGTGTGTAAGTGTGTCTATCTGACTGTGTAAGTCTGTGTGTGTAAGTGTGTCTATCTGACTGTGTAAGATTGTCTGAGTGTGTAAGTGTGTCTATCTGACTGTGTAAGTCTGTGTGTTAGTTTATCTGTGTGTTAGTGTGTCTGACTGTGTATGTAAGTGTGTCTATCTGACTGTGTAAGGTTTTCTGTGTAAGTCATATATATACACACACACACACACACATTTAATCTAAATATTATATAAACCACCTATACATTATATATATATATATATATATATATATATATATAGTTTTATATAATTATATATTTACATAATATATAGCATATGGCTGGTTTATATAATATTTCATATAAATCAGTTTATTATATATATATATATATATATATATATATATATATATATATATATATATATATATATATACATACATACATACATACACACACACACACACACACACACACACACACAGCAAGTGTGTGTGTTTATTTTTTTGTAGGGAGGTATTAGGGTGGAGGGTGTGATTGCATGCAGGGAATGAGGGGTGGGGTCCAGGGGCCCCAAACAAATGTTTGCCCAGGTTCCAGTCAATGTTAAAGACGGCCCTGCATATCTCCTCCATCATGTCCCTATGATACCAAGTTTGTTCTATCGTATGCTGGTGCTGTTACAGTGCCATCATGTTGGATTGCCTACTAGCAATATAACCATGGACAGCTCCTGATGTGCCAGGCTGATCTTCTACCGTGATATACTCCATACTCAGGAGGATACTGTCCATGACAGAAGATTGTTAATACATATGTAGACTGATTTCTGTCCATACATTTGATGTAATCATGCATTATGTGCATACAACATCATTTATGAATAATGTAATTGAGCATACATATTAACACAGTTTGTAGAATCCAAACATCTACTTTGCAATTCATTCTGGTTTTTATGATAAACATTTCAAGATATGTATATTTTTTACAGGCTGGTGCGTTGGTAACAATGGCCTCCTCAGACCCACAGATTGTTTCTAGAGCCATGTATTTGCAGAACTCCACTGTGCCACATCTGGTCTTGCATGAGTCATTTGCATCTTCTTCATGCCTGTTGATATCTGAGTACCTGCTATATAATAGCAAGACATGCATGAGCTAAGCCTGTCTTTCAGGTTGCGGGTCACGTGACCTCTTTGTACAACCGCCGGGGAGCCGAACAGGCAGCATGGAGGAGACCATGCTGCCTGTCACTAGCCACAAGGGAAAAAAGGTAAGTGCTGGAGGCATATTAATGGCAAATACTGGCAAATTAGTGGGCAAATTGCCAGGGGCTTATTAATGGCATACAATACTGCCATATTATTGGGCAAACTGGCTGGGGCATATTAATGGCATATAATATTGGCATATTATTGGGCAAATTGGCTGGGGCATATTAAATGGCAAATGATACTGGCATATTTTTGGGCAAATTGTCAGGGGCATATTAAATGGCAAATAATACTGGCATATTATTGGGCAAATTAGCAGGGGCATATTAAATGGCAAAAATTACTGGCATATTATTGGGCAAATTGGCAGGGGCATATTAAATGGCAAATAATACTGTTATATTATTGGGCAAATTGGCAGGGGCTTATTAATGGCAAATAATACTGGCATATTATTGGGCAAATTGGCTGGGGAATATTAATGGCAAATAATACTGACATAATATTGGGCAAAGTTGGCAGAGGCATATTAAATGGCAAATAATACTGGCATATTATTGGGCAAATTGGCTGGGCAATATTAATGGCAAATAATACTGGCATATTATTGGGCAAATTGGCTGGGGCATATTAAACAGCAAATAATACTGGCATATTATTGGGCAAATTGGCAGGGGCATATTAAATGGCAAATAATACTGGCATATTATTGGGTAAATTGGCTGGGGCATGTTAATGGCAAAATAATACTAGCATAATATTAGGCAAATACTGGCATATTATTGGGAAAATTGGCTGTGGCTTATTAATGGCAAATAATACTGGCATATTATTGGGCAAATTGGCTGGGGAATATTAATGGCAAATAATATTGGCAATGTGTATGTAATGGGGTGATGGGGAAATGTAAATGGGGTGATGTGGCATGTTGTGGGTGTGCATCATGGGTAGGGGCAGAACAAAACCAAGTTACACCACTGGGGGGGAGAGAGAGGAGAGAACACGGGAGAGAGAGGAGAGAACACTAATGGGGGGGGGGGGGAGAAGAGAACACTGATGGGGAGAAGAGAGAACACTTATGGGAAGAAGAGAGAACACTTATGGGAAGAAGAGAGAACATTGATGGGTGGGGATGAGAGGAGAGAACACAGACGGGGGATAGAGAAGAGAACACAGATGGAGAGAGGAGGAATAAGAGACAGCTATGGGGAAGAGGAGAGACACATACATGGGTAGAGGGACAAAGAGACAGTCATAAGAGGTAGAGAATAGAGAGAGACATGGGAAGGGAGAGGAGAGAGACATAAATGGGAAGGGAGAAGAGAGAAATGGGATGGTAGAAGAGAGACAGACAGACATGGGATGGAAGAGGAGAGACAGACAGAAATGGGATAGAAGAGGAGAGAGACATGAATAGGAAGGGAGAAGAGAGAGATAGAAATGGGATGGTAGAGGAGAGACAGACAGACATGGGATGGAAGAGGAGAGACAGACAGAAATGGGATAGAAGAGGAGAGAGACATGAATAGGAAGGGAGAAGAGAGAGATAGAAATGGGATGGTAGAGGAGAGACAGACAGACATGGGATGGAAGAGGAGAGATCCGGACATGGGAAGGAAGAGAGACAAATGGACATGGGGAGTGAGAGGAGTGCGACAGACATGGGAAGGGAGAGGACAGTGACAGAAGGACATGAGAGAGAGAAAAAGACAGACGGACATGGGAGAGAGGAAAAGACAGAAGGACATGTGTCCCTCCCAAGATCAGACTCTGGATCCGCCCCTGCATACAGGAGCCCCACAAATTATGCCACACACCGGAGCCCCATTAATAATGCCACACACGAGCCCCGTAACTATGCCTCACACAAGTGCCCCATTAATTTTGCCTCACACAGGAGCCCCTTAATTATGCAACACACAAGAGCCCCATGGTTGTGCCACACACAAGATCCCCACAGTTATACCACACACAAGAGCCCCGCGAGAACTGTACAACTGTACAATTCTTAAACAATAAATATCTATTCACATCTCTCTCTCACTAGTTGCATTTATACTTATATGAATCTTTTAATATTATATTCAACTATTTTCATTTGTAATAAAAAATGTATTGAAAAATTGCATTTCTTGTTTTTATTCCCTTCCGCTACACCCACATTGCACCTAAAGGACTTAACAGAGCAACATGCAGTACCCACAGCACTTGCCATGTACCTATATTGAACCCACAGCACTTGGCTTGCACTCATATTGCACCCACACAGAACATATCACATCATCACTTTGCCAATTAAAATAAGCCACTGTCAGGTACCAATTAACATACCACAGTCATGTTATCATTAACATATACAACAGCCAGTTTGTTGTTTAAAATATGCCACTGTTTGTCCATTAAATATGCTATAGCCAGCTTGCAAATTAATAAGCCACAGCCAATTTGCCCAATAATATGCCAGTATTATTTTGCCATTAACTAGCCAATATTATTTTTCCATTAATAATCCAGACAATTGCCCAATCATATATCACCTGGTGTGATAACTTAGGATGTGACCCCCTTGGATCTCCTCCAATACCATGCCACATTTTTTCCATTATTATGCCACAGCCAATTTGCCCAGTAATATGCCGGTATTATTATGCCACAGCCAATTTGCCCAGTATTATACTAGTATTATTTTGCCATTATTATGCCACAGTCAGTTTACCCAGTAATATGCCACCCCCCTTCCCCAGTACTCACCTACTGGGTACTCCGGCCGTCTCCTTCATGCAGTCTTCCCTCTTGCAAGGAAGAGGGAAATACAGTTACCGGATATGACGTGATGTCCTCATTTCCGGTGGCCCCAGTGGGGTGACACCCGTGTTGTCGGATGCGCTGCTGAGCTTTTGGGGGGGGGGGGGCAGTCGCATCCAGTGGATGTGGCTTGGCGGGGAAAAAAAATGTTCAGCAGCTCGATGCGCTGTGAGGGGATTCCGACAGCACGAGTGACGCCCTCCTTGTGATGAAAACAATGTGCCTTTGTCAGACAATTTGTACTTACTCAGGTAACAAATGTATGATGTGAACTACAGGTGTATGTGTTATGTGTGGATAGCAATGTATCATGTGGCCTATGATTTTTCAGTTTTGTGATATGTTTTAACTTTTCTTAACAACAGCTTTTGATCTCTCATGCATTCAGTCTGTGTTTACATGGTCTGTGATCACTTTCCAGAGAGAATTTCAAGCATTTTTTAAATCGCCATTTTGCAAACTGTCTGCCCATCTACCACTATCTGTGCATTGTGTTTATGTTTTTTTCTTTGTCTATCAGTGCATCTTACAGGTCTGTTTATCCATGATAATGACCTGGGGTGATTGCATGATAGACCACTACAATGTTTTTGCCTCTCCAGGAAGCTTCCAAAACACAACTGTTTTATAAAACAGCTCTCCTACCTCTGGTTCTGTGCATTAAAACCACTGTATTCTTGTAAAACTGAATACTGGCAAAACAGAGTAAATATGTTTTAATAGCACTTTCTGAGGTCAACTCTATTCTTTTTCTAGGAAACATTTGGCTTTGTAACTGACCCCTAATCCTCAACTACATTGGTAGCCATAACAACAGGGGACCCTGTTATCATGAGTGAAAAATAGCATGTGTAAACAGAAAATGTTCTGTAGATATTTATGATTAGAAGTATGAAAAATCACCACATGTCATTCTTTTTGAATGTGCAGCTACTTTAAGCTGCCAGCAGAAGGTCCTTCGCAGCATGAGACCAGGCCTTCTAACTAGCATACCTTTCACTGGATCAGGTCCCTATTGTTACAGTTGCTAAGGTTACTTGTGTATCATGTATACATTTCTGTTCAAAAACAAACTCTGAAAATACCTATTGTACAAAGCAACATAACCTTTCCTAGAGTTGAATTTAATAACGAATAATGTTGTTTGCTACAATCAAACCTATTTTTTTTTTATATTATTATAGATGATGACTATGTTATGATATATTTACATTACTCAACCAATAACCCTGACCTTCTAATGATTTGTCACCCACTTTATTTAAATAAATGTACCAAAGTATAACTTTAGACTATACATTAATTGTCAAGGGTTAGCAGTGGAGGCAGAGCTGGCCAAAGACATTGTGCTGCCTGGATTCAAGGATGAGATGCTTCCCGTCACTTCATTAAAACCATGGCCACCAACACCATAGCTATCATAAACATGCCCATATAAACATGCACACATCCATTATGGTATATAATGATAATTAAAAGTAATTATCCTTATCAGGAACACCACCATGCCTGTGTGCAAAATTATATGGTATTAAGATGCCAATGTGCAGTAAATACATAAATATTGTATATAATGCCAATGAGCAACAAATGCATAAATGTTCTATATGATGCCAATGAGCAGTGAATGCATTAACTTTGTATATCATGTCAATGAACAGTACGGCATAAACTTTGTTTCCTTGCCAATGGGAGAGCTCATCACCCTGCTGCTGACTCGTATTTGCTCTGGCAGTGATCGGCTGCAATCCTGCACCTGCTTCTTATTAAGCACTGGGATGTCAGTGTAAGGGGGTGGAGCAAGCAGTCTGTGCCAGACAATACCGTCTTGCACAGTGCTGGAAATGGTGCGAAGGGCGGGAGGTGAGGGCAGTATTCTGCCCTCCTTACAATGCCACCTGGGCCAATTGACCCATCTGGATATATTGTAGGGCTGGCTCTGAATGGAAAATGGAAATACTTGCTTACAGAGTTTGGACAGGGACATATTTACAGCTTAATAATGGGAGCCAATCAGAAGTAATATAGCAGATATATGTTAAGGTGCTAGAGCCGGGGCCCAGACCATATATTTATGTTATGTGTGTTTTCTTGTGTCTCTGAAATATGTATGATTACAATTTTTAAAAAACCACACCACAGGTGTAAATAAATCAGACCATTATATACTAAAATGGCAACAACCGTCAAAGTGCTCCTCCTGCACTCACAAGGAAACATAGCTTCACAGTAAGGCACACATGTATATAGGAGAGGAAAAATACAAGATATGGTGTAATACTATATAATCAAGGCTAATTAATGCATTCACATTTCTTTAATTCTTCTTGGCTAAAAAGCCTAGTATAACAAAACAATGGAACAGAATCATGACATTGAGTAGTATAGATGAAGTATTGCACTTACCACAACACATGGCAAATGAAGTGTGCAAAAGGGCACTGTATACGGAGTAGCAGTCCAATAAAATGCAGGAAAAAGTCCACCGTCCAGCAGCAGAAATCATCAACTCATTTTTACGGATGACAGGCTTCCACAGGATACAACAATAATTATTTTGCAACTTGATGCCCAATCAATAGCCGTACCTTGTTTATCTTGCCAATCGGGGGAACTAACATACCAAAAATCCCAGATTCCCAGAAGAGAACTCTGAATAACACCAGAAGGAAATAAGCAGACACCAGAGATAAGCCAAGTTATTGATAGGCTAGCAAAATACAAGATGCAAGAACCAGAAAATGTTTAAAGTCTGTTTAATCCCACATCTCACAATAATGTTTAATAAAATTGCCAGTAGTGGCAATATACCTGAATAGATTAATCAGGGAAAATATCTTGTCACTACTGAAGCAAGACAAAAATTCCAATTACCGTCTAATTTCATTAATCAATGTAGATATAAAGATCAATGCATCAGCACTGGCAGAAAGATTAAAAAGAATTGTGGCGTTTTTTCCCAGGAAGGTCCTCTTCCAACAACACAAGTAGCCTGATTTTGTTTTCTTAGCAATACTTTTTATTTCCCATTTAAGTAAATAAATGAATAAATGAAAGACAATATACATAATATTTTACGTATAAAAGATAATGATACATCCAATGTATACAAAACATGCAACATATTACATAGGAAAGACAATTTTATGGTGCTTTTTGTGAAACACAAATAAAATTAAAATATTTGATTTCTTGATTCTTATTTTTCTCTATGAACCTATGTTTTATCAATTTTACAAGGCATGCAATGATCACATTAATGTATTTACTGACATCTAAAATAATCTCTCATACATTTGGTAAATGTGAAATAAACAAATATATACTCTTAAAGGGACACTCCCACCAAAAAATCAAAAGGGTTTATTTTTTTATTTTGCGTTGTTGATTTCAGATATGTCTTTTATTTTTGTTATGTGAGTTTATTTTATGAAATATTTTACTAAACAGGTGTGACTGGGTGCCACCATTTTGTGAAATATAATGTTTTTGCTCAATTTACAAACTTAGTATTTTTCTCGACGGTATATGTAGGAGGAATTTGGGTGCCGGACAGACATATAACCACTGAACACACCTTTCAACAATATGAAAATTGAAACATGAACCTAAAGGTTTACTAGCGACACAACCAACCTATTCCTGTATTAGCAAATGAGGAGTGCAAATGTGTTTTATATCAAACATTCTGTGGAATGGAAACATTTTTGACATTTGTTTCTAGTTTGTTTGCCAAGTAACAGAATACAAGTCTCACAGGTATTATAACATGTATTGCCATCATGTTCTTTGTTGGCCATATAATTAATCCATTAGAATCAAATTGAATTAGTATCATTAGAATTCATGAATTTTAGTTTTCCACAAATCTAAAAAAGGATGTTGGTTCTATTCACTTTAAAAAACAATATTCTTTGGAGTATTGGCTTGGAGATTATCTGAACCCAGAATAAAGTCAGGGGATGTAAAGTCAAGATCAAAATATATTATTGGTTTGACATTGTTTTGTATCTCTTTTCAAAATAATTGGGTATGTGGACAAATCTAGAGATTGTGTGGCAAATCTGCTGTTGGTTGATTGCATTTCAAACAACCATCATTGCTACAAATTCACATATTCTTTACTATATTTGGGGTAACATAATATCTAAGAAGCAATATATAGATCATGTGAGGAACATAAGAGAAATATATATTTTTAATGTCCTGTTGATAATAACTAGAATCTCATAAAAGGCTAAATGAGGAACATCAGTCTAACATTCAAATAATTACATTTTTTATTAACTGTAATTTTTAATTATGCACCTATAAATCCAGTGGCATTCCTACCATTAGTGCAGGGGTCGCAGCTGCGACTGGGCCCGTCACTCCGGGGGCCCGGCCACCCTGCGACCCCTGCACACAAAAAAAAAGTGCAGCCAACCCGGACAGCTGCCCAGGGCCCATTCATTCTTGGGGCCCAAGGCAGCTGCCCCGTGGGCCCCCGCTGCCTCACACGGAGACAGTCACTATTGGGCAGCAGTATCGGGCACCTTTTTCAGTGTTGCCGTATACCTCTTCAACCGGATGTACAAAAACTTTCATATTCACATCAGCCACAAGGATCTCACAAAATTACGAGACTATAATGTTACTGTAATAATTTTTGCTAGGAACATAACTATACTAAATAAGCAAGTTATCATATATAAAAAAAAATATATTATAAAGATTGTAGTTAGTAAACTAATTTTTATTCATCATTTTCCTTGTATTATATATGATATTCCAGATATAACAAATAATAAATGTAGAAGTGGGCCACGAGTAAAAGAAGGTTGATAATCACTGTTCCAGGGTGTGTTAACACCAGATCTAGATTTCTCATAAAGCAGGGTAGGTACTGGCACAAAAAAACATATTTTAAGGAACACTGCAGAAGTTGAAACGGATATAGCTCCTCTCCCTTTTCAAAGTCTCCTTTGGTTTAAAACACCAGTGAAATGTGGCGCTCCAAATATTTACAATAGTGCAGCTACCGCTCGTGTGGTGCAACTCCTAAATACACCACCTAAATAATAACCTGTGTAAAATAATAATGGTGAGGGTGCGCATAAAATTAAAATGCCACTTAGCTTATACAAATTTTGCAGATTGAGACTTGTGTAGATCTTATGCAGCAATAAAGCAGAAAAAAGTACACCATAGTGCAGATGGCCAAAATTCAATCTTTTGTATATCCACTCCCCGTTTGTGTGACACTCACTTGGTTTAGAGCCACACAACCTGGCTCTTGGTGTAAATGTGTTAGGATAAATTTCCCATAGATGCCACAAGAAAGTGTGGGGCGACAGGAGTATGGAAGAAAGGAGGATACTTACTATTAGGCGTCTAATACAAATTTAATAAAAATAAATAATATCTGCTTACATTTAAAAAAAACTAATACGAGGGTTCACCATGCAAGATAGTCCCAACTGAGGTGTGTAGAGAAATGGGGCCGCCGTCTATGCGTAGGCACTTCTCGCTTTAACTGACGTGCACACTACGCATTTCGCTCAGGACGTGAGCTTTTTCAAGGGCGCATGCTCATTCAATATACATATAAAAATAAAAAATCTTATCATACAGCATAATACATTTTAGATAATTCAAAAGGGCAAAATCATTCTTTCACTTTTCTAAATAGCCATATAAATGTGAAAAGTTTGTATGCATTTATACTTAAAACATGTTGTAAATAAAGGATTTAATAAAAATATATAATGTAAGCTTTTTATGAAATTATTAATAACAAACCTTTTATGATGTACTTAAAATGCTATTGCATCCATGACCATTTGAAACACCTTTACAAATTTTATTCGACCTAGTAACAGTATATAACGCATTTGCTGACTATAGTTTACATATTCACCATAAAATATTACTCACTAACATTTTTATTAATGACAATACCCTTATATGACAAGTCATTCCACCATAGAACCAAACATATATAAGAACACTATTTCTCCATACAGATACGTGAAAGGATCACACATAATCTATAAAACAGACATAGGTTGTTGTATTAGGTTCGGGGGCCAGTCTTTGGACCTACTAAAAGAAATAAATATTAATACATAGGAATAGTTAAAACAGGCATTGTTCACAGAAAATGGCTCAACTCAAAATTCGCATTTACGGCATAGGGAAAAAGGCAATTCTGAGTAAATATCCATCTGTAGTCTTACCTACATTATATTTGTCACACGTAGCGTATAGGAGGTATATAACATTTTTCATATGGCAAGTAATTAGCTCACGGATTTTGTGCTGTTCCTTCCTACAGTTTCTCTACATGCTAGGCAGGACCCACAACTAAAGAAGCCCTTAGATGTATTTCGGGAGTGTGCTCTTTAGACTTGGTGCCCCTCTAAATATAACAATGGGAGTAGAGGAAATGTTTTCAAACTGGAGTCTCTTTTGGTTTCAATGCCATTAGTACTATATTTTATAGGGTACAACACTGTTGGAGAACCTTGCCCATGAGTGTTGTGGATTTAAGTCCAATTTGGTTCTCACAAAATTCAAACTTGAACCAATGATTGGCTCAGGTTGGTAGGTTTGTTTATTTCACATTTACCATGGTATTGACCATAAAAGCCATGTGTGATACAAAAAAATAAATATTGTTAACTACAAAATATATCTGTGTCTTAACTCAATTGGGAACACAAAATAATGTATTGCCCCCGATCCTATTTACATTAAGCAAACTAGTTATGTGTCTGGAACAAAATATTGTTGTGTTCCACATCCATCCTGATATCTGTCTCTTGCATTGAAGTTAAAACATTGAAATTAACATTTTCATCTTTATTGTAAGCATTCTTCCAAAATCAAACTTTATTAGCAGTTTATTTACAAACATTGAAGCAATCAATAATTAAATGTAACAACACAAGCTGGCTTCAGACAATATTATACCACACATTCCTTTCTAAAAATAAAAGCATTTGCATATGAATATGTGAGTGATAATGTATAAAAGTACCAATTAAAAAAAAAAAAAAAAAATGATTGTAACAGTTAAATAAATGTAATGAATGTACAGCAGTCAAATAGATATTCCCTTCACATACACTGTACGAGATACTGGTACAGAGAATGCTGCTTGCGTTTGCGATGAAATATTTAACAGACCTGGATTTGTTTATGTTTTGACAAAGAAGATTTGGCACAGGTTTTACTCAGCTAGAGCATAGACCACAATCCCTAGAGCCTTGACAGAGGATAACCAATAGGGTAAGGCCCACAAAAATGAGTCACATGCCAGTGGCTGTGGTTATTATCAACATTTATAATGCAAACATTTACAGTTAGAAAAAAAAGGTTGTGCTTTTTCGTTTTAAAGGGCATTTTGTTGTAAATAATGATGTGTAGAAACTGGAATACATTATTTTATTAACATGACTCATAGAGGCGGCTTTGGCTTAATAATTGATATTTTTACGAGGGGGACTAGGGTCGCAGAAACAGAGAACTGCTTGAACATCTAGAGGAAAATCATTTTCAAAACAGGAGGTCACAGGAGGAAAGTGCCCAAATCCCGTTGAAAATTATGGGGCTTTGTATACCTCCCTCCTACACATTACTTTATAAAGGTACTCCCCTATGGATTTCATCAAAAGAGCACAATCTTGAAAATGGAAAGATTTGGTTTTTGATTGCTCGCAGTTGAATGTAAAATACAGTGAAGTACTGTTTTTCAATTCCATAAGTAATTTAATTGAAAGTACCTACTGCAGTATGCACAATGCATTATTTGATTTGCCTTTCAGTTTGGCATTGCCTGCTTTTGTGGGGGGGTTTTGTGTGTCTTTTTTCACAGCTTAACCCTATATCTCCTGCCATGGCAGTAAACACAGCATGCATGATCCAGAGGAGGGGTAGTTCATCTTGCAGATCTAAAAATGCTTTGAATTACTTGGAATACTAAGCATTAGAGTTGAGCGGACACCTGGATGTTCGGGTTCGGCAGGTTCGGCCGAACTTCGAAAAAATGTCCGGGTCCGTGCTCGAACTTGACCCCAAACCCCATTGAAGTCAATGGGGACACAAACTTTTGGCCACTAAAATGCATCTAAAAAAGTCCTGGAAAGGGCTAGAGGGCTGCAAAAAAGTAAAATGTGGGTAAGAGTGTCCCCATTGACCTATTCGTATGAATGGGGACTCTATTTCGGTTTATAGAAAGCCAATAGCCATGTAACACCGAAATAGAGTTTATAGAGAGGACCCTAATAAGAATGAGGTAGGGGGACCTAGTGTCAGCTATTGCTGCCCAGTCACTAGTAAAATACCCCCCCGCCCTGGTCCCCACCCATGGCCGGCGGGTGGGGATCCTAATAAGAATGAGGGGTGAAAAATAATCCATCTTCTTTTTTCTTTCTTCAGCCCCAAAAATGGCCAAATAAAAATCCATAATACGCGCCGCAACTGTTAAAAAAACAAACAAAAAACCAGAGCGTAAAAATAAATAAATATCCAAGGGTGGAAAAAAAAAATCCAACTTCGCCCATGGAGGGTCCTGTGCAGACTGAGCTCTGCAGGGCGGCCTGCAATTAAGCTCAGAGCACTCTGATTGGTTGGATTTTAATCCAACCAATCAGAGTGCTCTGTGTCATTTTACAAGAACTTTCCCACGCTGTGTAAAATGACACAGAGCACTCTGATTGGTTGAAAAGAAGACCTCAAATGGTAAGTATAAAATTGTTTTTTTTTTTTTACAGGTTAGCTTATTGCCCACCCCCCTCACTATTATTAGGGTGAAGTTTATTGGGGGGGGGGGTAAGTGACTAGGGGCTGGGCACCCCTAGTCCCTTTATTTGTGGTCCCCACCCGCTGCTCATGGGTGGGGACTGGGGGGGGACACTAGGTCCCCCCCTCATTCTTTTTAGGGTCCCCACCCGCCGGCCATGGGTGGGGACCGTGGGGGGACACTAGGTCCCCCCCTCATTCTTTTTAGGGTCCCCACCCGCCAGCAATGGGTGGGGACCAGGGCGGGGGCGGGGGGGGGGGGTATTTTACTAGTGACTGGGCAGCAATAGCTGTCCAGTCACTAGTAATTTTAAATTTAAGACAATATTAATCGCCAAACCCTGAACTCCAACCCGGACATACAGTGGAATGTCCGTGTTCGGGTCCAGGGTCCAAAAATCATGGTGTTCGGTACGCTCAACACTACTAAGCATTCATGGGAATTGTAGTTCAACCATGGCTGGATAAAGAGAGTTGTCAAGCCTTGCTGCAAAGGAGTACTACTTTCATGCACTTTTGCTTCATACAATACTGACAATTCAGTAAATGAATTCAGTTGAGACTGATAGTGTAAAAACGAATATATTTTATAATCACAACTTTAAGCAGGCTATAGAAAATATTCCTCTCAATAACATTTATCAAAAGGGAAATATTAACATAAATTACAGAAATTATATGTAAAAAAAACATTGTGAAGCATGCTAAAATGTACTTTGCACACAAGAGGAAAATATATGAATAAAACGTACATGGTTTCCATCACAATTGGTTAATTTACAAAGCGCCTTCATATTATGCAGTGCTGTACAATGTCCATACAAACAATAGAAATAATTAAAAAATATATTATTATTATTTCCACTCAGATTCTGAAACATCAAAAAACAGGATTTTTTTCCAATCATCTAGTCTTGCCCTCTTTTTTCCCAAATAATATACATTTTTCCAGTTTGAATTATGTAGATAGTAAATTTATGTAAGCAGGTATATAGGATCTGTTTGATTGTTTTGAATAATTTAAGTGGTTGAAAAGTCAACTACCTCAATGCTGGTTAAGTTACAGTACAAAATCTAAAAACGTAAACAAAGGATTATCATCTACCCATTAAAACTATCATTCATTCCTGTTCTGCTATGTGGGCTATGAGAAGGGGTCCTATAGGTGGCCATAGCTAAAAGACCAGGACTTCTAGATTTCGTTCAATAGCTCCATTCTTTTTCAGTTTAAAAAAAATATTTTTTTTAAAAATAAAATAAAAATAAAGATAAAATCTCGAACCAAGTAGCAATATCTCTTGATTTCCAACACTTTGCCAAGCATACATTTACAGCCATCAGGACATGGATTAATAAGATTTTTAAGGTTGGTTTTGGAGGCTCAAGTGGAACATAAAAAACTGTGGTGTTAAATCTATATGCGATTGTATCAGTCTTTTAATGATATCAACTAACTTAACCTTCAAGGGAAGCAAACCATCACCAGATATGTCCCTGGGTTCCAATATCTTTCTCACATCTCCAGCATAAATTTCCCATATTCGGCCAAAATTGAAATAACCTATTTAGCATACAAACATAATAAGCTAACATTTCAAGTTTGGGTATACTGTAACAGAAGGCTAGGAGGGCCCTGCTCAAGCAGGATTACAGTTCAAAAAGAAGTGGGGATAATGTTACACAAGAGGTAATATTGGAGTAAGCAATTATGGTTTGGAGACTTATTTGGAAATAAAAAAAGTAAGATACAGTGCCAAGTGTTCAATTAGTATTCCACTATAAGCGCTGACTACTCAAATTGTATGACGAAACAGTGCAAAGTATGTTTGCAGTTATTTGTAGTTATTATATTTCTGAAAGCCCTTATGTCTCTCATATTTATAAACCAATATGATCCTTTAAGGCACTGGGTGCCAACACATTCTAAATATTTCTTGCTTTATGAAAAAAGAATTGGGGGGGCATGAGGAATATGTTTGCCACGGATATCATCATTTACCAATATAGGCCCATGTTTTCAAAATTAGTTTTAATATAAATGATTGATCAATGAGTTGGGAGAAAAAAGCAAAATCAAGCCTATTGTTCTTAATATTGGTTTTTGGTTTATCCATCAATAAAAGTACTCTATTTCCTTGTCTCACCTCCTGCAGGTTAACATCAGTTTCCATCTCCGAATACTTCTAATACGATGTCCTGTGTCATCAATAAACAGAGAGTAAACAGATTTGGGGGGAGAGAGAACAGATATGGAGGGAAGAGAGAACAGATATGGGGGGGGGAGAGATAACAGATGTGGGTGGGAGAACAGATATGGGGGAGAGAGACAACAGATATTGGGGGACAGATATGGGGGAAGGGAGAGAGACAGACATGGGAAGGGAAAGAGACAGACATGGAAGGGAGAGGAAAGAGACAGACAAGGGAAGGGAAAGAGACAGGACAGGGCAGGGAGAGGAAAGAGACAGGGAATGGAGAGGTGAGAGACAGGCATGAGGCTGGAGAGGAGGGAGGGTGCCATGGGGGTGGCCCGCACAGGACTCCTGAAAACTTAAGGCCTGGCCTGCATATATAGACCTTAGCAGGTACAGTGCCTGGACTCTAGAAAATCAGTGCACTGTGTTAACCTATGGGAACTATACTTTAAAATACTCCATAGATGGTATTTGGTTCCCACCAGAATGCATAGAATTGACCCTACAAAATCACCCATCTGCTGGAGATGTAAAAAAAACTTCCGGGTTATATGTACCATATGATGGGATTGTGAAAGATTAAATGAGATAAAAAATAAAATTGCAAACCTTAGTTGATAAATTATTTATTTATTATTTCTACAAGACTTTTGAGAGGATAGTAGCTTGTAGTTTGACACTATGGTTACATCACCAATTTTGTTTATATGGACACCTCTAGCTATTTTCCAGGCTTTGAGGACATAACCAGAGGAAAGAGAAGCACCGATTAAGTAGGCAATGGGATGGGCAGTAATAGGCACACTGAGTCTTAGTAGGTGTGGCCCACTTTGTAATTTTTTGGTTAAGGAGATGGGCTGATATTTCCAATACCGGTACAAATTCTGCCAAGGGTGATAATGAGGGGCACTTCTTTGCCATAGAAACAGCGCCACAATCCTAATTTCTGTGTTTTTTGCAATCAGAGAAGTGGCACATCCTACAAAATAGCAATTGAATTCATTTGCTATTGCCTTAGGAGAGTGTAGAACTTCATTATGTTTTTATTGTGGTGGGTGGGTTCTGAGCGGTGTGGAGGTTTTAATGACACTCCAAAATTTGGTTGGATTGGCTAGATTTTGCTTCAGCTTATCTGCAAAATAAGTTGTTTTGGTTAGTTAGGTTGTTTTTTTACTAATGTGTCAATAAACAGTGATTGTGCTCTGAGCCAGTTGCCTTAAAGTGTGACCATAAAGTATCCCTGAAATTAAATAAATCGAGAAGCTCAGCAGAGACGAGGGCAGAAGGGCCCCTTTCTCTCACCTGACCTAGCCCTCTGATTACATGTTTATGTGGTAGACAAGGCCGGTCTTAAGTGTTCCGGCCACCAACATGTCGCCCCCCTCAGCTCTACCCTCATGTCGGTCAGTCTCTGCTTCCTCATGCCTGTCTCTTTCCTCTCCCTCCATATCTGAATCTCTCCCTTCCCATGTTTGTCCCTTTCATCTTCCTTGCTATATCTGTCTCTCTCCAAACCCCCTATTTTATATCTCTCTCCCTTCCCATGTATGTTTCTCCTCTCCCCAACCCCATATCTGTCTGTCTCTCATCCTCCCACCATATCTGCTTCCTCCCCATATCTGTTATCTCTTTCCCTCTCCCCATATCACTTTCCCTCCCCAAATCTGCTATCTCTCCCCACATTCCTGTTCTCTCTTCTACTCAACCTGTTTTCCTCCCCCATCCTATCTCTATTCTCTCCCCCTCCTCCTATCTCTGTTCTCTCCCCCCTCCTCCTATCTCTGTTCTCTCCCCCCTCCTCCTATCTCTGTTCTCTCCCCCCTCCTCCTATCTCTGTTCTCTCCCCCCTCCTCCTATCTCTGTTCTCTCCCCCCTCCTCCTATCTCTGTTCTCTCCACCCTCCTCCTATCTCTGTTCTCTCCCCCCTCCTTCTATCTCTGTTCTCTCCCCCCTCCTCCTATCTCTGTTCTCTCCCCCCTCCTCCTATCTCTATTCTGTCCCCCCTCCCCTTAATCCTCTAGTGCGGCCAAGCAGAGGGCTGGTGAGGGGAGATGTTCTGATCTCCCCAGCCAGTGCCTCTACCGGCAAACTTTTTTTTTTTTTTAAGTAACGGGTGCCCCCTGGGGTGCTCCGCCCTGTGCGGTCACATAAGTCACACACCCCAAAGTTCAGCCCTGATGGTAAACTCTTTTAAAGTCCCATACATTCCAGAATAAAAACCTATTTTACCACTTGTATGTTAAGGTTTTTAGATATTTTTTCCTATGAATCGGATAGTATAACGTAGTACTACCTAGCACCTGAATTATGTCAAATTTGTCTCATGCTCTGATATAAATAAAAAAAAATAGTAACTACGCCTGTATGAAAATGGTTGAATACAATGAAAACATGCTATGCATTGGCAGTCTCCAATTTTACTTCTTTTATATTCTTACAATGGATACTTCTTGAGATTAGAAATGTATCTCTATCAAGGTAGATTGAAAGGTTGCAAGCAGGGCCCCTCCCTCATGTCAGTCTGTTCTCATTCGTCTAACTTATTATCTAGTCCCCTTCTATGCTCTGTACCCAACGCTACGTAAATTGGTGATACTATATAAATGTTAATGTAATATAACTATATCCTTAGGTCTTGCCCGCATTTAAGGAACATCCCAAACTATTGCCTCTCATCTAGGTATTTTTATATTCTGTTTTCATTGCTCGCACCTGATATAGCTGAATTTCTTAACTTAAATCCCCATGACAGTGCATAAAAATAAATGGACATATGTATACCTTATACACACACAAGTACACACTTAAATAATAGTTAAAAGCTGTAAACATGTATATTGTGTATACTGGTGTTTGGGCAAACCAAAATGTGTAAGTGACTTCTAATGGGTATGGTTTTAGATCGCATACATGCTGGATTAAGTGCGTCAAGAAAGGTGTGTTTAGTTTGCAAAGCATATTGATAATTGGTTACCCTCTAAAGGACTTGACAAGTGCAGGCCAGTTGTTAAAGTGGCTTATTAATGGTCAAAAATGGAGTGCGACATATGAAGTAAGACCCAAATTCAAATTTGAGAACATGGGTGTGGAGAAAAATACATGCATGCATCTTACCTCACATAAATATTGCAGGATATTGGAATATAACATTTTCATGGTTTTATAGCCTAAGAAAGGTGAAATGAACCTAGTATTTTTCTTCTAAGTCAAGTTCGACACCCAAGTTTTTAGGCTGTGTATGACTTAGAAAAAAACACTTAGATCATTACTTTCAGTGGGAAAGATTAGAAAATATTTTACCTCCACTGGTTTTCATCTGAGTCAAATTCAGCCTCAGAGGCTGAAAGAAAATACAGAGGTGAAGTTTGACTTAGGAAAAAAAAGGCAATTTTCCCATAGGAAAGTAGGGGTTGAGGAAGTGATTTTTTTTTCAAAGTAAAGCTCAACCTCCAGAGACTTTTAGTGAATCCCAATTTGTTTTGTTTGTTTTGGGAGGTCAAATAGATGCCAAGTTTTCTTTAGTGAAAACCTATTTAATAAAATCAAGAATAGTGTGAGGTCGACTTGGAAGGTCAACCTCCCCTTTTATAAGTTGTCCTCCCAAGTCAGCCTCCTCACGCTATCCACTAAAGCAAACTCACCCTCCCTCTTCCCCTACCTCATCCATCTCCAGAAGTACTTTTCAGGCTAACTTGACAGTTGGACTTAGCATGAAAATATTTGTTTCTTTCCCCCCATTGAAATGAATTGGAGTGTCTTTCATCTTGCTCCCCATTCACCTCATCTCAGTTTTTTGAAAATGGTTCATGAATACCATTGTGCAAGGTCAAGATGAGGCATCTGATGAGGGCAAGGTTGGAGGTCATGGTTACCTGTTTGGTCACGTCTATATATCTGCTTTTTTTCTTTAACGGCACCTCGCTCTCCTTGACGGTCCCTTCATCTTCCTATATGTCTTCATCTGCTTATCTTTCTGTCTGCCTATCTCTCTCTATTTGCATATTTCTCTGCATACTGTCTTTTGCAATGATGGGGGGAGTAATTTTTTATTTTATTATCCCATTTTCTGTATGAGAGTGGGAGATCTGTACTCCTATTGGTGTTATGGCCTTTAATATGGATCTGCCAGGGATAAGATGTCCATATAGACACAAGGAAATGGACAGCACAACCCTAAACCAGCATATTTAAATACAGTGTGCAGATACAACACATTGAAAGATAAGTGTACAATGATACATTTCTAAACTCTCTTAATGTGATTTTAAAGCACCTATCCTAGAGTATCAATTTCGGTATGACTTCCGGTTCTCTGTTGTTGAATATAGTACAAAAGGTAACTCCTAGAATCCTAATTTTAGCAGAGTAATACACTTTTTTAGTCTGTAAAGAAGTCTTTCTATGAGTTTCATAAGTACCTCAATACACATAAAAGATACAGATACAAAATATAGTTTATGTAAAAAACAGTATATTCACATAACAAATGAATAAACAATCTGTTATAAACAGAGAAGGAATATTCATACAAAATAAATTGGAATACAAATGTATCAATTAGGAGTGTTAATAAAAATACTTGACTCAGAATAATATTACCTAAAAGACATAAATATGTAAAAAAATATGTATATATATATGTAAAAGTGACTCCCTGCTACTCTCATATTTTAAATGAAGTTAAAAAGGTCAAAATAAGCATTCAGACCAGATGGCTTTAATGTATTAAGAAAGAACAGACATATTGGGCCTGATTCAAAAACACAACTCATAAGTTTGCATTTTGTTCTATGGGATTCAATGACATGAGATAAATGAACTCGGGTATCTAGGGTTTATTGTATTGTCAGCCACAATGAAGTCTGTATACATTCACAAAAAAATATTTTTTTTGTGTCAATTCATGACAATAGAACAGAAATTAATTAAAAAAAATATTCAGCAAAATATACCCCAAAAAAGGGGGGGTATTTTGCAGAATAATTATTTTGTTCATTTCTATTTCAGACTAGGTGCTCTTCTGAAGAAAACAAATGGTTGTAATTTCCAAAATTTTTTATTAGTTTTTTTTTTAATCTTCTTAGCCTTTTTGCAATAATCCAAAATGATGGGCATTTGAGGTTTCATTATTATTCTTTTCCTCCCTGTATACCAATAAATATTTTCTTTTTTTAAATTATATTTTTATTCATTTTCAAATTATTAGGAACATTTTATAAATATGCTAAGGGTACTAGACAACATATCTCAACATAAAAACTTTGTATGACTCCATATGCATTATAGATCACATGTTCAATAAGTAAACAGTAAGGCAATACAACAACACTCCTTTTAGATACACGAATTTCAAAAAATTTGGAACATTTAGTAAACCATCAAAAGTCCAACAGAGTTCTCGCTAAAGCTATTGAACTAATTTGTTTCAACAAGCTTCCAAAACATCCTAACTAGATAAAGATCTGGGAGGAGGATCTCGATTGTGTTGTGGATGGAGATGAATGGCGATATTTTTCTGATACAGCCAGAACTATACATTGTCCCACCTTTGTGGAAACTCATTTTAAACTAACATATAGGTGATATATGATTCCCACCAGGGTTGTACCCATCGGTCCCCCCAACATGTTTGAGATGCGGAAAAAGTCCGGAACCTTTCACCACACATGGTGGAGCTGTCCGGGAATAGGAAACACCTGGGATAAAACATTTTAAATTGTGGATCATATAACAGGGATTAAACTAAGGAGATCCTGCATTGTAGCTCTTCTTCATATGAACTGGACAAGGGTCTCTTGGGCAGAATGATGCCAAATAATACACTGCTTTGTAGCCTTTAAAGTAGTTCTGGCTGAAACTGGAAACAATTTGGAAGTTTAGCCTGGGAACAAGTTAGAAACCAAATTGTAACACAGATCAGAATGGAAAAAAACTCAAGTAGATCTTACATGAATTCAGCAAAAAATTACCACATTTGGTTGTCCAAGGTCATCTTATACATTGAAGTTCCTTGTGCGCTGACGTAGGCTCCGGTATCTTGTTCATTATTTGAGAGGCTTCCCTCTCAAATGTTTTTATCTTTATCCAGGTATTTCACCAGAACTTTCTTATATTTATTGAAGGGATCATATTTCAAGAACTGATATGTTTGGGTATCTCTTAATTTCTACCACCATATATATTTAGACAGTATTACCTTTGTCCAAAGGATTAATGCAAAAATCTTCAATGCTCAGATGACCAGTGAAAACCTTAAAGCTTTGTCATACACAATGTTTGGGTGATGATACCTATATTTTCAGTAAATGTTGGCATATTGTTATTGTACCATTTAATGTATGTTTCCTAACAAAAATAAGCCATAGAGCGTTTGGGACATTTACTTGCAGAGAAGAATGGAAGACACTTTTAGATGCTTACATATACACGTTTACTTGTGAGTGCAAAAAAATCAACAAGTAATTCTACATTAACAACATACTACAATAAATTATGATATGTTGTGTTCTCTTTCCCTTACATGTCCCATTATAAAGTGGAGAATAATACTATCAGTATGGTAAAAACCTTAAAAAAAACCACACAAAGTAATTCCTATCAACTATTGCATGTACACATATTTTTGGTGATTTATTGTTGTATACTAGCACACCTTTACAATTTATTTTCCAATTTTGCATTTATTTACTAGGATTTGGGGGTATCACTGGTCTGGTTGCAACTTCACCACTAATTGCAAAACTATTATTTTCCTGGAATTCTTAGCAAAATAATATTGATAAGCAAAACTGGATAAAACATAGCAGTCAAAGTAGCCATACCTTCTAATATTTCTCTAAATTCATGACATTTAATATTGGCCATAATGGATGCATTATTTCCTTGGTTAAATTGTCCCCTACATTTTCCATTTTTGTAGACAATGTATCTTTTACACACAATCATAAGAAGCCATTTACGAAGTGATGAGGAAGTGAACTCAAGTGATCAATGTTTCATCTCACCAGCTTAACTATGAATTAAAAAAGACCACACCTTGTAAGTTACTCCTGCTACAAGAGCACATTTGGCCCGTCATAATGCATAGTTACATTTTTGATGACTTTTCACAGGAGAAACTCTCCACATTTGTAAACTAAACAATGCAAGGTTAACACAGTAAAATTAAATATTCATCTCACCACAACTCACCTGCTGATCACTTTTAGTGAATAGCAATTAGATGCTAGTCATTCCTATGTGAGTAAGAACTCAATAGTTCCCTTTGTGCATAACTGTTATAAGACTCAAAAGGTACCATTGCTTCTTGCATTGATAAGTTGATTGATGGACAATATTAGATTACGTTGAACATCAAAGCAGTCAAATTTGGAATAAACTGGCACTTATCAAAGTAGGATTCAAACAAATCCTAGCCAAGGTGATAATTTGTCGATTTTTAATGGTTATCACAGCTCTGTCCATTTAGATCTTCAGATTCAATACTCTTTTACAGGGGTGGGGGACCTATTTTCTGCCAAGGGCCATTTGGATACTTGTAACCCCATTCGTGGGACATCCAAAATTGCCACAGAAGCCACTTTGAACGCAGGACTTATTCCACACCCCACTTTGCACTCAGGACTTACCTGAGCTTCTCATACGTGCAGGTTGGGCGATGCAAGCTGTAATGAGCGACATCACAAAACCCCACGATCGTCCTGCGGTTGCCTTGGCAGGGCAGACTGACTTTACCCACCCCTGTTCTATAATAATTACTTAAAGGAATCATTTTATTGATATCCACTAATCCAATGCAGGTGACATTCTATTGCGGCAATTTTCTTCCACATAGCATATCTAAATATAAGTAGATTAATGCAACACTGCCCATGTTGAATAAATCCGGATGTCGGCATGTAATCATTAACTCTTTCATGGCTCCATCAAAACACATGCTATTGACAACTTTTCCAGATTTGGAGGCTACTAAGTACTATAGGCTTAAATATCTGCAATTATGTGGGCTGAGGCAAGAGCAACACCAAAATTTGATTATAGACAGTATATCACATTTTTGTCATATTAATGTGAAGTAATGCACATATTAATGTGAAGTAATGCACATATTAATGTGAAGTAATGCAGTAGATAAATATGTTTCTAATGTAATAAACGACAAAACATTTCTCCCGTACTATTTTTCTTAAAAGCTAATAAAGCATGTCTCTGCACTATACATCATTGAAGTGCACTTTGTTTTCATGTAATAATTTGGTTATTTGTGAGAGAAAGACCAGGAAGCAGAAAGCTGCTTAAGTTCATGCACATTTTATTGAGTAGTAATATAAAATGCTTTTTTTTTTGTCATTGTTACAAGTGCATGCTTCGATTGCCAACATTTCAGAAGTCAAATTACAAAGGCAAGGCTTTAGGCTGTAGTGAATTACTTGGGCACTTAAACAATTGTTAGAAAATATCAATGGACTTAATATATTCAATAGGTTTTTTTTTTTTTTAACCTCTCGATGTTGTCAGACATTGTTAATAATCCATAACTCATATTATAAAGGGAAAAAAGTGAAAAAAATGTACATATTTGTGGCACGTGACGGAACATAACAGAATGACCAAACCATTATGACACTAAACAGTTATCATGCACTTAAAGAGTATCACATGTAACCACAAACTTATTTTAAATTTCACAAGGTTTGCTAAACATGCTAACCATATATATGTGCATTGACAAGCGTATGTTAAAAAACATTAAGAATATTCTTCTCCCCTCTTCAGATTTTTTTTTCCAAGCTTTTTTTGTTTTGTTTGATTACAAAATTTCAAAGGCATTAAGCGTTTTTTTTCTGTTTTTTTTTAGAGAATATAAAGTATGCCAGTATACATACATTTCCAGTATAAGTCCAACCACTAAGCGCATTACAGTCCCATACAGGCCTATACAGCCATTTTGTCTTATAAAACATGCATAGGCAGATTTTTACAGAATATAGATGCTTTGCACTGCACTTAATATGGTGTCTTGTTCACTATACTTAAAAATGCACCACTCATAAATATTAAAATTCAGCAAGCCACAACCAATACTTTATTTACCAAAAAACTTTAGATATAACAGCAAAAAAAGGAAAAGAAATATATAATGGTTATCAATATTCCAGTTTTGCTTCTTAAAGTAAAGAAAAAAATATTCAAATAAGATATTCACCGCCAAATAAGTAAGCTATGTGTCTTTAAAGAGAAGGGCATTCAAGCACACTAAATTAACCTGAGGTAAGCATAATCTGTACAAAAATTAAACTTTCCTTTTTGGCATCTTTAACAAATTTATAACATTCTTACTCTTTACTTTCTTTTTTTAAATGCCATTTGCCCCACTACACTACCAAAAGCAATGCACTGAAGTCCTTAGCTCAGCACAATGACCATAAAACCACCTGATTAAATGGTTTATTAAATCCTGCTATTGGAGGGGCTTGCAGAACATTGCTAGATGAAGTGTAGCAGGCACCTTTGGCAAAAAGAAATACCCCACCCAAAAAAAAAGAGAAATAAACAACAACACAAAAAACAAAACAGTTAGCCTATGCCTGGCAAGAGTAACAAAACATTATCAATAAATAGTCCTTATTTTAGTTTGTACATTATGTTAAAAATTTGTAATGTCTATTTGTAGCTTAGTGCGGCAACTGTAAACATACAATAGATAGTAAGAAATTAGACAAAGACGTACTGTATGTTCAGTGACTAAAAGAAGGCCTTTCAGTAATGTGACAAGAAGTCCCCAATGTAACTGGAAAATAGGTTTATTCTCCTAACTTTGCAATATATATCAGAAATATGTGTTTTTGTTTGTATTCTACACGCAATTATAGGCATATGCAGCTGAGGCACATGCCCTCACTAAAATAGATTTAACTATCTCTTTTTAGATGACATTGTAAACTTAATTATTTAACACCAAACCCAAAGAGTAAGTAGCATTTTCCCAAATCAAGATCACCCAAGTTGCCGATGTGCAGCAAACCTGCCATGCCTTGCAGCTACAAAAAGATTAATGAACAAACAGGAAGTGGTCACTGAATATTGCTGCTGCTGCTGCCATTGCTGTCAGTGCCATTGGTCTCTGAAGAAATAGCCTTGTTGATCGAGTTAAGGTTGGCATCTGAAGGCACAGCATCTCGGCGTGGTGGCATCCTCTCATTAATGCGATCTAAGCCCTTGGCCTCTTCGAAACTAGTGATCTTATGCTGCGGTGAAAATCCTTTGATTGCTGAAGAAAATAGGTCAAGAATACAAAAAAAAAATGTTAATATAGAATAATATATCATGATAAACAATAAAGAAAAAAAACTAAGAAATTAATGAATGGATGTGTGAAAGAAAAAAAAACATTTACTTATCTCAATGAATCTGTTGAAAATGTCAAAATATAAATAGATTGAAGTTTTGCTTATGACCTATCGTTAAAAGGTGGATACTTTTTTTGCAACTATTCCTGTGAGTGCACTTCTCTTTGTACTATTACATATTATACACACAAACTACTGTTCAAACGTTTGGGGTCTCTTAGAAATGTCCTAGTGTTTTTTACCCTTAAATAGCATCAAATGGATCAGAAATACAGTGTAGACATTGTTAATGTTGTAAGCGACTATTCTAGTGAAAATTGATGATTTTAATGCAATATTTATTTAGGCATACAGAGGCCCATTATCAGCAGCCATCTCTCCTGTGTTCAAATGGCATGTTGTGTTCGCTAATCCAAGTTAATAATTTTAAATGTCTAATTGATCATTAGAAAACCCTTTTGCAATTATGCTGGCACAGCTGAAAAAATGTGTGCTGATTAAAGAACCAATAACACTGGCATTCTTTAGATTAGTTAAGTGTCTGGCGCATCAGCATTTGTGACACGCTCAGAATGGCCAGAAACAAAGAAATTTCTTCTGAAGCTTGTTATTCTATTCTTGTTCTGAGAAATGAAGTCTATTCGGTGTGAGAAATTGCCAACGCTGTGTACTATTCCCTTCACATAAACAAAGCAAACTGGCTGTAAACAGAACTGAATAAGAGTGGGAGGCCCTGGTACACAACTGAGCAAGAGGACAAATACATTGCAGGTCCTAAACTGGCAGCTTCATTAAATAGTATCAGCAAAACATTGGTCTCAACGTCAATAGTAAAAAGGCGACTCTAAGATGGTGGGCCTCTAGGCATAGTCAATGGCAAGAAAAAGCCACATATCAAATTGGCCAATAAAAAGAAAATATTAAGGTGGGCAAAACACTGACACTGGACAGAGGACGATTTGAAAAAAGTATTATGGACTGACAAATCAAAGTTTGAGGTGTTCAGATCACATAGAAGAACAATCCTGAGATGTAGACCAAATGAAAAGATGCTGGAGGAATGTTTGATACTATCTGTCTAGCCTTGTGGAAGCAATGTGATGATCTGGGTGTGCTTTGGTGGTGGAAAAGTAGGAGATTTGTACAGGGTGAAAGGGAACTTGATGAAAGAAGGCTATCTTTCCATTTTGCACCTTACCCTGTAGACGGAACATGATTGAAGGCAATGTCCTCTTATAACAGAACTATGTAAGAACTATTTAGGGAAGATTCAGTATATAGTCACCAAATCTAATTGAACTGTTGTGTGAGCAGCTAAGATGTGCCCATCAAGCAAATACAACTGGTGGGAGGTGTTTTGGGAAACTTTGGTGAAATCTCTAGAGATTACTTCAACTAGAATGCCAAAGGTCTGCAAGGCTGTCATTTCTACAAATGGAGGATTCTTAAGCAAAAGCAACATTTTAAGGAAGTAAGTTATTACTTAGATTAAGTATCATTATTTCTAACCTTGTCAACGTTGTGACGGTATTTAATATCCATTTTGCCACTCACTTGATGTAGTGGCTTTTGAACAGTAGTGTATATATTTAAATTTGCTATGTTCTGCATCTTTGACTATAATCTATGAAATGGGTTGTGATACCATAAAACAACATTTTCTACTGTTTCTGACAATACTGTGTGTAATGTAGCTCTAAACTAAACAAGTTTGTGTAATTTTCGCGTTTGATTACAGCAATAATGTCATGCTTCTGGTTTTATCTTTATCTGGTTTTATATCTTGAATATACAACTTTTTTAAACTTGTGCAAGGATTCTTCAATTTTAAAGGATGTTTTTTTTTTATTTATTACTTGGTCTTTTTTCATGCAGTAGTAAAAATGTAAGTTCAAGGATCATATTTTATCATGTAGTGAACAGATTAAAGAGGTCTACAAGAATCAGAAGTGTGTAAACTACAGCATTCTACAATATAATCCGAGAACATATATAATACACGCACTGGAACATAAAAATAAACATGTACGTTAAAATGACTAAGTGTAGATGGCAATGCAAACAATTTTATCATGCAAACTTTAATGTCACTCTACACAGACTGTTTGAAAAATGTTGTCTTGAATTTTATAGATTAAAAAATTAATTTACCTTTTAAGTTTCATATAATATTTCTAAATCAGCTTATATAATGCACTATAAAGCAGCATATATTCTTGCAAAATGGTCAGAATATTAAGGGTCTGATACAATATCCAAATATTGTTTTGGAATTTAGCAAGTCCACAACAGAATCCATTAGGTCTATTAATATAATGTCACTAAGAGGGCGGGTGAATACTATATTTATGACAAACATTAAACAAAGAAGTAAAACACACTTGCACTTAATAACCATATACATTTTAGAATCCATAAACAAAATATTAATCTCACCACAAAATCGGTTTCCAGAATTCACCAAATTTAAATGTGAGAAGAAATATGTAGTCTACATGAAGGAACCGATTTAATCGCTATATTTTTTTAATGTCTGTTTTTCTGGTACAAAGCCTGCAAAGGGTTTATGAATTCAAAATGGCTGATACTATGCTTGTGGCTCATGAAAACTATACACTGTCCAATTATACTCCATGACCAATTAAGTGGATGAGATTTTCTAAAGGTAACAACGTTGGTGTATTGTTACCATGAACCAAGATGATTTCTTTAAATGTAAAGCTAGTCTGCAAAACAATTTGAGACTGGCAGGAAAACGCAATCGCTTGGATAATTTAATTTTTGTATTTGTTTTCAATTATGTCGTAAAAACACTTATACTTTACTGTATTGTTAAACATATCTTTACAATATTTTTATTCATTTTGCACACACGTTGAAGAAATGTTATCTTAAAATTATCAGTTCTATGAGGTCATTATCTATTGCATTATTGAATAGTCCACTATTCTCCTGAACTTTGAAGCAATTTTTTTTTTTTTTTTAGAAAGGACTGGTTATAGATATAGATATTAACTTAATTATCTTTTAGCCCCTCTCCGGTCTCAGCCTCCTAATTGAAAACAAAACCAAAAACTGTTTTTTTAGGGACAATCAACCCGTTAACGAAGGTTGTTGCAACATGGCTAATTTCCAACTATCCAGAAAATTTATTCAGGGACTTTTAACAAATACCAAATAAATAAAATACACGACCCAGCAATCAGTGTATAAAGTGGGAATTTAATCCAAATGCAGGCGACGTTTCAACCCTCACGGGTTTTCTTCAAGCCTCTTGAGGGTTGAAACGTCGCCTGCGTTTGGATTAAACTCCCACTTTATACACTGCTGGGTCGTGTATTTTCTTTATTACGTTTGAGTATTTGGGTGACATCCCTGTACCTCGGCACCAGGATTATTGGTTGTGCGTATTTGAATCTATTTATTTTTAACAAATACCAACCTAAATAAAAAGTGTGACAGAAACTACAATTTTTGACAACCCTTTCTGTTAAAATATGCCATTTATTATCTAGTTGAGATGAACGCCTGTGGATAATTTCCATACATCTTATGGGTAATGAAATTAAATAAATGAATGAACGCATTGTTTTATACATCTCATGTTAACTTGAAAGCACACAGGTAATTAGATAAGGTTAGGAAGCGCGGAAAGGGAGAAGATGGAAGAAAAGCAAAGGCCATAAGCAAAGCTTCTCACATTCCTTTGCATTTCAATAAATATGTGCAAAAACACATATTTTTCAAAACCTGACAAAATTAAAAGTCTAGAAAATGAATTATTATATGCTGAAAAAACTATATGGAAACGGATGCAAGACTTGCATTTTTAAGAATAAAATGACTTAAAAAATAGCAAATTACTACAACATGTTCTGGATTGCCACAGCAACACAAAAAAAAAGTTATAATATGTAGGATTCAAGAAAAAATTTAATCCTGCAGTGCACTTCATAGATCTCAGTTATAACTTTTATTTATTTTTTAAGTCTTGCTAGTGAGAAAAAAAAACCTATTTGTTCACATAAAGGTGCAGATTTGAAAAAAAAAAAAAGTCAACTATACTGCAGTTGTTAAATAAAAAAAAATAATGAAAATAATTTACTGGACGGATTAGATTAGTTTGTTAATGTAAAAAATTATTAATTTCTACTTAATCGCTTCAAAAAGTACATATTCACAAACTGTTAAAAATATTACACAAAGTGAATCCTTGTGCCTATCATATAATATCATTTAATATTACCTAATGACTTTCAACTGAAAAATATGTGGTGTGCCAAATGATATTATGATATATTTATTGTCAAAAATGTAATAATTATTTTCAAAATATAGAAAAAACTGGAGTGTAAAAATAAATACAATTTTATAAAAAAAAAAAAACAACACTAATTTATGTTTATCATCAAACTTACTGTCGTGGTAAATGAGGCCCAAAAAGTGTTAGAAAATTACATCAATGTTATAGTGTACACAACACAGAAATCACAAAAAACAGCCAAACTGGCAACAACAATGCACACTGCAAAGTAGATTTTGCCAATAGGAATAGATGATTCCAACATAAATAACAGCTAAAGGGGCTGCTATTTAGAAAACAGTTGTATTTTCTCTTACAGGTGGGTTCCATAGTGAAAACATTACATTTACAATTTAATTCCGAAACTGATCCAATGGAAATAGGAAATTTAACCATTATTTTTGTTAGGCAAGAACAAAATACAACTGTCAACATTGCTTTAAAGGGGAGCATCTTTTTCTGAAGAATAATTAGAAAGTCTGCACATTGTTTATTTTTCTTTAAAGGTGTTTTCTGCCATATCTCCATATGTCAGGTTACATGAACATTAAGCCAAAAAACCCACCAAAAATATTTTTAAAATTGGCGTCAACATCAAAATGGTGTGCAACTGTCTTGAACAATTTGTAAGAAACAGTAGTTTCCGCTTTGAACTCTGTTGCACAAATACTAGGCAGCAGATTAAGTAATAGCATACTTCATCCTGAGTGGGCTAAGGGAATACCTTTATGATGAGTAATGTGTATAAACTGTATTGTGTTTATGAGAGGCTGCAGAAAAGTAGTGGTAATGAGTTTGGAGAGAATACAGTTTAAGTTACACGTATAAGAGAGGTATTTTAACACCTGCAAATGAAATACAGTTTATTGCTATAGTTGTAGAAGATTACTTTAAGAACAATAAATGATTTCTGGTCTGTTGTTCCCCTTTAAAGCAAGAACACTTGATTAATACGTAGCCACAATCGTTAGCCCAACACCCACACACTTTGTACAAGCTACAGCAAAAAGACACCCAGCAGTGCCCTTATCTGCTGCAAATGCAACAGAAAAGGGGCTTGCCAATTACCTTCATCGGCCTCTATAGCCTCAACAGTAGCTAAAGAGAAGAAAGGGTAGCAAAATGGATGAGAAAAATGAGCAGAGGATTTGAACTCTTAAGAACAAGTCAGTGAGCAGCAAAAAGAGCAGGTGAACTAATGTTACTGTAAGTGCTGGATTTGTTTGCACAGAAGACAACATAAATGCTACACAGAAAATAGGCAGTTTGGCTATTTTTGAAAAAAAAAAATATTTTGCAGCTTTTCCATACGGTAATTGTTAGATGTATAAAAACAAGATATTCGAAAATCCAGGGGGTGCGAAGGTGTTAACACAAAAAGTACATTTGCATCTGTTGAAATATGTTCTTTCAAATATCTACAATATATTAAAAGTATGCCTTATCTGATCATTAAAAACATCACTGATATTAATAGAGCACATAGTTTAAAAAGACATTATATATCCTCTCTGGGGCCCCATACCGTTTCCTTTATTGTCCTGAACAGAAAGAGACACTGTGCATGTATGGCTCATTCTGTACATGTTGGCTCATACTCATGACCTCTTACTCATTCTAGCTATGGCCAAGGTGAGAAAGCCACCAAGAATTATGACAGGTAATAGTTTGAAGACTCTGACTTCCCTTATCCTACCCTCATAAAGTAGAGTAATTTCTTAGACGTTTGCCTCTAAATGGGTCAGAGAGGTAATATAATGTCCCTTTGTTGTTTGCTCAGCCAGTGAGAGACCCACTGTTCCTCCACACGGAGAAAACAACAGCAATACAAATTAACAACCTAGTAGAAGAAAACAGATAAGCACTTCTCTCTTGTTATGATACAAATGTTCATACAAGCTACCATCCATATTTTAGGACAACCCTGTTGATTGCAGAGTTAATGAAAAAAACTGGCAAAGATACAATTATGAACATGTTAATTTGGTAATCACCATAGCCTTGGTCAATATTTTCAAATATATCATCATCTTTACAAACCACTATTAAACCATGGTTTTCAGAACACTGAAATGCCTCTTTATGTTCTAACTGGAATGCATTTGATTTTTATTACCAGTTATTTTACCCTGTGCCGTGGTTGTATTCATACATTAGTTCATTTATTATATGACATTCAGGTCCGGTACGGAAAAGGCTCTTATTTTTTGATTATTTTGTTCACTCTTTGCTTCCTCTCTCTTTCTTTGAAACTGAAACCAGTTGTAATGGTCCAACTTAGTAGGGTGATGCTAACCTGTGTGACCAACCATCAATTGCTGGTCTCTGTTAGCCTTGGAGCATAAATGTTAAACACCAACATTGTTTATGGTGAGCATTTACTGGACTTTGTGATGGACATTTTAATGACGTTATGTGGACCTTCAAAAGGCCTTGCTAAAGACTTTGCCTGTCACTGGTGATAAATGCATGTATATGTTGTGCTAATCAAAAAGCTGTCACATCTGGTGGTTAAGTAGACAGCATTATCCAACTGAAGTAAAGCAATTTGTTTTGCTTCCAAATTTTTCATAGTTTTTGCAATTTTTGGGATAAACAAATACTTTGTTGAACTTTTAGTTTGAACTTGATGGGATACCTGTATTTTTTAAGACTAATTAACTATGATACATAGATGAGAAACTAACGCAATAAGGGTTTTTTTCAGAGGTACAAATAATCTTACTTTATTCAGAAAATAAGAGCTGTTATGTTTAAATGATTAGTCTCCCTGTAACATGACCTTTAATTTAACATGATAGTATTACATTGACTTTTTTTGTTGTTTTATTACATAACGAATTGTTATTCACTTTTAGTACATAGACATAACCACGAGTTCACAATATTTGAGATATACTAGATTCTAAGCCTAAACCTTGCAAATATGGTCATTATTCCCTGAACACATGTAAAGAATATATGTGAAAATACATTTGGTTTAGTATTATGCATTTCAGTACTGATCGGAGATACAAAATAGCAGGTTTTCGTTGATGTTCATTTGAAACAGCGACAGAACAGGAGTTTTTAGGTAGGTAAGCTCCAAAGACCCAGAATTACTGCAAGGTGGTAGAAAGTTATGCAGTGACCTCCAGCAGGAAAGTCAAGGTTTGACATTATATATGGAGCAGAGATTGTAAATTATGTCCCCTCACACTAAACTACCATATGTTGAAAATACGGAGGTTACGTCAGTGGTGGTGGGTCAACAAGAGTCAATCAGACCTAAACATACTAAAAGATATCAACCAATTCTGACAATGCTACTGGTTACAGATTTAAAGAGCAAGAGAAGGAGAGCCAGAAAGTGAGCAAGAGAAGAGAGAAAAGTAGGAATGATTAATGTACAGCTGAATAGCATACAATATGTGTTGCTCAATGTGTATAAAACATGACTGAAAATAAACAGGAGCTCCTCGATATCCTAATGGAAACTAAAAGTAACAATTAATCAATACTGCATCATTGTGAGTGGAGCAAACACCCCCCCCCCCCCAAAAAAAAATGATTAAACGTTCAACAAAAAGAGAAAGAGATGGTTATAAAATAAACATACTTGTGTAGTGAGGAATAATCAACATTGTAGTCTTTATAGAATAATAGTGGGCAGGTTTATCAAAAACGATTTGGGGTAAAGTTCTTAAAGAGGCAAAGTCAGCAAGAAGGTGAACTGCAGTGTTTCCCATGGTCACTATCTGAATTCAGATCCAGAGAATTGCTCTTAATAGATAACTTCCATTGCATTATGCATCTCTAGTGCTGAAGTAGTATAGATGCAGTACAATACTTTAATTATATACTGAATATCTACAAAAGTTAGATTGTTCCAAATTCAATCAAATTTAATTGAATTAGAAAACTTTATTTTTTTTTACAGACTTGGAAATCCCTGCTGGACTTATTTTCCAACTGGATGTGCGTCTGCACTTGCTCATCTTTTTCACTACATAAATGTCTCATATGACCAAGTAGTTTTTATACTATATGGGACAGAGTGCTCAAACAACTGCCACTTCAGTTCACTGCTTCTATTCGTTAGGACAAGTTGACTTCAATAAAAAAAGTTGGTTATCTATCTCTCTCTCTCTCTCTCTGTGTCTCTTTTAACCGTGATTTTGAGTTAAGAGGGAATCATATACAGGTAAATTGTGATGTGGCTGCTAAAAAGCAGGCTCATCACGAACATGAATAAAGTACTCTAGCAAAGGAATTAAGCATGACACGTCCTTTACTAGGCCGCATATAAAAACATACTTACCGCTTTGGAGTGTCTGCTTGCCTCCGGAGAGAACACCGCTGGGCAGCATTCCAGTGGGTGTAAGACCTTTCAGTGTCAACACACTCTCACTCTCTTCTCTGTTCACAGAAATAAAAGCAAACACTGAAATTACTCAAGTAAATCTTGTTATTTGAATAATAAAAAAAAACCAGAGTAAAATAAAAACGCAAATTCATTTTTCAAGTTAGTCATTAAAACCCAGCATGAATAAATAACACAATGAAATGATTATCTTCCAAGTGACGTTAATTTGTTGGCAGCCGGATTTCTAGCATAATGTTCATATAGATGACAGGTTTGTTAACATTGAAATTGTGAGCTTCTGTCTGTGCCTTGATAATTCAAACCATACATCCATAGGTCACTTGACAGGAACTTGTCAGTCATGTTTTTGTGGAAAAATAAAATCTACTTAAAAAATACCTGCCATTTTTGTTTTTGTTGCTATTAAGTCGTCTGACTGTGTAACTGTGCTACACTGTATGGAAGCAGTAGCCATGCTTGGCATGTGTCAAACTGACTGGACAGTGCCAAGAAATTAGACTGTCCCAACAATTCCAGGAGTGCTGGCACATCATATCCGATATGATACTTAATAAGAACATAAATGTGCACACTAGATTAGATTATCAATCAAGACTAATAAATAATGAAAGGTATTTTTTCAGGCAGATCTTAAGTGCTGCATCCTGGTCTTTGTCAGTGAACCCCCCCCCCCCCCCCCCCCCATAATGATGCAGTTTAAACACAAATTACAAAATTAACTAACATTTCCCAGCTATAACAGAGCATTCTTTTATTTCAACAATGTAAAAGTGAACCTTGACATTATGGCAGTAGCAATGTTGTTTCTTTAACAGTGGGCCCTGTACCTTGCTGAAACTGTATGTATAGATACAACCAGCACAGCAAAGCTGCTGTGAGAAAGCAGCTGTGGAAAGCTGTGTTTACACCTGTGATGGTTAGACCCCTGCTCTTGGCTGTGCTCCCAGAATGAATTGGAACATAATGCTGAGCGAGACTAAGGACTTAAAATAATTAGTTGAAAGCACAGTGAGCGAAAGCTCTGAGCAAAGTGACAGATAATATGTCAATGGTCTCAAAATAAAACACACAGGTTATTGGGTACACGCTGGGTATGCTCAGGGGACATGTCTGTGGTCTCTGCTGCTCAGCAACAAGCTTTTAGTAAAAATAAAAATGACAGTGCAAATCTATACATGCAGCTAGGGTTTCAGCGCCTTCTGGGTTTATGCCAAGATCTATTGATGCATCAGTTATAAGAAAATTGGGAGATGGAAAGATCAAATTTGTTGTATCAGCCTTAGTTTTCTGATTTGAAATGAGAAAACAACTGTACACTCCACTCACCGGGTAGATGTAATATGAGATGCTGTAATAGTGAAAAAAGTGTTCCAGAACAGACAAAGAAGGATAAATCCACGGATGATAGAGTCCACAGGAAAACAGCCTAACGTGAAAAACACGCTTAATCGTAGGTCACCTATGGTCACCAAACGTTTATCCTTTTTTGTCTGTTCTGGAACACTTTTTTCACTATTAAAGCATCTCATTTTACATCTACCCGGTGAGTGCAGTGCACAGTTGTTTTCTCATTTCATGTCTGATTTTAGCACCTCAAGCATATTTGTCATAAGTGTTTGGAGCCGGTATAGCTGCTTATACTTAGTTTTCTGATTACTTATAATCGTACTCTCTGGGTACTTAATTACTTCAAGCTTTTTAGTACATACATGTTTACGTGACACAATTGGATCTATTCACTTAAAGGAGTTCCATGTGTGATGAACATTTCATCTTATCGACTTCACTATATATTGTGCAGGGACAAACCTGGGGAGTTGCTACTCCAATAAGTACAGAGCTGGCCTTGCATAATACAAAAAAATTGAGAGACTTTAAAGATTTATCTGTACAATGTAGAGTTGGTGAGATGAAACGTACATCTCACCTCAACTTAACTTTCACTATACACAAGTGTATAAAGTGAAATATTGTACTTCCTGTCTAGAAGAACATAGCGCGCCTACATGGTGCTGTATACGCATAATACGCTATTGTTGCTCCTCCACTTAAATGCTTCATGAACTCTCTTCAGTCTCTTGGGTATACAGAGGAATCAAACCCATAGCTGCACAAGACATTTGCAAGTACTGACCAGCCCAAACGCTGCCACTATCCCACAAAACAGCTAAAAATAAAATAAAATCTTACCTCAGTACAGAGAAGACTCTTGCCATTTTCCCAATAGCACGGATCTTGTTTCTGATGACTTCCTTACGAGCTGCAGCTGTTGCTCCTGTAATGAATACCATGTCACTGTCACAATTCAGACATATACAAACATATACATACCATATAAACGTATTTCAAAATCCAAAAAAGTATTACTATGTTAGCATCCTTAGTGTCCTCTATATAACTGTGAAAGCCAATGTGGACAGTGGGTCACACTCGTAAAATTGAAGAAGAGTGAATATTCCATGAACTAATCCTAGTTACCAAGGATTTGTGTAAGACACACACCCACTCAGTCCCTACTTACAAACACACTCACTCAACAAAATTTATAACATAGGTGTGCATAGTCTTATTTAATAAAGATATAAAAGGGACTCTGTCACCTATCGATTATAATGTGAATGGGGAGAACAGCTGTAAGCAAATGAATAAATCAAAAAAATGTTTGAAATACATCTGTGGCATCTCTAGTTTCTAAAAGCACCCGGGGGTGAATATGAAAATAAAATTGGAAATGTGTAACTTGCATGTGCAAGGTGATGTCATAACCTGGAGATGCCACAGACACATTTAAAGCACATATGCCTCTTAATATATACACTTGCTTTCAGTTTTGCCAACACAATCTTCAGCTCATTTTCCATTTTTATTCTCTACATTTACAGTATTAACAAGGTGTAGGTAATGGAGTCGTATTAAAGCAGTTTATTTTATTTTGCTTTAAACTTTTGCTTCTCTAATAGAAGCAAAGGCAAATGTTAAAATGATTGGGCCACTTGTCTGAAGCAAACTCAATGCATATCTTTACAGATATATGAGGTGTAGTGTTAGTGTTAGCACACGCTCATTAGAACATGGCTCACTACTTGTGAATGTTGAGAAGTGTCGGGCCTACCGTCTTTCTTAGCTAGTGATGGAGAAACAATTTAAGTGTAATCAGTAGAGATCTGTCTTTTGATTAAACATAGGGTTGCCACCTGGCCGGTATTTTACTGGCAGGCTGGTAAAAAATTGGCTTGAGGCCAATGTTAAGTCTATTTTTTTTTATAGAAAAGGTGGCAACCCTAATTACACGTAAAAACAAGGGTCTCACCCTGTGCTAGCAAACCTACAGTTGGCAACCATCAGATTACATGGTTCACAGGAAAGCATATTAGAAGAGGATCAAATGGCATTTACACTAAAAAGTATATGCCCTTTTATCCTCAGACATGGACCACAAAATGTTTTTACCTTTTGCACAAATGAAAAACAAAGTATAGTGGTACTTTAAAGTAAACCTTGCATTAACTGATGCTTCCAGTGATAATCAGGAGACTGTTTAAATGGAAATACATGGGTAAAATAAGCGATTAGGCTGTTCCCATAATCCTCACTAGTTTGAATGTTTGAAGTGACTTTGGTTTTAAAGGTCACTCAGAGAGTCACGTGCTTTCCTTAGCTAGACTGCTCCACGAATAATGTCTTTAGATTTATAGGGCAGTGGCACCTGTTACATTCACATTTAATCTACATCCACATTTGAATCGAAATTCAGTCCTGCAGCTTTTCTGGCAAAAATAGCCTTTAGTGATGCATTCTCAACATTTCCCACAAAGTTCGATTTTCTGCTTTCATTTAGCAGATGGTAACATTACTGCATCCATTTATTTCTCTCGTTTCACATAAAGCATACTAACACATTTCCAGTACCAGCATACCATAAGTGAGCTCAGTATTAGAACATGTTTCTGTGCACTGTAAGGCTACCATCAACATCGTTACAATAACATACAATGTGTTGAAGCAACTCTGTCATCACAGCTTTGTTTATGAATTTAGAAAATAAAATTTAAAAAAAGACAAAATATTATCTATGGGTTGTGTTAATGTAATCAGTTGCATGCAATTCTCCTAAGAGAAAAATGGTGTCTCCTCTTTATGATATTACCTGTGGCTTGACAGACAAATGAACTACTTTTTGTAAGCAATTTGTATACCAAGCCACAAGGCGATGGCATAAACAGGAGATACCAGACATTGTTCAAACATTTCTCTCTCTTAAATTGACACTAACCCTTTTTAAAATTCTTGCTTCCTCAGAATAAGTGGGGGTTAAAATATAGAGTCCCGTTCTCCCTGCGCATCCGATTGGGTCTGTATGGAGTGGGGGTGTCTGCAAATGCAGAGAAACCTTACTTTTCATATGGGATCAGCAGAGGGCAGCTTCATTATGGTCTGCTGATCCAATGTAAAAATGATAGTCTCTCTCTCTGTAAGAGGACAAGTATCAGCGCTACTGGATGTGTGGTTTAGGGGATGTCACTGCAGGTTCTAGAGCTACTGCACAGTAACCAGTCTCCAGTGTCTCAGACACCCTAAATTTACACTTTTGCTGCAGGATTGTGGTATTTTGGAGATAGGAGCACGGTGGGATAACAGTATTGCCTCCCAATATTTAGCATCAGCCCAAAGACCACCCCTCTCCCTTCTTTTTCATAAAGTACTGCAGCATGTATATGACCTAACAGGATCTACACAGGAGAAATATGGCACAGTGTCTAAATAAGCTATAGGGATGCTAGTTATAGTATAGCAATATGATGGTGCTGTACAGACTTTGGTGGTCCCTCAACACCATAGAAAACAGCAGCATATGTACTTTTAATAGTACATACCAGATTATCCTCAGGCCAACTAGTCAGGCCAGCACCTGTCTCTCTGCTGATGCAGAGACAGACCCAAGTTTTTACATGGGATCAGCATGATAGGGGTCCTATTGTAGGATGACCAAGCTGGACAGACACAGAACAGACATGCGGGACAAGTTCCCGCTATTATTTGCTGCTCGCATGCTGACAGTGTCAGTGTATGAAAGGATCCCAACCAGTACTGCCTCAGCACCGAGTCAGAGCCGAGAACAAACCAGACATGTATCCGTGAAGATACACGTTGGGCTTACTTGGGAGAAGGGAAAACTATTCTTTTAACCCTTGCTTTTTCTAAAGAAACATATAATGCATTTTAACCTTTGTGAAGTCTTCATCAGAGGCAGAAACGTAATGCTGAGGGAATTCAAGTGTGCTAACCATTTCAAGTAAAAAAAAAAAATCTATATTTATAACTATTGGTTCCTAATCTCTTTTCTATAAACTTTAAGTTTTGGTTACTACACAAGAGATGGTGATGTTCCAGAAAGCAGACTCATTGGTACATCATTTTTTGCTTTGTAAAGTGTTCTATAATTTTGAAATATGGAAAGCTCAAGCCTCTAATGTCTACATGTAAGAGTAAATCAAAAACATACATGCCCTTCTATTCACCCAATACCAATATTATCATCAAAGTACTGTGTGTCGGCTTAAAGTTCACGCTTTACTCTCCAAGCTACACTCATTGGGCAAAATGGAAACAGCATAATGCAAACTAAAGACAACAATTTTATATACTATTGCTCTGAAATGATTCCACATCTAATGGCGTTGCTATGTACTACACATAATATTACTAGTGAGGCAAATCTGAGACAAAAGCACCAAACAGCACTGCAAAGAAGAGTTCCCATCAATATTGTATCACTGTGAATCATCAATATACCACCAGACTAGGCTATTCCAGAGGCTATATCATTACAAATATGTTCGGTCTTCAGGTGGTTAAAAAATAAAATTACAATATTTTATCATTCCAATGTCTTTGTTCAACGTAATCATTGCACAAAGAACTCCAACATGAAAAAAACTCCCAGTAAAAATAGCATTGCAGACAACTGTATGAAATGTAAATTGGTACACGATTAACTGTGCAACCCCAGTGTGTGTGTAATACCTTTCTTCTGTGCATAAATAAGTTGATCTTCTTATGAAAATCCAGAGGCAAACACACAAAAGGTAAAATGACATTTGAAGGATGGGAAAGAAAAACAAAAGAGAGAGAGAGCGTGAAACATCTATTAAAGGTGAAAAAAAGGCTTAAAGAGAGTTCTGTAAAATAAAATGAAGAAATATTAGGTAAAAGTAAATGAGAAAATAAAAATCTGGAAAAATGAATGTGCAAACAACACAAAATGTGAGTGGATTAAGTGAACTGCAACAAAACAAAGTGATTGAAAACCCAAAGGTTAGCTGCAAGCATCAGCATTAAAAACCTTGTGTTAAAAAGCAGTGTGTTGAAGACACCATAAGCCATATTTTATAATGCTATGGTATTCTAAAGCAAAGCATGCAACTCTCATTTACCACATTCTATGTGAGGGTTGCCATATGCTGCATATTGATCGTTCCAAGAGGAGGTCAAACTATGTCAAATGGAATACTCAATTTGAAGCTACTCCACAATCCAGTTCTTTCCAATGAGTTGGAGAAGCTTCTGCATATTATAGAAACTACACCACTGCTTGGCAATACACAGCACTGCATTGTTGAAGTACAACTCACATAATGGCAAGCTAGGCTTTTGGCTTTCTCTTCAGTGCCAACAGTTATTAAATCCAGGCCTAAACCAATTATATCATTAAAAGGACAATGGCCAGACAATAAGTAAGCCACATTTAATTGAAAGATTGCATTATAAACATTTTAAATATAAATTATTTAATGAAAGAATATAAATAAAAAGTACCTTATGCTGCACAGAGCTTTATCAGGGGCACATCTGTTGTTTACAATCTTTGGTCAGGTGGGTCAGATTTTCCTTCAGCTGACCAAGATTCAAAACAACATATCAACATGATAGAGCTATCATGAGCAATGGTACTTTATTTGCCTTCTTTCAATAAAGCATTTCGGTATCCAAAATAGTATCCTCAAGCAAAACATTGTATTTAGAAGAACAGATTTCCAAACTTTAAAGTGAAGAAAGTACATTATTGCTTTTTTCTTAACACATAGCACCCTATTGCAAAGGGTGAGAATTTCTTTCTTAATTTTACTATTACTAGGTGTTTGAGGTGGGTGGACAAGACTTAATGTTCACATGTCCTGCAATTTATATTAGTTGGAGAATGAACATTGTAGCTCCTTCTTTTTTAATTATTCGAAATATGCTGCACTTCTTTTCCCTCTTTCCGAGGGGTTACAGATTAGTGAATTTGCATGTCCTGTTTATTCAAGTCTGAATATTTTTGCAGAAGAATTTATTTTTACATTTTAAAGTGAAAGTAGTATTTATTTTTCCAGTTTAAACACAGGTGTTTCATTAACTATTTTAAAGAGATAGTATAGATGATGGATGCCATCATTAACACTGTCAGGGTAGTTTCATTTGATTTAACAGCCCAGAAACCTTCTGTATTATTTTAAGGTAGAAAGGATGAGATGATTTGCTGGGCCATATCTTCTCTGATCTAAAAGAAAATGGTGTTTACATCGCATTATCAGTGGCAGACTTCTTAGGTCAGATCTTGCTTCATTTGAACCAAGATTGTACATACCATGTCCGCCCCCTGATAGATACAGTGGATATAAAAAGTCTACACACCCCTGTTAAAATGTCAGGTTTCTGTGCTGTAAAAAAAATGAGACAAAGATAAATCATTTCAGAACTTTTTCCACCTTTAATGTGACCTATAAACTGTACAACTCAATTGAAAAACAAACTGAAATCTTTTAGATAGAGGGAAGAAAAATGATAAAAATAAAATAATGTGGTTGCATAAGTGTGCACACCCTCTTATAACTGGGGATGTAGCTGTGTTCAGAATTAAGCAATCACATTCCAAATCATGTTAAATAGGAGTCAGCATACACCTGCCATCATTTAAAGTGCCTCTGATTAACCCCAAATAGAGTTCAGCTGCTCTAGTTGGTCTTTCCTGAAATTTTCTTAGTCGCATCCCACAGCAAAAGCCATTGTCCACAGAGAGCTTCCAAAGCATCAGAGGGATCTCATTGTTAAAAGGTATCAGTCAGGAGAAGGGTACAAAAGAATTTCCAAGGCATTAGATATACCATGGAACACAGTGAAGACAGTCATCATCAAGTGGAGATATTATGGCACAACAATGACATTACCAAGAACTGGAGCTCCCTCCAAAATTTATGAAAAGACGAGAAGAAAAATGGTCTGGGAGGCTACCAAGAGGCCTACAGCAACATTAAAGGAGCTGCAGGAATATCTGGCAAGTACTGGCTGTGTGGTAAATGTAACAACAATCTCCCGTATTCTTCATATGTCTGGGCTATGGGGTAGAGTGGCAAGACGAAAGCCTTTTCTTACGAAGAAAAACATCCAAGCCAGGCTACATTTTGCAAAAACACATCTGAAGTCTCCCAAAAGCATGTGTGGAAAGGTGTTATGGTCTGATGAAACCAAGGTTGAACTTTTTGGCCATAATTCCATAAGATATGTTTGGCGCAAAAACAACACTGCACATCACCAAAAGAACACCATACCCACAGTGAAGCATGGTGGTGGCAGCATCATGCTTTGGGGCTGTTTTTCTTCAGCTGGAACTGGGGCCTTAGTTAAGATAGAGGGAATTATGAACAGTTCCAAATACCAGTCAATATTGGCACAAAACCTTCAGGCTTCTGCTAGAAAGCTGAACATGAAGAGGAACTTCATCTTTCAGCATGACAACGACCCAAAGCATACATCCAAATCAACAAAGGAATGGCTTCACCAGAAGATTAAAGTTTTGGAATGGCCCAGCCAGAGCCCAGACCTGAATCCGATTGAAAATCTGTGGGGTGATCTGAAGAGGGCTGTGCACAGGAGATGCCCTCGCAATCTGACAGATTTGGAGTGTTTTTGCAAAGAAGAGTGGGCAAATCTTGCCAAGTCAAAATGTGCCATGCTGATAGACTCATACCCAAAAAGACTGAGTGCTGTAATAAAATCAAAAGGTGCTTCAACAAAGTATTAGTTAAAGGGTGTGCACACTTATGCAACCACATTATTTTATTTTTATATTTTTTCTTCCCTCTACCTAAAAGATTTCAGTTTGTTTTTCAATTGAGTTGTACAGTTTATAGGTCACAGTAAAGGTGGAAAAAGTTCTGAAATGATTTATCTTTGTCTCATTTTTTTTACAGCACAGAAACCTGACATTTTACCAGGGGTGGGTAGACTTTTTATACCCACTGTATATGCAGAGTAAAGTGGGCTCAGTAAGTTACTTTATTTGTATTATTTTCTGTTAAAGCATTCCTATTTAAAATGTATACACTTCATACAATCTTTCCAAAATACTTTTGATTTTTTTGCCAAAAGTCTCCCTTTAAAGTAATAAATGAATCAAGAGCAACATGAAAAATACTTATAAAGTGCACCTGTCGTGCACAAATTACATAATGACAGGTTATAAAGAATCTTGCTAGCAAAAAAAAAAAGTGAAAAAAGTACTTGAATTCATGTTTGAAACTTCTTTGTAAATACAGCGAGGGATTAAATATTATGGCAGGGAATAGGATTCTTTGATCACCCTCATCAATGCATATTCCCCATAATTAAGACAACCAAGAAGTATACTTCAGGTGTGATATAATATGTACATTTGTTGGCACCAGGAATATGGCAAGTCCTAGCGGGTGCCTGGCAAGTCCTGGTGCAGTGACAAGTCCTTGTGGGTGAAATATGGGTGCAGTGGAAAGCCCTTGGGGTGTATTATGAGATAATGTGACAAGTCATGTGGGTGCAATATACTACAATCACAGTGACAAGTTGTGTAGGTGCAATAGAGGTGGTATCAAATCCTGTGGGTACAATGTAGATGCGTTGTGTGCAAAGTGAGTGCTGGTGAAATCTGGTGTTGTGGGTGCAATGATTTTGGGACAAAGGTAAGGAATAAAAAAACAAAAATGTAATTTCTCAATAACATTTTTGTTAAAAATGAAAAAGTGTAATGTGAAGACACATTTAGTAACACAACTGTTTTCCCCTTATGTTCGCCTTATATTTAGGCCTTTTCTCTCTTTCACTCAAGAGTTTGGGGGAAGGGAGGAGAAGGTTGCCTTATACTCAGGGTAACCTTATAGTCAAGTAAATACAGTCTCTACAAATGTTCATAATTAGTGTACATCAGCCTTCAAGATAAATGTACCTAATGATGTCTATCCAAAACAATACATATTTTTGTCAATGGCCCTGGGTCATTTTGCCATATTTTTAACATGAAAAAAACTAAGATTGATCACATTGTGTGAGCGCACTTAAGTGCTTTTTATCATTACTATCGACTTTGGTATTACCAATTTTGACTCAAATGTCTAGTCACTTGATAGGACTTTCTGATGATGCGTGTGCCAGTTTGTGATAGATACACTAATGGGTGTCTGCAGTACTATTTCTCGGAAGGAGTGGGTAAAATGCTAACTCTCAGACATCCATCTGTTCAGCTCAAACCTTAAACCTCACAAAAAAATCTATTATTTGTCCTTACCATAGTGGGCTTAGTAGGAGGAGTACTTGGAAGTCCAGTAAGTGCCTTTTGTACAAACGCAGACCCTTCCTGCTCTGCCCCCATTTGTCCTGAGCATTTATTTGAGTCAGAGTGCTGAGATGCCATGTGATGGGGCAGAGATGGCAGAGTCTGTGCCCAAACAAAAGGCACATATGCGTCTCGTAATTTTAGAACATTGCTAGGCCTGATGAGGAAACCTCCCCAACCACCCTAGCATAAAGAGAAAAATGGCCGTGAGAAATTTTCCAGGGGTGGAGCAAGTACGCCCCTCTTTCGCAACCTCACTTCTGGACGCCCCAATTGATACACTTGTGCATCAACGAACAGGCAATCTACTGGATAAGTTGTATATGCACAATGATTATACTATGCTACTGCAACTTTCCAGCTATTTCTGGAATACAACTCCTGTAATTCTCAGTCATCTTGAAAAGAACCGGTGACTATGGGAATATGATCCATTCATGGCCTGAGGAAATCTTGACATCCATGTTGTGTGAGGTTGTGGAATTTCATTGCAACAAAGATATTTTTTTTCATATACCCTTTGTTGACTTTATTCCAGAATAATCTCTGTCTTGTCATGTGCAAGCAACACAAATATTAATCCTTAGAGTTAAATAAATAGGTGTTTATGACACATTTGCAATTGCAGTCTAAAAAAAGAGAACATAATCTGTTCATTACCAGAATTTTCCAAACGATGGAAAACCAGGGCAACTCTGGTCGTGAATGAATTCAAGTAATGAGGACACATCTCATTTCCAAATCATGACAACACTTCTTACATGCAAATGATTTGTGTCATACCATATTTTACATTAATCCAGTGTTCTAATTAGTATATTAGATGGATTTAGCATGCCAGTCAAACATACGCCTGGCTGTAAATTCCAATTAAAATATAATGGCATTACAGTGATGGTTGCTAGGTGATTTATGGGCAAACTACACAGTTACCTCTCTGTCAATACATGGCAAAAGAAAAACAACTTTTTTTTTTTCTGTTGCAGAAAAAATCTTCAGTAGCACAACAGAGCTACGTTATGTGAGGAAGTGAAAACTGAGGTTTCTTTTTTTTTTTTTAAAGAAAACAAACAAACAATTGTAAAATATAATATGCAGCAATGCAGTGAGTCTTTTCAGATAATGATTATTCCCATATTTGTGGTATGTAATTTAGAAACAAGCACATAAAAAGAATTACATTTACTCTTATTAGTTCCCGGTTAACTTAGCTCACTATTAGATTTTACCGTTTACCTCAAATTTCACTTGAAGATGCTTAGTAGCTTTTTTTTTTTTTTTTTAAACAATTATAGAATTGTATTATTCATAGTTTGTATATCCTGTAACTAATGTTATTGCATAGAAATCTGACTCACTAGGTTATCACCTGGCATCTGAAAGGATTCTATTATCAAACCTGTCTACTCAAGATACACTGATTCCGTAATAATTTTAGCGCAGTTAAGAAGTGCTTTTGAAAGAAATGAAAGAAAGAAAAAAAAAAAAGATTTAACTCTTGACAATATTTCATTGTAATGCAGATTTCCTTTCTTTTTAGCCCAAACCACACACATTTTTATGTTGACACAATCATGCGCCACACCACAGTGTATTTGTTAGTTATTGGTGCTTATTTCACACAAATAAAAAAACAGGCCTAAAGCTGTTTCCAGCTACAAACAGCCCTCAAAGATTGCAAAGCAGATATATGCCTTTAAAATTCTAAGGTTCTTACCATCAACAGCATCTTCATCTGACACCAGTTCATCATCAGAGCAGATACTAAGTACATTAACAAGCATCTCCGTCACTGCAGGGGGAAAGAAAAGCAAAACAGACTGAATAAAAACACTTTTATGTTTCTACATTAATATCATGACAAATGGAATATAGCTATTTGCAAACCTACTTATTGTAATTTTAATATATATAAGTTCACTTACTTTCTCACAGATCACATTCCTATATATGTTAAGAACCAGCACATTGCTGTATGCTTTCATAACATGATGCTCATCTCTAGTGCAAAATTACATTAGGTGCAACATTAGTCAAACAAATGGTAGCTTACGGTCGAAAAAAGAAAATTTAAAATATTCTATTTATTAAATAATATATTTTGATGTTAAGTTTAAAAATTGCTGATTCCAACTAATTTAATCCATAAATGGAGTTATATCTAGTTGTTGTTGAGTCTTTTGGGGTTGGGAAGGATGATTTGTTGGGTTCCCACCCAACCAGTTTTACTGGCAGGCAGGTAAAAACATTGTCTGCAGGCCAATGTTAAGACTATGGAGGGAATAGTACGGCAGCATTTTTCTTTTATAGAAAAGTGGCAACCCTAGTGGTTTGGTGGTCTGACGAGCTTTTCACTTTATAATATACATATAAATATGCGTTTAGAATTTTTTTACATTCTGCTTCATTACACCAGTAACAATAGTGCACCAGTTATGGTGTCGCTATATTTACTCAATGTCTAACAGTCTGTGAGAAGGTGGGCAAGGCCACACTCAGCCCTTATTATCATATTAGCAATTAGTCAGGATGTACATGTTTTGAATAAAATCTTAGTGTGTTGTTTGTTTTTTTCATTGGTCAGCCCAATTTCTTCATTTTTACACAGTATGGTGAATTTCACTATGTTTCACCATATTTGTGGCTAGACTATAAAATAGGTTACTCATTTATGTTTTATGCTAATGCTTTAGACAGACAACCAATAAAACAGTGAACAGTCATTCAAACCTACCTTTCTCCCCAACAAATGGTAAGGACCAAGTAAAAACGTCCATGAAATTTGGTAGCCAGTATGGGTGAGGAGAACAGTTGAACTGTCTGATGTTCATGACATTGTTTTCGTATTTCAATACTGCGGCTAAAACAAGAAGAAAGACACAGTAATGAACAAAAGTTGGCAAAGTGCTTTACAGTTCAATATAGGTTTTGTTTACCGGATAACTTTTGATCTTAATGATAGTTTTACCTGAGATTGTGCTCAACATCAAGCAGTAGATCTAAGTGGTATTTACACTTTTGTGCTTTACTGAATGTCTGCCTAGTACAAAAAAAACATAAACCACGATACAATCTGCTTCATGTGTTCTGGCATTGTGGTCAATTTGAAGGTATTAGAAGGTGGCCATAAAAGCCTAGTTGGCAGTGTCATTATGTTATAGAATGTTCCAGGTAAACCACATTTTTAATGACAGGATATAGAGAATGTAAAAGTATACAGTAACGTAAGTAAAACAAAATATACTCTGCTTCAGAAAAGAAAACAGAGAAGGCAAGTGTATGATGCATATTTTTTACATATTGTTACTTGTTTTAAAAGTAATGGTAAGAAGAGGATAGTTTTAAAAACCAAGGAAAATAACCAGAGGATATTTAATTTAATTTGTCTTAAATTTCATTTTTTGTTATTTAACAAATAACAGAAAAAACTACAAAAAACTGCTACTATATATGCACATTTATCCACATTGCACCAACATGAAATGTATCGGTTACTGGAAACAGAAACTTCTGCGATTATTTTTTTATCAACAATAATCATTAGTACTATTATATAACAGCAAACAGTTATAACTGTATTTGTGTTATCTTTTAAATCTCTTCCCTAATTTCGTAGGAACAGTCTGGCCACTTCAAGATGAGGTAAACAAAGGTACTGTATATGTGAATAGACTGCAAATGCAACCTTTATTTTAGAGAAACAATCCCAATTTGCACATCAACACAGTGGTTTTATTCACCATGAAATAAATTCACCCAAATTAATTAATTGGTGTGTCCCAATACGTTTCTCCATATAGTGTGTGTGTGTTTATATATGTATAGTTCCCAAAGATTACCAATAATTTATATAACATTTCTTTTATACAACTGTGTGTGCATATGCGAATCAGTGTGTATGTGATAGTGTGAATGTGTATTTGTCAAGCTGAAACACACAGTTCCATACACACAGTCAGACACATACAGTCGCATAGTCCCACAAACATACACATACACACAGTCGCACACACAAACACACACAGCATGGGTTTCTTACTTGGTGCTGCCCTCAGCCAATCAGGAGAACTTTCTGTACTCTCAGCTAATGAGGAGAGTTGAGAAGTCTCTCCTGATTGACCTCTTTCACTCAGAGCTGTCAAACTGGGATACTGCATGTGGTCACCCCAGTGTAGAATTTCAGAGTCAGATAGCAGACACATTTGTGTGTGTTTATATCTACAGATGACAAATTCTTTTCAGCTTGCTTAAACGTATAACAAGCATGTTGGGTCAAATTTGCATGAAATATAAGTCTTGCATCGGGCATTCATACATGATTCCAGGTATCTAAATCCATGCTCTTTCCACTTGGACTACATTTATTGCTCAGCTGGCTCTGTCAGTAACAATGAAAAAGGGGTTTAGAAAAGATTTGTGAGCGCTACAGGATTAGGTGTAAAATTTCACAGAATTTTCCCCATTTTTTTTTTGTTCTCATTCTCTAGTAAACCTTCATTATGTCAGTTCTGACATGGATGCCATATAAGCAACTACACCTTCAAGGAGAATATCGACTCTAATTTTTGCTATGTTTGGTGGATGCTTCTGCTTTAGACGTGCTCTGTTATTTTGTTCAATAGTGCACAGGTTTTAATCACAACGGACATTTTGCTTGCATGCAAAATTGATATCAGAAACCAGTGTTTTAGCACATCCCCATGCATCTCAGTGGGACTCCTCAGACTGACTCCCAAAATTTTTGGGGATGGCCATCTTTGAAGATATCCGGTACGTAGCCTTCAAAAAATAAGTCAATATGCAGTTAATCGTTGTTTTTTAATAAAAATATTTTCTTTAAAATATATTTTCTTAAAAAGGTCCTTCACATATAAAAAAATAAGAGGGTTTATAAAAGTAATTTTATTTAAAACTATGGAGTCCACTCCTGACCTCTAGTGTGAGTATGAGGAACTTGCATACATCATACTGTAAACATTAGCACAGAAATTACTCATCTTCACATATACACCCGGATACAGCAATAAAAAAAATATGCAACTAGAGGCCTACTATACAGATGGGGACTCAGTATGCAAACGCATACATCATAATCTGCAAGTCTCTAAGTAGAGCATACTGAAATAGGCATACAATATGCTTACTTGAGCATGCAACAAAGGTGTGCAAGATGTATACAGCATGCTTCACAATTCACAGATGATGTATGAGTAGGCATTTATTAAAGATTTTTTTAAAGCCATATATTTTAAGTATATTACATGTATGTACTGTAGCATATTAAAGTACATATACAAAAGGCATTCCATAATAATCAGATATTGTTTGTTTATTTAGATGTTTTTTCCCCCAAATTTAATATACATTACACCAAATACATAACTGCTGTTATGATGTTAAATACTAAAGTTTTTTTTGTTTTCCTCGTTAAAGGCAAATCTATATAAAGTAGAAATGCTTGTGGCACCAATGTGGCCCTGTACGCTACCAGTTTTTCCAAGAGATCATGTAGTTTCTTTTTTATTGGACCTGCGGGGGACATTCCCACCATACATGTAAAGAGATGTTCCTGGTTGGAGGCCGCATCTCCAACAAGTCACTGATGTAGTTGCCTGACAAGCAAGATTTTTATTTTATGAAAAAAAAGGGATAATGGTACACAAATTTTGATTTTAGGTTGCTTTCATAGGATAAACTACATGATTAGACATAAGCCACAGATATACATCATACTATAACTTCCAATGCAACAATATATTAAAAAAATAAGAATACAGTGCTTTTAGGGTGTGCTTTTCATTTAAAATAGATGTTTCTGTGTAACTATATTATTTCTATGCATAAGAAATGTTAATGTATTAAATATTTAAAGTATGTCAGATATTGGTCATGTCAATCTGACTAATAGTTTGGTCATTGGAAAAGTGAGATATATTATAACATAAACTTGCTCATAAAAAAAATAAACGCTTTTTTATATAATGAATTTTTTTCACTGAATATTCACACATATTTCAACATATTTTCTAGTTAAATGAAATTGCTATGAACATTCTAAAAATGTGTTTGTACACTTGGGAATTAAGGTTTCAGTACAGTTAGATAGTTCCTAATTAAACATGAAAAGGCTGCAGGCCTTTTACCAATGTTCTAAACATTCTGTAAACCACGAAAAAGCACATAATTGCAAATACCGTATTTATCGGCGTATAACACGCACTTTTTCTCCCTGAAAATAGGGAGAAAATGATGTGTGCGTGTTATATGCCGAAAAAAAAAAAAATCTAAAACTTACCTCGTTCCTGCTGTCCCCCGGTGCTCTGAAGCTGCGTGGCTGTGAGGGAAGCGTTGTGAGCTTCCCTCCGGTCGCGCGGTTAATAAAGTGTGTTTTTTTTTAAACAAACTTTATTGACCGCGCGGCTGAAGGGAAGCTCACAATGCTTCCCTCACAGCCACGCAGCTTCAGAGCACCGGGGGACAGAGCAGCAAAGAGGTAAGTACTGGGGTCTGGGAAAGGGGGGGAGGAGGGTGGCATAACGAGCATACTAAGGGACAATATCCTGGCATATTGGGGGCAATATCATGGCATAATAAATGGCATATTGGGGGCAATATCCTGGCATAATAAATGGCATATTGGGGGCAATATCCTGCATATTAAATGGCATATTGGGGCAATATCTGTCATATTAAAATGGCATATTGGGGGCAATATCCTGCATATTAAATGGCATATTGGGGCAATATCTGGCATATTAAAATGGCATATTGGGGGCAATATCCTGCATATTAAATGGCATATTGGGGCAATATCTGGCATATTAAAATGGCATATTGGGGGCAATATCCTGCATATTAAATGGCATATTGGGGCAATATCTGGCATATTAAAATGGCATATTGGGGGCAATATCCTGCATATTAAATGGCATATTGGGGGCAATATCCTGCATATTAAATGGCATATTGGGGGCAATATCCTGCATATTAAATGGCATATTGGGGGCAATATCTGGCATATTAAAATGGCATATTAGGGGCAATATCCTGCATATTAAATGGCATATTGGGGGCAATATCCTGGCATATTAAAATGGCATATTGGGCTTCAAAGTTCTTAATTTAAGTTCTTAAGTTTTTTTTCCTGAAACTTCCTTCTTAAAATTAGGTGCGTGTTATACGCCGGCGCGTGTTATACGCCGATAAATACGGTATGTGAACAGAATATCTTTTACATATATTACAAACAAAAATGACATCAAGGGTATAAATGGTTATATCCCAATCAGTGATTGTAGCAAACCAAAGAATGGACATTTATTCTTACCTTTATTATTGTATACATCTAAGTAATTTGGTGCTGAAAAAATTGTGATTAAGGAGGGGAAGCCTGTTGTTTGGCTTTTCCTATACATCCGATACCTGGAAAGAAATAGAAAACAATAAATATTTTTCCATTGTACATTTTGAAGCCAATAATGTGTTGGGAACTACATATCCCAAGATGCTCAGTCATAAGGCTGACTGTGAACTACATATTCCTTATAGGGTTGCAACCATTTTACCGGCAGGCTGGTAAAAAGTTGGCTTGAGGCCAATGTCAAGTCTATGTAGGTAGTAGCAAAGCTGGTATTTTTTTTTAGAAGAAAAGATGGCAACCCTAATTATATGATGTTAAATAGGAAAATAGAATATGTGGCCATTTCTAATATGTAGGTTTCTGAAGTCATTCTCTGTCACCGGAAAATGTCTTTGAACTGATTGTTTAAGACAATATTTTCCAAAAGATTATTAATATTGTTATCCAAACAAGCTGTAAATTTGATGTGAAGTTGTCCAAATTGGCATTGCATTACAATTTTTACTATTGATAAAAAGAAAATTTGAGCTAAATGTGTACAGTTGGGCAGCACATAGCATGCCAACAATGCATGTAAGATTGGTCTGATACACTGTGCACTAGTACTGATTAACAAACTGGGTGTGGCTTTGCGTCTGGCCAATATATATATCTCAAAAATACCTCTGAACATACACTTAATGGTTTCATTCCAAAGAAAACAAACGCAAATGTCTAGTGTTGCCTTTTTTAATACTGAGCAGAGAGTTTTTTCCCCCTTTAAATATCTTTATTTCATTATTCACAATACAAATTTAGGAAAGGAAAGCCAAAAAAATATACAATCACATTCTTTGCTTATAAAATCACAATTACTGCAGGATTTGTAAGTTGTTTTCTATATCAATCTGCTTTAACATTTCCTTATCTCAGGGGTTTTGTAGGATCAAAATGACATTGTCCGCAAAAAAGTTAATCTCTACAGTGCCCCTAGTTGTTTTGTATCTGGTTTCAAATTGAACCAACGGGAGGGGGGCAAAACGACTACTGACAACTCTCGCAGAAGGTGTTGTATATAAAGCCAAGATCTTCTCCAATATCCCGCCCTTAAATCCAAATGCGTGTAGTGCTTGACATAAAAACCCTGGCATCAAAGGACAGGGTCAGCTGGGGCGTACCGCTCTGTCCCACTGCCTCCAGAATATCCAGGAGCCTCCTGATGTTACTCACTGATGTACGGCCTGGGACAAACATGGCCTGGTCTGGATGGATCAGTCCAGGAACCGTGTCTTTCAGTCTTTCTGCTATCATTGATGCATATAGCTTAATATCGACGTTCAGCAAAAGAGATTGGGCGATAGTTAGACACCTGTCCAGGGTCTTTATGTTGTTTGAGTACAGGTACTATATGTACCTGTAACATCTTATCTGGTATTCTACTAGAACACCCTAAATGTCTTAAGAAGGTCTTTTTTTAATGTTTTAGTAGCCTGTAGTCTGTTAATTGCTTCCTGCAATTCCTCTTCCCCAAAGGGGTCACTCATCTTCAATACCTGTTCATCCTTTAGTTTGGGAACCTTTAGATCCACAAAAAAAAAAACCTTCCCCACTTTATTTGGCTATGGGAGGTTATAAAGTTTTTTTAAAGAAATGTTTAAATATTTCTCCAATCTTTTCAGGGATCATAACTGAATGCTGCCTCACCTTGACCTTAGCTATGGTCCTTTTGGATCTATCTTTTTTTAACCAGTTTGTCATCCAACTATTGGCTTTATTGCCCTGGTAGTACCATTTCCTATGGAGGTTTTCAAGTGATCTATTAGCCCTTAACATCAGGATCTCGTTTATGTCTGCTTCTACTTTCAATACTTCGTTGGTTGTTGATACAATGGGATTTTCCTTGATCTGCTCCTTCAGGGCTTCAAATTCTAGGTATAACTCTGCAAGAGTGTGACTTCTTTATTTCTTTTCAGTAGCCCCAACTTAAATAAGATGGCCTCTTATTACACTTTTGTAGGCGCACCAAGACATTGGTACGTCCACCTCATTGTCTCTATTTTCCTTAAATAATAGGTCTGTAAGATTCCTCATCATGTCTAAATTCCCCTTTTTGGGGAACAGAATTGCCACACCCCTCTCTCCCTTTTTCTAAGGATGTAGTATAGACCAATGGATAGTTTTTAGCAAAATAAAAATAAAAATGAAGGGAACATGCTACCAAACACCTCGTGAGCTCAGCCGCTCACCCCTGAGGGTGGACTCTGACCCTGATAACATATTCATAAACTATTCATCATCATGCAGAATTTCCTTACATTCATACCTCCTACTGAAAGTTAAGAGTAAGTCGAGTATTATACAGTGAAATTTATATTTTATGTATATATCTTAAATTCAGCCAGTACACTCTAACATAACTCAAGAGAAAAAAAAAATTAAAGAAAGAAAGAAAGAAAGAAAGAAAGAAAGAAAGAAAGAAAGGAAATTATAATGTAATCCTTCCTTTCCCCCCAGGTATAATTAATTATTACTTATGTGAAGCTTCCTACATTTTTAAATCAAGTCAAGTTTATAATTTTCGTGCCTTATACTGAATAAAAGTGATCATCAAATATTGTACCATAAACAGTGTTTTGTATATCTTAGATTAACTTTGCGATCTTTGTGAATCAGATAGTGTTTAGGAGTCCCTACCCATGCTTGTTTTACTCCTTGGGGACTTCTGGGCTCCTATATGTGATTGGGGTTTTACCCCTTACTTTGCTTGGGTGAAGCATACTACAATATTATCTAGTGAGTAAGTTATAGTGCATTATCTATTAATCTGTCCAAGTGACAATGTGAACACTCATCTCGAAAAGCCCCCTTCTGAGATTCCTTGTATGATAGAAAAGGTTGGGAAATACTTTTAAATCTTCATAGGGTGAGCCCTTCAGGTCCCTTCCATCCATGGACCGCATAATTTCCTCCCTAAACCTGTAGGCACGGCAACACATGATCACATCTCTTGGATATTATGATGTCGTGTTTGCCAGGTTAAATACCACGTGGCACCTTTCAAGGAAGTTAGACTGTTTATTTGCCTATTTTGTTGCTTTGGCTGTGCAACATGCTCGGGCATACCTCTTATTCTTACATTACATCTCCTAGATCTATCTTCAAGTTCCCCCATTTTTGACTGTAAGATGTCGTTCTGAGTATTCATTTGTAGGGAGATATTTCCCAGATGTTCTTCTGTTGTCATCAGCCTTTCGTCAATCTTGGTTTCACTCCTAAATTAATTTGCCAGTTTATTCATTTCCTCTTTAAACATAAAAAATTGTGCATCCAAAGCTGATTTGAGGTATTCCTGAGGGATACCTTGTACTTCTGTCCAGGTGGTATCTGAACGCTCCCTCTCCCCCTCCGCCACTTTTAGGGCCAGGGTGTTAGGCATATTATCCCTATCAGGAGAATCTAACATGAACCTTTCTGTTTGTGTGGAGAAGAAATGTGACATTCGTTTATCACTTTTGTCCTGTTTCTTCTCTTTTTCTTTTTGTATCACTTTCAAAGGGCCTTCAAGACAAGCTTGTGATCATCAGAGCCGCATGGGTATTAAAGAGTAACCAAGGTTATGGCATAGTCTGCCCACTCACGTACCCTGTGATCCGGGGGACGCAGCTGCGTTGCTTCGTTTCTAATGCGAAGTGCTGATGTTTTATGCGGATGTCCTTTAGGCAGTGGTGCAGGCTCCACATTCGCTGGCTCTACCGGCCGTCTTTCCGCAAACTCCAGCGCTACCGTGAAGCGAAAGGAGAGTGTGTGCATCCCTATGTCACCGCGCCCTGTCCGCCTCGAGCAGAGAGTTTAAATAGCATGAACCTAGTCAACTGGCAACCCCAAGTATCTCAGACAAATGGGACAGCAGAAAAGGAGCCCTAAATCGTGACTATCCTGTGCAAATGTGCAACAGTTGCGAGATATGCCGAAGATTTACAACTTTGAATTTACAATAATTTTTCTTATATCCATGTTCTTGAAATTTGATTTGGCTAGTTCAATGCAGACATGAAATTGTATTCTCTTTAAGGAGGCACCATTTCAGCAGCACCTCATGCATATTTCAGATTATTATCTTTTATAACTATTTTCTTTCACCAATTTTCAGTTGCTGAAGGACTGTTTTTGTTTCAAATTAATAATAGACCTGAAAAGAAATAAACTGAATATTTTGCAAAATGTCAGAAGCTACAGAGAACGTTTCCTTTGTTATACATCCATCTACAGTATTTTATCAGAAATATACAGTTAACACTTTCAGAAATAATCTTTTTGTGCTTTCCATGTTATTTGTACTGTTGATTTTAATTTGATGGAAGTAAAAGTGTCTTTACTCTGCGGCTGCCTGAAACTTCTTCTATTTTTTTTTTACTCATGCTCTTGGTTTTTTTTTCTAGTTGACAAACATGCCCTGAAGATCTTGGTATTATAAAATAGAATGTAACAAGATGAAAGAATAAAAATAAGCTTTGTTTGAGTAACCACTGTATTGGTGACTTGCCTTATTTCAAATATGAATTTAAAAAAAATAGAGACACAAAACAGAAAAATATAATAACTTACCCAGCATCCTGGGCTTCATGAGCTCGAAGTATAGATAACAAGTTATTGTGCTGAAGGAATTCACAGACAGCTGGATAGCTATTTAAATGAAAAACATAATTTGTTAATTAAGGAGCAGATTAATATAATTAAACATCAATTGGCTTTTCTTTTTTAAGTTGAATGATATGAAACAAAATAATCAAATTTTATTTTATAGCTCATTTATTACCAAAATTATTTTATACAGTATAATGGACCAAAACATTTTGGATTGAATTTTAAGAGAAAGTTGTCCCAATTTGGGCTATTATAAACGCAGCCTAAGATATAAGATGTACACATTTAATAGCATAAATATCTACAACCTCTCTTCAAATGATTCAAAAAGCCTGATTTTGTGTATTCAGTCTGGTACAATCCTTTTCTTCAGGATTGTACCATGATAAGAGGGATAGTCCCAATTTGGGATTGTTATCCAGTAGTGCATGATTTTCATTCTGTGCTTTTCACTACACTAAAGAATGAATACTGGGCAGTAGGACTGACACTGCCCCACCGGTGCCTCTTCCCCTCATTTCACTTGAGGAGGAAGGGGAAATTGTTGAGATGCATTCTGTACTAAAATCTATCAGTGGTGTATTTAAGTTGTGTGCTCCCTTAGTCCTGGCTAAACTCATGCACCCTGCCAACCCCTTTCCTCATGTAAACTTTCCATAACACCAGATTGCCCCATGTCATGGTCCACTGCACCATTTGCCTCCAAACCCTTTTCCACTGCACCACCTGCCCCCTTGTACAGCACCAGATTGCTCTCTGTTGATTTAGTGGGGGCAGCGTAAGGTCGGTGAGGGAGGACGTTGGTAGCACTGGTGCTGCTGTCGCCCACTTTAGGCTACTGCCAAACTCCCCCCAAATGCTCCAGTTTGCCACCATAGGCCTAGTTGGCCTACATGCCACACCCGCAGACACATCTTCAGTCACATCTCCAAAATCACAAGTGTTCCTTCATATCTCAGCAGATATTATAAATGCAATACATAAATATAATATGTAATCAAGAAAATCAAAATAACTTGTTGGGTTCATTCAACAGGTATGGTCTAAACCTAAAACCTCACCTTACTGATTTTCCAGTTACCTATGTTAAGATACAATTTTGTTTTATGTACACACTAACCAATGTACAAACAAGTCGCTTGATGATACATCAAGAACATTGTTTACACTTGAAATCGTTGCCTTAAAATCACTAGTCAGCTATGCGACAGACACTGCCTCTACTTGTGTGCCTTAGCAAAACAACTTTAATTACTGTACCTATTAATTGCTGGGGAATAAAGCCAAATTCTCCTGGCATTTTGAAAGGACAGGACTTGTTCTAAACAGAGACACACGCACTAAATAGACAGAAACATGTTCTGCTAGGACAAAAAGAAATTTCATGATGCTGTCAGCACTAAACTTAGCTCATTAACAAAATCACAAACACAACAGTTTGCAATGTCACATTTCAATGACAAATATCTATACAGGGTCTACTCAATAAAGAGAGAATTGCAGGAATTGAGACAAGAATTTCAAACTTTAGGTCAATATAGCCGAGTTGGAAAAATTCTCCAGTGCCGCTGAATGGGAGAATGTTTCCAACTCTGCTACTTTGACCTTCAATCTGAAATACCCATCTCAATTTCTGGCAATTCTCTCTTTTTTGTGTAGACTCTTGTATTTTTTGTGATTACTTTTATACCTCTACACTAAAGAAAATCATTTAGTAACTCAGTAGAGTCATTCAGTTGCATATTAATGTTTAATAGCTCAATTTGTCAAAGCCTGAGGTTTAATGATCGTTTTTCCGAAAACAAAGTAGCATTTTGATGTTGAACAAATAATGATGAATTACAGAGTGGGTATTTGTCCAAACAAAAACAAAACAAAACAAAAAAAAAAAAACGCTCGTCATACTAGAATATGTTAATGATTTATTAAATAGCCAAGTAGATCAAGTAATAGATCTTGCTGCTTAAAGGTACACTACCACCAACAATCAAAATGTTTTGTTTTATTTTGTACTGTTTATGTCGGGATATTGTATTCAACAGGTGTTCCTGTGTGCCTCCAACTTGTGACATTGTTGTGGGTGCCACCCACGGTGACTTTATAGCACTAGTAACTCATTTTGGATCACAGGACAGTGTTTTCAAATCAGGAACCTTTTCATGCATGTGGACCCATACGTCCATGCAGGTGTCAAAATACGTCCTCCTAAGAACAGAGCCCCTGCACCAAACCATACTACAAATCCGACTGCAGAGAATTGTAAAACAAAAATCATGAAATATGATTTCTAACTATTACCTTAAAAATCTTTTACACAAATGGTTGAAAAGATTCTGTCTAAATTGTTTCTAATATTTCTCCTGAGTTTATAAATATGCCATGTTTACATGTTGTTTTTCCAATTTAAAGGACAATAACCTATAAAAGTGGCATTTTTTTTACCCTAGCAGTTTCGGCCTGCAGTGACCTTTAGTGACCGAGTGCTATGTTGCATTTGACGTGGCTTGAAGACCAGAATTCCATTATTTTTGTCAAATGTTTACTGAACTGTGAATTTCTTTCTTTGTGTTCAGTCCACCCACACAAATTATATATCATTTTTTAAAGGACGGATAGGGCTTTCATTTGTTGCTATTATTGTCATCATATGATATAATTTACTATAAAAAAAAAGATAAAATATGATGAAAATATGCCATAAAAAACACTTTTTCCAACTTTGACCTGATTTTGTTTTTTACACAATTACAAATGGTAAAAAAGACCCCGTCTATATATTTCTACTATTTGTCCTGAGTTTAGTAATATCAATGTTTCCTTGTTTGTCTATGTTTTATTTCACGTAATAGGGCAATAAACAATATTAGTGTTTTTTTTTGGTTTCTAACCACTTTCTTCTACAGTGATTTTTTTTAACCCGAACCCTAAATTTACCCCAACTCTAAATTTAATCTAACCCTAAATTGACCCCCACCCCTTAATCTAACCCTTGTAATCATCCGAACCCCCGTTTAACCCTAATTATGACCTTATTTGTGACCCTAACCCTAGATCTAGGTTCAGTAGATCAAGGGTTAGCCTTTTCCATTTATTTAATTTATTTATTTAATTAATTTTCTATTTTTTAACTGTAATACCGTCTAACTGCCTGTAGGGGCAGTCAAGTAGCGGTTTCAGAGCGACGGAAGAGATTTTTTTTTCTGTCTTCCGTCGCTCTCCTCTGGGCACACTGTATCGAAGGGCACAGATTGTGTTGCATGATGCCTCCATCGAGGCATTATTGCAACACTTTCACACACATAGGCAGTGATCAGCTTTCACTGCCTATGTGTGTTAACATTCGCGGTGATCGTATGCGCGCGCTACAGACATGTTGTGTTGCGCTAAGGAGCGCAACACTACATGAAAACGGACGACGTTTATATACGTCCTCATGGTCCTTAAGGACCATGCTTTTCAGGACGTATATATACGTCCATATGAATTAAGGGGTTAAGCCCCAGTCCTGATGATCTACTTAACCCCTTAGTGACTTTCCCTTGGTGACAATGGCTGTTTTGAGATTTCTGGGGTGTTTGTGATTAGCTGTCATTTTCTTATCTCTCATATACTGTACCCACACAAATTATATGTTGTTTTTATCGTCATAAGAAGGGCTTTCATGAGAGACCTTTATGTTCATCATATCTTATAATTTACAAAACAAAAATCATAAAATATGATGAAAAAATGTAAAAAAAAAACACTTTTTCTAAATTTTACCTAAAATATAATTTACACAAATACTAATCATTAAAAAATACCCCATCTAAATAGTTTTTAAATGTTGTCCCGAGTTCAGAAATATGCATGTTTCCATATTTTTTTGCGAGTTATGGGGCAAAAACCAAAAATAGTGTTTTATTTTTTTTTCCTATATTGACCTTTTGACCCAAACCCGAACCCTAAATTTAACCCCAACTCTAACCCTTATGCTATTCCTTAATATATTTTAATTTAATTTTAACCCTACCCCTTATGCTAAAAAATTATTTAATTTTAACTCTATAGGCTAATCTAACATAATAGCTAATGAAATTTTTTTTTTTTAACATTGAAATGTTGCTTGGCTGCCTCTAGGGGCAGTCAACCAGCATATTCAGAGCGACGGAAGTGAATTTACTTCCACTTCCGAAGCTCAGACCACCAGAGGGCATGTGGTCGCTCTGTGGGGCGATCATGGGTGCCCCCGATAGTATATTTCGGTGCTGGCTATTGCCTCAACATCTAGGCAATAGTCCCGCACCGTTAAAGCGGTTTTCGCGATCACTGATTGCGAAAACCGCTTGTTTCACCGCAGGACGTGCCAGGCAGGACATGCCTGACACGTCCATTGTCGCGAAGGGGTTAACCCTAAACATAACCCTAATTTAACTCTAACCCAAACTCTTCCTGTAGCCCTAACCCTGTATCTTGATCCTATTTTTTTGTGTTGTTGTAATATTGCAGACTGCCACTAGGGGCAGTCTAGCAACTGCAATAAAAAATCCGAAGTGGTGATTCACTGCTTCTAAAGTCCTTGCCCACAACAGGGCAGTTTCATTTCTGGTATGGAACTGCTCTTCCGGTGTGGCATTGTATGTGTGCCAGAGGGATTTTTCAGTGGTGCCTGATGTCTCCTCATGGAAGCATCAAGGCAACACCATGTATTTCATGTGTCGATAAGGGTTTTAATTTTGTGTCCCTGTGATTTTATTTACATTGTGATATTTCCTTATTATCAACCATTACTTTCTGGGGGATAGAGAGGACAAGAGAGCTTGTAGGGGAGAAATCTAAACATACTATTCTAGAGTAAGGAAGGGTTAAAACATCAGTCTCACTTTTCCACAGTAAACACAATGTGTCTGTACTCTCAGTTCTGCCATAGCATTGAGACAGAGCTGGTCAGAAGGCGTGTACATGCATAACCAAATAGAGCAGAGGTTAATAGGGGTCTGTCTGCAGAGAGATACCACAGCACTAGCAGAAAGAGAGAGTTGCTGATCAGCTCGCCCCGCCTACTTTATAGAGAAGCAGGGCAGCAGTCAGAGGATACATTGGCATGTTCTATTAATGTTAGTAAGTTTTAGCATCCATTTAACAATTATAGACAGTTCAAAACTCTGTCTAAACAGAACAATGACGCTGACACATTATTACCATAGGTGTATAAACCCCAATTACAACTGCATTGAGTAACTAACAGCAGAGGTTCTATTTTTACAAATTTGGACAGTGGGCAAGAGTAAAGCCTCTTAATGCATAATGTAAAAATGCTAAACAATGAATAGAAATTTGAGATATGCATAACATATGTGTTTTACTATATTAGACAGTTTGCACATCATTGTGGTGTATGAAACAATTGCATTCTACAGAAATAAAAAGACAGCTATGATAATTTATGTATCACAAAATTTTTCATCTTTTTTTTCTCTTTCTCTCTCTCTTCAACGTTGACATGAAAAACTAGGTTACCAGAGAAGATAATATGAGATGAAAGGGGGGGGGGGGGGGGGGAATCCTCCAACTTACAAAAAAGCACACCAGTGAGTGAAAAAGCAAGCTTTGTACATGAAACAAGATATATTCCGTGACCTACTAGCATTTTAGATTATAGTGACCAAATATTGGGGAAAAGATGCCACGTATAATGAATTAAACCTGCAACAGTGGACCCACCATTAATAATAGTTCCCAGAAAACTAAACTTTACTAAGGGTTGTGTGTGTGTGTGTGTGTGTAAAATACAGGTGGAATCATGGTAAACCTAGCTATATACAGTGGATATAAAAAGTCTACACACCCCTGTTAAAATGTCAGGTTTCTGTGCTGTAAAAAAATGAGACAAAGATAAATCATTTCAGAACTTTTTCCACCTTTAATGTGACCTTTAAACTGTACAACTCAATTGAAAAACAAACTGAAATATTTTAGATAGAGGGAAGAAAAAATATAAAAATAAAATAATGTGGTTGCATAAGTGTGCACACCCTCTTATAACTGGGGATGTAGCTGTGTTCTGAATTAAGCAATCACATTCCAAATCATGTTAAATAGGAGTCAGCATACACCTGCCATCATTTAAAGTGCCTCTGATTAACCCCAAATAAAGTTCAGCTGCTCTAATTGGTCTTTCCTGAAATTTTCTTAGTCGCATCCCACAGCAAAAGCCATGGTCCACAGAGAGCTTCCAAAGCATCAGAGGGATCTCATTGTTAAAAGGTATCAGTCTGGAGAAAGGTACAAAATAATTTCCAAGGCATTAGATATACCATGGAACACAGTGAAGACAGTCATCAAGTGGAGAAAATATGGCACAACAGTGACATTACCAAGAACTGGAGCTCCCTCCAAAATTGATGAAAAGACGAGAAGAAAACTGGTCTGGGAGGCTACCAAGAGGCCTACAGCAACATTAAAGGAGCTGCAGGAATATCTGGCAAGTACTGGCTGTGTGGTACATGTGACAACAATCTCCCGTATTCTTCATATGTCTGGGCAATGGGGTAGAGTGGCAAGACAAAAGCCTTTTCTTAGGAAGAAAAACATCCAAGCCAGGCTTATGAAGTCTCCCAAAAGCATGTGGGAAAAGGTGTTATGGTCTGATGAAACCAAGGTTGAACTTTTTGGCCATAATTCCAAAAGATATGTTTGGCGCAAAAACAACACTGCACATCACTAAAAGAACACCATACCCACAGTGAAGCGTGGTGGTGGCAGCATCATGCTATGGAGCTGTTTTTCTTCATCTGGAACTGGGGCCTTAGTTAAGATAGAGGGAATTATGAACAGTTCCAAATACCAGTCAATATTGGCACAAAATCTTCAGGCTTCTGCTAGAAAGCTGAACATGAAGAGGAACTTCATCTTTCAGCATGACAACGACCCAAAGCATACATCCAAATCAACAAAGGAATGGCTTCACCAGAAGAAGATTAGATCAGCCCAGACCTGAATCTGATTGAAAATCTGTGGGGTGATCTGAAGAGGGCTGTGCACAGGAGATGCCCTCGCAATCTGACAGATTTGGAGTGTTTTTGCAAAGAAGAGTGGGCAAATCTTGCCAAGTCAAAATGTGCCATGCTGATAGACTCATACTCAAAAAGACTGAGTGCTGTAATAAAATCAAAAGGTGCTTCAACAAAGTATTAGTTTAAGGGTGTGCACACTTATGCAACCACATTATTTTATTTTTATATTTTTTCTTCCCTCTATCTTAAAGATTTCAGTTTGTTTTTCAATTGAGTTGTACAGTTTATAGGTCACATTAAAGGTGGAAAAAGTTCTGAAATGATTTATCTTTGTCTCATTTTTTTACAGCACAGAAACCTGACATTTTAACAGGGGTGTGTAGACTTTTTATATCCACTGTAGTTCAAATAGAAATCAAGTCAGCTTTAACCACGGCTGAGCTGAAAGTCCTGATTTAGCACCAGTTTAATACCACATGGTTAGGGTTGCCACCTGGCCAGTATTTTATTGGCAGGCCAGTAAAAAATTGGCTTCAGGACAATGTTAAGTCTATGGAGACAGTAGCAAGGCCGGTATTTTTCTGAAGAAAAGGTGGCAACCCCACACATGGTGCGCTGGCATGGTTCTAAAAGTGGAGCAGTCACCATAGAAACCAATGCCCTGCTGCATATATAAGACGACCCTGATTATAAGACGACCCCCCAAACTTTGGATATTCCTTTAGGAAAAAAACTAAAAGGCTGAATATAAGACTACCCTATAGGAAAAAAGTTCAACTTGTATATATGATATTAAACAAATGCATTTCTTGTTTATATTTCCTTTTATGTGCCAATGCTGCCTCTCTCCCCCCCAGCCGTGTTACCGGTCTCTCCCTCCCCCCAAACCTTTCTCTCTCTCCCCCTCCCCTCTCTCCCCCCCTTGTCTGTCTCTTTCCCCTTCCCCTTGTCTCTGTCTCTTCGCCCCTCCCCTTGACTCTGTCTCTTCCCCCCTCCCCTTGTCTCTTGTCTCTGTCTCCCCCTCCCTCCCCTTGTCTCTCTCTCCCCCCCTCCCCCCTTGCTTCTTTCCCTGGTGGCTAGTGGGGGCAGCCGGGGGATGTCTGCATGTATCGTGCAGACATCCCCCAGCTGCCCAGATATCCCTGGTGGATAGTGGAGACATCCTCCGCTGCTGCCCGGCACTTCCGCCGGGACTTTTATGATGAAGCCTTCATCATAGCTTCATCATAGAAGTCCTGGCGGTCGTGCTGGGCGACAGGGGAGGATGACTGCGCGCATCGCGCAGACATCCTCCGGCTGTTAGCGAGGGGGATCCAGGTCCCCTGCAGCTCTGCGGGGGACCTGGATCCCAGTCTTATAGTCCGAGTTAGATTTGCTCTGAAAAAAACCTCATCTTATATTCAAGCAAATACGGTATTACTTTACAAAAAAGAATACTAGATGCTCCTTGTGTAATAGTGACAATAGTAATTTATGAATGCCAGAGTTGTGCATTAGACTTCTTAAAGAACAAGTAAATCTGAGCTTTCATTATGGGCAAACACAAAGGGCCTTTTAGTTTCTTTTTGCTGTAAAAATCTGTTTCGTAGGTGAAAAAGTCTGCAATGCTTACATAATGTTTGTTATGTGTTATGAATATAATAGATTTGGTGCATGTACAAAAAGAGTGATATTCCTTGGATTAAAAAAGTAAATGACATAAATAACCCGATTTTAAATCTTGAGTTTGTATATATTTCTCATCTTTGGAGAAAATATATTTAATTGAACAACTGATGAAATTTCACATATCAAGTTACATTGAGGGAGAACAAAAGTGTTGTCTTCAAAGCAAAACAGACAAATTAAAGAAGACTTTGCCTTTCTTAAGTGCCATGTACAAAGAAAAAAAAGGAAACACTTTTTTTTCCCTTTGATCAAAAGCAATGTTTCCCTGAAACTTAAAGAGAATCGGTAGCAGCAAAAATCACAGACAGCACTGACCTCATTATATTTTATGTGCAAAGCATTTATCCAATTGCATCTAGGTTAATGGAACATAAGGTATCACCATGGCAACAGCAGCTTTTGCTAGTTACTGAATGAATGCTGTCTGCAGCCATTTTTCTAGGAAGACATAAAATATACTGTTCATTATATAATGAATTCTTAAATTATGTTTTATTTCCTTCAATTTCTTTGAAATCTTCACTGTGTTGTAACTATGTATTAAATAGGGTGCAGTTGTCACTTAAATAAGCAATGTTCAACACGAAATCCTAACTTTGACATACTGCTCTGTGGTAAAAAGATCATCAATTAATTAAGAAAGTAGGTGATTCCACAGAGACTCGCTATAAACACATTCCTGTGAACAGTGTTTTACTATCCAGTGCATGTGTCGAGGAGGGTGAAGCTCAATATCACTGGTCACGCAATGTTGTGTGAAGTCACATGATTCCGCCCCTGCCATATGGTCTCAGGTGGCAGGTATGCAAAGTAATATTTTTAGGAGCCTCAACTCCTTGACTCTTAGAGATAATATCACATCTTCAAGTTCACCATAAGATATATTAAAGTCTCTCATCACTCATGAAATATGGTAATATCAATGCAAATACTGTATAGCGCTAATAATTCACTTTTACTGTGATGTAGATGTGATGTGAGGCATCGTTAGGAATCTGCTGTTGGATTGTCAGGCCTGCACACATACCATTGTATTACCCTTTGTGGGAAATTCTGAGCATGCATGGAAAGGCTATATCACAGCTTAACCCCTTCACAACATTAGGATGTACTATGCCGTCCTGATTTTAAGTGCCTAAAAGACATTAGGACGGCATAGTATGTCCTGTGTTAAACAGGTCATCGTGGCTCAGTTCCTGCAGCGGGATCCCACCTGTCAGATGAGGCCACTTTGAGTTCAAAGTGAGCACCGGCTACATTTCACTAAATCGCACCGTGCCTGAACATCCGGGTTCGGGCACGCCTCCATAACGTCATATGTGACGTCCGGAGGTCTCGCAATTTTTTTTCAGGGACCCACAGGGTCTATTAAGAATCATCTTGTGATCGGTGCCCATGAACAATTTGTGACGTTTTGGTGCTTGCGTCGTCTGGGAAGCAAGCACCATGCGTCATGAAGGGGTTAAGGATGCTGGACACTGAATAAACTGATAGGTGTGTGTGGAATATACAACTTGTGGCAAAATCCCCAAAATGTTGGGATAACTAATCATTTGCATAATGGATTTCTGTATAAGGGATACTCAACCTGTACTATCTGTTTTATTTGCACAAACACCTCTTTATAAAAAGCTATGAAATTGTATGCTTGTTTAATGTTGCTTACTTAGAATAGCAATTATTACACAGCTTGAAAGGTGTTACAAACTCAATAAGTTCAGAAGCAGACGGAGGTAGAAAGGGTACAGCTTGCAAGCTTATAATTTAGAAAGAGTGGGGGACAAGATTTACAGAATCTTAGAAAAGGGAAATTAGAAGGCAATGGTGGACAGAGTGTGATGGATGAGTCTGTCTCATATGGATAGTGTAAGTTTCCATCCATCACAATGTGCAGACAGGTGAGAGTGTGCTGGACAGAGACTAAAGCTTACAGTGAGCTTGAAAAAGTTCTGATCAAAGAGCATCAAGCAGGCATTAATTGTGGCCACTCAGACATTAGACAGCTAGTCAGTACACATAGGCATAGGGTGATGGGTGAAGACAGAAAGACAGTGAATCTAACAGACACATAATATGAATACATATACTTTTACATGTAAAGCACGAGGGCATATATATTGAGATAAAGCAAACACATTTGAGGCAAAATGTTTATTTTGCAGCAATCACTACAGAAACCAGTGGAATGTTCTGAGGACTGGCACCATACTTGTTCAGGTAACATTTTGATATGTATGGACCAATGTATTATGTCTTGGCTTTATGTACTACAATTTGACACAAAAACAAAACAATAGATTGAAATATTGTTATTACCAGGCACAACCAGGTGTACCCCATGGCTTACCTGTAAAAATATGAGCACCCTCTCACTGTGTTGTGGGTAAAGTGGTCCTGACTTTTTTCATTTCCAAAGTCTTCCAGTGGATCTGACCATAGAATATCACACATAGGTCCATATGCAGGTGGCTCTTTAAACCGATCTAACTAAGAAAAGCAAGTAAAACACAGGAATTATTTTCATTATCTGGATATAATATCCTGTAAAATGTTTCCTTAAAAAAACCCAATATATTATATGTGGGGGTTCATTAAAATAGCAATCTTACACTTCAATTTAAACATACATAGAGGTAAAGTTAAAAAAAAAAGAAGCTGTGAATGGACATCAAAACAAAGAATACCATTGTCCAGAAGGGGTTCAGACAGAAAGAAACAGATGGAGTAAGATAAACAAATATGGACAAGATATACCTAGAGAAAGATTTATTTAGTGAATCATGCAGTGACTGAAGAGAATAGTTAGTACTAAATTGTGCCAAGTCATAAATAAGCCTAGTTACATGCAGTAAGTGTAAATAAGCCCAGTTACATGCATAAATAGCCCTTGTGAAAGTCTTTGTAAAAACATATGAGAACACAGAGTAAGAGGTTTAGGATGTATGCTCCTTTTTCTTCTGGGGATTGTCAAGCACTAAAGTCTGTCTTCAGAGCACATGGAGCAAAACAAAAGAAAATGAATAATAAGAATTGAAACCAGTAGGAAGAATATTAAATCACTGCATTATCACAAAACAATGCATAGCTATGTGTATACAAAGAAAATGTTTATATATATATATATATATATATATATATATATATATAATTATTTTAAATAAACTGGTGCAAAAATCTAATACAAAAAACCCACAGTGTTATAACCTGATTTACACATCTATCCAAGTCAGTCAGGAAACAGAATAGGATATAAATAATTGAGGAACAAAAAACAGTGAAGTCTTAGCCCAGGGCTTAATATTATTTGAAGGGAATGAAGTGATATTTCATAGTCTTGACGTTCAATTAGAAAGAAGAAAAACTTTCATTAAAAAAGATGCATTCACAGATTCGACTTCAAATGTATATCATAAAATATGCAATACTAAGCAAGATTTCCAAACTTATTTTAGGCTTTTCAATTATTCATGGATTGGTGGCTGAACAGCTCTGGAATAAAATAATGCATATTGATAAAAATGCAGATTACATTCACATTTGCCAAGGAAAGACTTCTTAAGCACTGCATATTGTGTGCACACACACACACACACACACACACACACACACACACACACACACACACATTAGATATACATACAGTACATATTAATAATCAAAACTGCATATGCAGCTAAGCCTTGACTCCACATTAGAAAACCCATGCACATACATTATTGTTATAGATTACAACAATTAAACAATTAAAAGGAGACATGTTTACAAAAGGAAAACCTGCTAGATTTAAGAACCTGCAAGGACATTTTGTTAGCTCCTTGGTATGGTATGGGAATCATTTTGCCTACATCACTATTAAATTGGCAAATGCCAACCTTATGTAAATGAGGTACTGCTATACATAGCTGTGTAAATGCTTTCGCTCCTTTACATGTACATGTGGGCCTGTGTCACAATCACATGCTACGGTGACACTGGTCTGATATTACACTTCTATTGTCTACAATACTTCTCTTCCACGTGAAGGTCTGTCGCACCCTTCAAAATGTGAAAATGCAACATGTGAAGCCACTCTAGTATCTCCCTATCACTGGAATTGTGACCTCATTGTTAATTGTCACTGCAGATCCTTAGAGTAAATTAACAATGCTAAATACATCAATAGAAGCACAAGTAAAATCTACAGTGGCCCTAGTATGAGCAAAAAATAGCATGCACTTTTAATGATACATGTCATTGTATCATCTGACAGTCGGTTGCCATGCCTCTCTGTGAGGCACTAAGCCTGATATGCTCTCAGACAGTCACTTATGGTTAGTGTAGCGAGAGATACTCTTTTTTTATATGTGATTTTTAGAGGTTATTCAAGCAAGACAGAAGCAAAATCATGTGCCAATGGTTCAGTGTAAAATAGAGATCCTTAGAGACACACACACTTGTCTCTAAGGAAAAGATGTGCTTCTCACCTGAGGCACAGTTGATCTGGCTGAGACGCACACTGACAGTGTCGGCATGTGCTCAAACAAGCAGACTGGCCAACCACAGCTCATGTCTGTCAGAGTATTTTGGGATTCGAGAACGTCCCTTTTATTGACTGTATGTAAGCCTCAAGACAGGCCTCCATATTTCACAGTCAAGCATTGAGGTTGTCAGTGACTGGATAAAATAGAATACAACTTAAAATGTACATGCTAGTCTATCCTCATACTAGGGTCACTAGACTTCGCAGAAGCACAAGTGGAAAAAATATTTAGTGGCTTAAATACACTGTATGCTTCAGTGCCATTTCTCCTAACACATACTCCAATATAGAAAAATAAGATAAAGTTTCTTTTGGGATCTTTGTTTTTCCAAAGAACATTACGTTTAGAACTGGTAATTTAAAGAAAGTCTCACTTTGTAACTCTAGGCAAAAAGAAAAATCAACTGTCAGACTTGAGCTCCAGAAAACAAGAATGGCTTAGAAATCATTCGGAAGACAGCCAGAGGGTAAGAATGGTGAAAATGATACTGCTTCTGAAACAGTCTGTTCTTACACACTTCATAAATTTCACTCTTAAGACCAAAAAGACTATAGATTTCAGTCTCTTACATGGCAACTTGCCATATTTAGAGGACCACTCCAGGATTTTTTTTTTTTTTTAAAAAGACAGCACAGTACTCAATTCATATTAAAGATGACACTTGAAAGAACAGTATGCATTTGTTACTTTTTCCTTTGCAGATTTTGCAATACTTACCTGGTCTCTTCAGGAGATTCTTTTCTTTCTCAAAATTACATGTTGGGCCATCTCTTGGGAGCCAATCAGAAGGCTCTCACAGAGATGCAATATAAACATGGAAATCCATTGCCTGTCATCATGCATGGTAAGTAAGGCCATGGTGATGGTTAATCTGCAGCAGGGAACCTTTGTTATGGCAATATGAGATAAAATGGACACTTGCTTGTTTTAACAGTTAAAATGGTGCTTAGAAGATAGAGACATTTCCTTACAGAATACAATCCCCCTTCTTTCCCCCTGTTGCTTGTGCAGCTTTACTAAGATACGGGTATATTTGCATAAGCACACCAATTGTCCTACATATAACCAATCAACTAGTGGTACAATAGACGCCCCCTTCCTATCTCCTGAAGTGTATATCAAGCTGTATCACACGCAATAAAATAGAGATTTGCTTTGACTCGACAGAGTGTGTCTTTTCTCTCCGTGCACGTATCATATCTAACTAATTTGGACCAACACATCAACATAACTGACCCTTGATCAGATCCAAAACACCTTTACATGACAAAGCAACAGACTTCTCTATTTATGCTGTCACAAGACACAGGCCAACAGATATTATTCTGCTCTATGTATCCGTTAAGGTTTTTTTCTTCATTTGCACACAGCTTCTTTGTTGATTTTATCTCTTATGTTGCATGAGTGTTTGGGTGTACGCTCAGAAACTGTAAAAGGTAGGTAGGGTTGAAATATATTATTTCATTACATATTTCAATTAATGCAAGCATAGGTCTTGCTTAATACAACATGCTCCACTAAATGGAAACAGAGTGTATTCAGCAAAGTTAATATTTTGTGATGGTCTCATGTTGAAAACAAATAACAGGTCATGAAACCACTCTAATGCACATTCACTCCTGCTAAACTGTAATCCTTATTAACTGTTCACATTAGCATTCCTATTTTCTTTTGCATTCCCGTTCACACATGCTTTCCTCCCTCCCATCTTACATGATTGACACTCAGACACACCACTTAGAGCAACTGATGGCCGCCTAACTATCTCAGTGAAGTAGCGGCTTCACAAAATGATTTCTCTCAAGTATTTGTTTTATAGCAAAGAGTATGGAATATCTTTTGAATGGTACTTCAATAACGCTGTTGCATAAATTCACTATGCTGTAAAAGTAAAACACTATACAGTCTACTGAAGAAAGAGAGAATTACAGGGAATTGAGACGGGAATTTCAAACTTAAGGCCAAAGTAGCAGAGTTGTAAAAATTCACCTATTGGATAATTTTGTACAACTCTGCTACTTTAGCCCACAGTTTTCAATTCTTTCTTTAACCCCTTCGTGACAGATGACGTGCCAGGCACGTCACGGCAAGTCGTGGACTTGCCGACAGCTGACGTGCCCGACACGTCATGCACTAAATCGAGTAAAGAAAGCGACCAGCGGTTGTATTCTTTACTCTATCAGTGTTGCTACAATGTGCAACACCCAAAAAAAGTGCAGGGGCTGCGCCTCCTGCACACATGTGCTTAGGAAGCGAACAATTGTTCGCTTCCTAAGCACCTCCGGTATTGCTAAAGACTTAGCAACACCTTCGGCTCCCCCAGAACCGATGGTGGTTGCTCTCCTGAGCGACCCCATCGGTTCAGTAGAAGGGAACGCTGCCTATACAGGCAGCGCTTCCCTTCTACTGGCAAGAGCATCGGAAGTAAATGTATTTCACTTCCGTTGCTCTAGGGGGAGCCAAACAATGCCTGCACAACAGATCTGTGTGCAGGCATGTATGATAAGTGCTCTGATGAGCACTTATCGTACAGTCAAAGGCAATATTTGTAAATATTGCCTTTGACAAGTATTGATCTGCTTCCCTCTCCTTACTAGTTTTAGTAAGGGAGAGAGACAGATCAGATAATGAAAAAAAATAAAATAAAATAATAAAATAAAATATTTAATAACATTTTACACACCAAGGGCTTTTATAAAAGCCATTTCAAGTGTTTAACCCCTTCCCTGCCATTGAGCGCTGTGTACGCAGTGATCATACACAGCAGCACATTTTTTGCTGTCTGTGCATTTTTTAGGGGTTCATTTTTTTTACTGTAATTCATTACAGTATAACAAAGGCTCTTTTAAGAGCTATTAACCCCTTGCTTGCTGTAGATCACTGCCTAAGCAGCGATCTGACGCAAATGCAGCAATCTTGCTGCAGAACCATTTTTACTTTTTTTTTTTTTTTTACTTTTTTATTACACCCGTCATGGGTTAATTATATCCGCTAGGGGAAAAAATATTTTTTTACCTGTCTGAGCGCATGTATAGCGATCAGTAACAGCTGATCAGTGGCAAAGGCGGTTTGGTGATTGCTCACTGTTATATATAAGTATTGTTTTTTTTTATTATTCCTTTATACCAACGGGTATAATTTTATTTATTCTTTAATTCATTATTGCGCTCCTTTTTTGGGTATTTCTAATATTAAATGAGTATGCCAGTTTATCCTCATACTAGTTACAACTACTTTTTCGCTTGTCCTTCTTTATTAGCAGAACAAGTGAAAAGAAAGTTTAATTGTCCTTTGAGTGACAATTTTAAACCAGCTTCATCTGATGAGCAATCTCCATTCACTTGCATTTATGCACATCTTTGTGCATATGTTATATATAACATATATATATATATATATATATATATAACTCCATAAATACCAGATGTAAGGTTAGCATGGCAACAATGGAACAATGCTCCAGTGGCTGCTCCCCTAACTAATACACCCTATTTACACTTAGTTGCTAAAGCAAATACAATTGTCCCGGTACAGGGGGCACAGCCAATGAGAAAGCAGCCATCTAACATCACAAGACATTAGGCATTGCCTAACTGCAGAATTGAGCCCAATTACTTGTTTGGGCTCATACACATACAAAATTTAGAATGGGAAGCTGCTTGTGCAAGTATGTTTTGCACCCTCTGTTTTCCTGATAGGTTTTAGGTATAATAACAGACATTATTCATACAAATTCAGCTCGTTATTTTATTGTGGCCAGAATTACATCCTTTGGACAGACCTACTTATTTTTGCATGTGAGAGTATGTCTGTATATATATATAATATATATATATATATATATATATATATATATATATATATATATCTCCATCTATTCCTCCTTAGATATGAATAAATAAAAATCCCATAATGTTTATTTAAAAAAAAATACGGTATATAAACAATTGCAGGGACAGTTGTCTTTCTAACATTGTGCATCAGATGTCAGCACTGAGCTACCTTATATACTGTGCATGCACACCAGGGGCAGGGGAAGTTTTTTGCCCAATGTTGTACATGACTGCTAGATCAAGAGAGGATACATACACACATACATAGATCTAGATATGCAGATGTATAGATGGGTATATATAGAAACAGAGAAAGAAATAGAGAGGAGTTAAAAGTTAAATTAGATACCAGTACTTACTTTTCTAATGTCATCTAGAGTATTGATTTCTGGAGATAAACCACCGTGTACACATAAGAACTGTTGATTCATCAGAGCAGCCAGAGGAAGGCAGTCAAAGGCATCCATGCAGGCATCGTACACTCTCTCACAATACTTTATTTTACCTTTGTAAAAAAAACAAGCATAAAAAAGGAAGTGAATATAATACAATTAATGTTTGCAATGTTTTCATGTCTGTCAGGGGCGGATCCAGAGTCTGATCTGGGGTAGGGGGTGGGGGGCACATTCCGTCTGTGTTTTCCTTTCCCCCATGACCTTCTGTCGCTCTCCTCTTCCTTCCCATGTCTGCCTGTCTCTCTCCTCTCCCTTCCCATGTCCGCCTGTCTCTCTCTCCTCTCCCTTCCCATGTCCGTCTGTCTCTCTCGTCTTCCTCCTTCCCATGTCTGTCTTTGTATCTTCTTTTTTCCCCATGTCTGTCTCTCTCCCATTGCTTCCCATGTCTGTCTGTCTCTCCTCTCACTTCCCATGTCACTCTCTATTCTCTTCCCCATAGCTGTCTCTTTTCCTCATCTCCACCGTCTGTATTCTCTTCTCTCCCTTCAGTGTTTTCGCCTCTTCGCCCATTCTCTCCTCTCTTCCCCTGTTCTCTTCTCTGTCCCCCCTTCTCTCCCCTGTGTTCTCCTTCCCCGTCCCCAGTGTTCTCCCCCCCCCCCCCAAGTGTCCCCATTTTTTTTAATGCGACCAGAGTTTCCCTCCTCCGTGCAGGAAGACTGCACAGAGTAGATGACCGGAGAGCAACAAGGAGGTAAGTACTGGGGAAAGGGGGAGGAAGGTGGCATAAAACAAGCAAAATCCTGGCATATTGATTGGCTAAATCCTGGCATATTGAGTGGCTAAACCCTGGCATATTGAATGTCAAAATCCTGGCTTATTGAGTGGCTAAATCCTGGCATATTGAATGTCAAAATCCTGGCATACTGAATGTCAAAATCCTGGCATACTGAATGTCAAAATCCTGGCATACTGAGTGGTTAAATCCTGGCATATTAAATGGCTAAATCCTGGCATATTGAGTGGCTAAATCCTGGCTCATTGAGTGGCTAAATCCTGGCATATTGAGTGGCACAATCCTGGCATATTGAGGGGCAAAATCATGGCATATTGTTCATAATGGAAAATATTATAGTCCAAAGCAGCTGGGAGGCTAAAGGTTAGTCACCATTGCAGTCTTATGACTATCACAGGGATTGCTAATGTTTGGCTGGTGCACACTGCATTTCTCAAGGTGCAGAATGGTGTGCGTAAGGTTAGCTGTATTAGTTTTGTCTCTAGCTTTGCTCATTACCACTACTTTTGGGCAGATAAGAATTTAGTAAAGATCTGTTCTATATGTGGTTTTCTTGTTTTCCTCTTCTAAAAACTAGGTGCGTCTTATGATCAGGTGCGTCTTATGGAGCGAAAAATACAGTAACTTCCCAATTAAAACAAAAATAATTTTATCAACCCTTCAAAAAATGTTCCAGTAATGTGGATAAAATTATATTACTTGCAGTAATGAGTCATGCTTACATTCCTGCTTGAAGGTAAAATACTCTGTTAGATGTCTACATTCATGATTCCCACGGAGTAAAAACAGAGTTTTGGGATATAGAATTTTCAAGGCCCACAGGTACAGCACACACTAAATAAAGATAAAAACAGCACATAGAAAATTATAAATACAACCTATAAGGTGAATCTCCAATATTATATGCGTTTTTGTAAACAGTTAATTCATTACACAGCACCTTATTGTCAGAGTTACTTTTAAACTTATCTAGTAGATACTAAGTAAATATGATCATTTATATGTAAAGCGTCGTCATATAAATTATCTCTGTACAATGGGAAAATACAACTCAAAATTTGCCTTTTTTTTTGTTCTGCTCCACAGAATAGGTAGGCTTCCTGTGTCCAAAAGGAACCAGCTGATCAAGGGGGTTATATCAAAGAAACTACTTTGATTAATTAATTGATTTCTCTCTGAACACGCAAACTTGCAGGGTGGCATGTAAAAGTACTTTATTCACGAAAAAAAAAAATGCCCATACAGGATGCTGCCATTAGTTTTTTTTCAAATTTTTATTGTTTTGTCATGTATGCATTTATTGGTCAGTGACCATAATTAAAGTTGTAGCTGCATCAAGATATCAACACACTATGAAGCCAATAAAAAAAGTAGCTATGAATCCAAAAGTGTTGATGTATTGTTCCAATAACTGTAAGGGACCTTTTAAGAACATTAACAAACACCCAAGGAATAGGCCCAAAGGAGAGGGCTAAATAGTTTATGATTGTTTTACTAATATAGTTCCATGAGAATTTCTATACTACGACATAAAGCAGTTGTTTAATATGATACTTACTTCAATGCTGAAGTATCCTCTGTCAACGTAGTCTCCTAAAAACAGGTAACGTGTGTTGGCAGGAGATCCCCCCACTTCAAATAATTTCATCAAGTCAAAGAACTGACCATGAATATCCCCACAAACTGAAAAGAAGAAAAAAACAAAGTTAATAGTGTTAATGATTAGCCTTATTACATCACTGCTTGTTTTCCAGAAAATACATGCCATTTGCCCCGTACCAGGCTTGATTCCACATAAGCCCTGCTTCTATTAAAGTAGACCATTATTTTCAAAGTTTTCAGCTCTTTAAATGTAGATTGTCTAGTAAAACTGTTTGTTTTTTATTCAGATTTGCCTTTTGTTTATTAATTATTCAGAGGATTATAATTTTCATTTTTAAGTTCATTATGTAGTGAGTCATTTTGTCTTAGTTTATTAATAATGCAGTGGATTGGTTTACTTTTTAAGTTTACCAATTACAAACGTAAGAGATTAAACTGGTGAGTGATATCATATTCTTTTCATTTGTAATGTTTATTAGATAATGACATTTAGAATTATCAAAAGTATATTAATAACATTGTTTCATTTTTCTCAGAATCCTGATATAGATTATAATTTAGAGTGTTGTAAGATAGAACAGTTGTCAGTTGTCCTCCCCCTCCCAGTTAATGAAGATGAAGTAAAGGAGTCTGCAAAGGCATACAGATACCAACTAAATCTTTAATTGCTAATGTGCCTCAAAATGAGCCATACATAGGTAATAGGAATGATTAAAACCTTTTGGAAAGTGCTGCTCTAGCCCTGCACATATGCAGCAAGGTCTGCATACTGTCAGAATGAACTCCGATGCCATGTCTAAAATAACCAGGACACTCACTGGGTTTGTCTGGAAATCGAAAATCTATACACATCCTTATGCATATAGTCATAGAAGGTATTTTAATGTACTTACTGCATACAGGTACATGATAAGAAATAATACAAATAGTGCAATATGTCTAAAATAAAAATAAGCTTATTTCCATAAAATATGCTTGGATGGTATTTAGGCCTTGAGTGTGATCTTTCAGGTGATACCCTACTTCCAACTGTATACTCACTCTTTTAAGAGCCCGCAATGGGCTCTGTTAATAAGCTCCAAAACCAAATCTACGTAAGGCAGGACACTTTCACCCACAGTGATTGAGCTTGCAACATTCACACAGGGTCATATATTTAAAAGGATAGCTTTAAGTGGTATTACACTTATGTTGTTTATAAAGACGACCTTCTGAGTAGAAGGCACACATTTTGAAAACATGTTCTCTAGAAGTCTAGTTTGTATCGAGCACTCACATGTTTTTAAGTATGGGAATAAAAAATAGTTTTAAGAGGCTTTAAACAATGTTTTCATCTAGTTTCCCTTTGCAGTTACAGGTTGTAGAACAAAAGGGGCAGCTGCCCTGGGTCCACGCACGCTGCAGGGGTTCATTGAGGCTGCTACATTAGCTCTGTAGTTTCTGCCTCTTTTACTTCACATCCTTCTTACCAGAGTGGATAAAACAACGCTGGTTTACATCATTACTTATTTTACTCTTTTGCTTACACATGCTGCATTATGTTTTTGCCCAGTATCTCTTCTGTCAACTAGCATTGTTTCTCATTCATCCTACTGGCCAACTTCTCTTGGATCCCACCTTTCATTCTACTCACCTCTTTCTAATTCAATTATGACTTCCTTAACCCTTTATTGGCTGGCTTTCATTGGTCCCCTACTCTTTATTCAGGTTTTCTTTGTATTTACTATTCCTTCCCTGTTGCTATATTATCCAGTAAGTTATTGGTAATTATTTTCAACACTTTCAATGCCAAACGCTAGTGGCGTATTTAGGTGTTGTGCTGCCCTACGTCTAACTAAACTCAAGAACCCCCTTATCTGCATTTGCCCCATCTTTTCCTGTTCAGGCCACACTTCTTCTAGTTTAGGATCCACAACCATTATCCCCAAACATCCTGTCAATGCCATCTTTGCCCCCAAACACCTTGCCAGTGCCATCCTTGTTCCCAAAACAGCTTCCCAGTGCCATCCGTGTGCCCAAATACCATCCTAGTGTCACCTTTGTGCCCAAAACCGCTTCCCAGAGCCATCTCTGTCCCCAAATTTCTTGCCAGCTTACCTGAAAAAAGGAACAGGTAGGCTTAATAAAAATATATTAATTTAAAAATGGAGTGGTAAAAAACAAAACAAAAAAAAGGATAACAAGGTTTTGGATTTCTTTGAAAATATCTCCCTTGGCAGTATTGCTACATATGGGATGGCCTGTGCTCTCCCAAGCTCAATTAGGTCTGGTGATTCATTGCTGTTTATCCACAAAGAAAATAACAAGAGAATGGAAACAGAATACACCATTGACGCTGATTCAGTTTAAGACACAACTGTTAAAACTACAAATGAAAAAAGGGATTTTTTTTTTAATTTTTTTTAGGAGATTCCATATGTGGGATAGCTGGATAAGACAAACAAGGATTAGATCTAATAGCGGTAACTATACATGTTCTCAAACTGTGCAAGGAAGATGTAGTTAAAGGAGAGCTTATAGGAGATATTTCTACTGAAGGATCCATGAATTATCCCCCTAGCATTTGTTATGTTTGTGTTTATGTGGCACCTATGTGTGTAACAGATTTTTCTAATTTATAAGTGTCAATGGATCTGAATTAGACTAGTTCACTCAAAAGTTCAGAGACTCTAAAAGATAGGGGATCATGTAATAGTTTGAACCCACTTGATTTATTTATATGTATAAATGAAGTATCACTAAGTTTGTTTATATGTTTTTGTCAATGTTTTACTTTTTCTCATATTTTGAAAATTAATAAAGGATATAAAAGTATAAATAATAAAACATGTGTAGAGAAATGTACCACACAGTAGGTAATATTCTATAAATATCTACCATTCACCATTACATGTATTAGTACAACAAGAAATTAATCATTTGATGTTTTGACAACAGCTACCACAAGTGACTCTAAAAGACAATTAGCACGTGAAAGACCGATTTCAATGTGCCCTGCAATAAGCTGAATAAAGGTGGGGTGAGAACATGTGCATACACTTTGCATTTGTCAAGCATAATCAAAGTTTAATACGCTTAACATTTAAAAGTTACCATTAATTTTTGGCTATTATGGTGTACAAAGTCCAAGAAGAGATCTAAAGCACTAGTCATGTCTTAAAGTATTATGCCACGTTTATGTTGCCATCAACACAGATAAACAGGAATTTCAGATTAAGAAGGTGTAAAACATGACTGCCATGTCGTTAATGCAGTTTTTTTTTAGTCCTTTCCATTATTTATAGTGTCAGAGCTCACACATGCACAGTTATATTTTATGACCTCATAAACATTACAGTACTTCATCACTTTTTTGTTCAAATAATCACATTATTAAAGAGGAAGATATTGATCAAAAAGCCCCCTGAATAACCTCATTTACATCAAAACGAAACTGAAGTTTCGTCTTTGATATGGATTAATTTGCTTCATTTTTTCAACGATCAATAAAAAAAACGGTCAATATATGGCATCGCTGTATACATGCAATACATCCTTTCTTTTTACCCAAATAATTAAAGATTGTCCCTAAACACTATCAATGTCTCTGAAATCCTTGCATATGTGTCAAAAGTACATCATTTTCGAAGCTTGCACCTAGACAGAGGCGGAACCATTGGGGGTGTAGGAGGCACAATGCACCTGCGATTCTCTGCTGGTGTCTCTCTTTCTGGGGCAGCTGGGTCCTGGTTAAGATTAAGGGAGTTTAGATGCTAGTACAGAGAGATTACAAAAAAAATCTGTGATTATTCCCATGTATATGCCTTACAATAATTACACATTATTCAGAAAACATTAAAATACAAACGTCTATGCCAGTCATGTCCAAAGTCCGGCCCGCGGGCCAGTTGCGGCCCGTCCTTTACTTCCATACGGCCCCAGCGACACGGCTGATCAATGTCTCTCTCTCAGGGCCGGCGCTACCGTAAGGCAGCACGTTCCCTTTGCTCCTGCAGTGGCGGATCTGGATTTGAGCCGCCGTGATAAAAAAATTTTTTTTTTCTAAGTCCAATTCTCGCGAGACGCGAGATTTCGGCCGTTTCGCTGGCTTTTCTCTGCAGGGAGGAGGTGTCCGTCCAGGGACACGGAGCAGCAGCTACCAGGTAAGTGATGGGGAGGAGGGTGGTTCCTGGGCATCTGAGAGGCATAATATTACTGGGCATCTGAGAGGCATAATATTACTGGGCATCTGAGAGACATAATATTACTGGGCATCTGAGAGGCATAATATTACTGGGCATCTGACTGGCATAATATTACTGGGCATCTGAGAGGCATAATATTACTGGGCATCTGACTGGCATAATATTACTGGGCATCTGAGAGGCATAATATTACTGGGCATCTGAGAGGCATAATATTACTGGGCATCTGAGAGGCATAATATTACTGGGCTCTGACTGGCATAATATTCCTGGGCATCTGACTGGCACACTATTCCTGGGCATCTGACTGGCATAATATTACTGGGCTCTGACTGGCATAATGTTCCTGGGCATCTGACTGGCATAATATTCCTGGGCATCTGAATGGCATAATATTCCTGGGCATCTGACTGGAATAATATTCCTGGGCATCTGACTGGCATAATATTCCTGGGAATCTGACTGGCATAATATTACTGGGCTCTGACTGGCATAATATTACTGGGTTCCGAGTGGCATAATATTCCTGGGCATCTGAATGGCATAATATTCCTGGGCATCTGACTGGAATAATATTCCTGGGCATCTGACTGGCATAATATTCCTGGGAATCTGACTGGCATAATATTCCTGGGCTCTGACTGGCATAATATTACTGGGCTCCGAGTGGCATAATATTCCTGGGAATCTGACTGGCATAATATTCCTGGGCATCTGACTGGCATAATATTCCTGGGCATCTGACTGTCATAATATTCCTGGGCATCTGACTGGCATAATATTACTGGGCTCTGCCTGGCATAATATTACTGGGCTCCGAGTGGCATAATATTCCTGGGAATCTGACTGGCATAATATTACTGGGCATCTGACTGGCATAATATTCCTGGGCATCTGACTGGCATAATATTCCTGGGCATCTGACTGGCATAATATTCCTGGGCATCTGACTGGCATAATATTCCTGGGCATCTGAATGGCATAATATTCCTGGGAATCTGACTGGCATAATATTACTGGGCTCTGAATGGCATAATATTCCTGGGCATCTGAAAGGCATAATATTACTGGGCTCTGAATGGCATAATATTCCTGGGCATCTGAATGGCACAATATTACTGGGCTCTGAATGGCATAATATTACTGGGCATCTGAATGGAATAATATTACTGGGCATCTGACTGGCATAATATTCCTGGGCTTCTGAATGGCATAATTGTCCCTCCATGCTGCCTGTTCGGCTTCCCGGCGATTGTGCCGACAGGTCACGTGAACGGGCGCGCGTATGACGTATATTTCAGCATCCTGTGTTGTTTGTTTTTCATCTGGCCTTCAGATATGAAAGGCAGAGTGATTTTACTACTGTTTAGAATTGTCATTCAAATCGTTTGCAATAAAGTTTGCATAAAATAGTTCATTTGTACTTAATTTTAACTGTCAGGCAAAATGGTCGGCCCTCACGCATGTTCACTTCATCAAGTCTGGCCCTCTTTGAAAAAAGTTTGGACACCACTGGTCTATGCTCACCGACCCCATTACTCCTTTATTACTCCCAATAGTGATGGAGGTTTTAGGGCCTTGGGAACCATCAAAGGATGTGTTTGGTTTGTATGCTTTATTTAATTTGTATCCAGGTTCTCCTCAGTTATCAAATAATGGTATAATCCTGACTATTTGCTGCTAATATTAAAGTTCACCTGTCATGTAAAAATGCTTTCAGATTTTTCTGCTATATTTTAATACTTTTATGTGATTATGTTATGTGATAATATTTGCGTTTTTTTTATTAACTGTCACCAATATTTCATCATGTAGTATGTATTAATAAAAACAATTTATATTTTTAATACATTATTGCTGGTATTGCGTGTTTGTTTGTTTTTTTTATTTTCCTGTTTTAGCGTCCAGTTTCAAGTAACAGCTGCATGCTTTATATTTTGGACTTTAATTGTCCTACTCTTTTTTTTTTTTTTTTTTTTTTTATTATAAATGAACTGGATTCTACTTCTGATTTGTATATGCTCATAATATCTGGCTTCAATTCTTTTTATGTTTTTTTTTATTCATTTATATTTGAAAATATGCTGAAATATTAATATCTGCAATACATATTATTTATAATATTTAATAGTTTGAGGAATACTACTGGATTCAATATATATTTTTTCAGATGTAGTGCAGATATTTTTTATGTAAAAATTACATTATATAACTTTAAAAACTAGCAGACGATGTATATGCACTGTGCTAGACAAATTTTTTAAAACATTTTCTAGGACGGAACAATAAAACCAAAAATGGAGACACAAAGGGCCACACATAAAGCCGTGCCCAAAAAATGGGCGTACAGTGCTTAGAGTACTGCCAACGACACTGTTTGGGTTCACTTTAATATGGTAATGTGTTGTAGTTGTAATACTTGTTGTGAGCTTTAAGAAAAATGGGGAATAAAGAAAATGAAATAATCTGAACATAACGTAGTTGATCGATTGTAAAATCAGCTGGTGCGTCTCACCCTACACAGACTTTGATGCACCTGGCGGCAAGAGCTTAGAAACGAATAGAGAAAGTGAAATTAAAACCATGCACAATTTGAAAAGGTATTATTATTTGTGATTTGGAAACCTGTAGGATAAACCTTCTCTGCGTTCAGCTGTGCACATTTAAAGTGAATGTGATTATTGTTTGTCAAACGAGTATAAATACCTTTCTACACTGAATGATCCAGCAGGATAAGCAGCTTATGTTGTGTGGGGGCAGGGAAAAGGTGTACAGCAAACAACTACTGAAAAAAAGTAAAAAAAAAAAATAGGTACTGTCTAATTGTAATAGTTAAAGCTAGCGTATTTTCTAAATGTTGTACAACTTATTATAGAAGAAATGCACTTATTTTTACCTGTAGTTTTACATTGAAATTAATTGCACTGGGGCCATGACATCAGTAAGTGGGAATTCACAGGAGGGAGGCAGTATCCTTATTCAGCAGTTTTTATGCTCCCTTCTCAGAAAGTGCTGCCATTAGCATTAACTACTCTCTCTATCTGTTTCAAGTGCTTGGAGTGAAGGGCAGGCTGGTTTCCAGCTTTGTGTGGTGTGATGTAACACACAAAGGAGAGTTTGGAGGGGGGATAAGCAGTACTGTTGTTATTGCAACAGCAGTAAAGAACATCCCTGCTTTAGTAAAGGGTAGCATTACTGTTGGTAGCATTACTGCTGGCCTTTAAGGGGTGCAGGTGTGTTGCTCCCAGGCAGCTCCTCCTCTTGGCTCCAGGACACGCTGGGCACAGCATCTTGTGTTTGTGTGTCCCCTGTTTTCTTGTCTCCCCTTGTCTAGTCACAGTGGTAATTTCCTTGCCAGCGCTGATTTGGAATAGTTTGGAAGTCCGCCCTATAGGTCTTGGGGAGCCGTTTCCTGCTAGCTGTCGATGACGTCACCAGGAGACTAGAGCTCGCGTTTATAGGTTGGGTCAACCGTCTGCTGAGGCTGATGGCTCTGTAGCTGGCGGGTCGTTTAAGGATGGTAAAAAGTAGCTGGTTAAGAAATAAAGCTGTGCACAGCCTTATCCACCATATTTGTTGTGTTGTTAATGGGGCTTGGTTGGGGTTGGGGTTTTTGGTATATAGGTAATAGTCATGGGCCTAAGCAGTCATGTCTTTCAACTTTATTTAGGAAATTCATGAAAAATCTAATCCTAGAGATCGGTTTACTTTACTTTACTTTACTTTACTTTACATTGTACAGTTCTAAAATTGGACACTGTAGATGGAACTGTCCCTTTAAATCCTGCCCCCTTAGCGAATCTGTAAAGGTGAAGCAAGCAAATCTATTACCTGCTTCATGTTTTGCATAAACATATTTGAGTTTTACAGATTATTTTAAGTCCCTTTAAAAGTTATGGTAAGGAAAATTATGATCTATGTTATATACTATACACAACTAACCTATTGCAGCTGTCTGAAAAAAGGAGCTTAGGACTTCACTTTACACCAATTAGACGTGTCTTCGCTCAAACATCAGTAACGGTATCACAAGCTCCTGATGATCAGTGAAGAAGATTCATCTATTAGGTGCCAAATAGAATGGATTCTAATGGAAAATATATATTGCTCCCTAATGGTAAAGGAGTTTTATGTCTGAATAGCATCAGCCTTAGAAGCCGATAATGCAGTTTTAAAATGCTTTGAAAACAAATATGATGATCCATTCATTCTAATAGTTTGCAAACTCATCATAAAAAGCCTTTCATGAAGCCGGTTATGAACTTACAGCAGTCATGATGAAAGGTAACATTGTCTAAGTGTACTTTTAAAGAATAGTTTAAAACAAAACCAATATTGAATTTAAAGCAATTGGTGCTAATAGTTCTAACCTTGAGATAAGTAGGATTATTTGGCAAGTAAAAGGTAAAAGGAAGCTCTCGCTCTCTATTCTGATGCTAGTGTTTATGAGAATTCAAAGAGTGTGCTTGCATTTACAGACACACAACATAGTAGGGGTTGTTTTTTTCCCCCAGGAAGGAAACTCCTGCAAAAGATGGACTTGGCTTCCAGTCTTTCAGTAGCATTATATTGCAGTATGAGTTGTGCCAAAATGCAAAAATGTTTATTAAGATGTCCTTTTTTTGCTGACTTGCTTTTCAAATTATATTTCTCTAAAGTTTCTCTAAAAGATATTACTTGTTATGTGGGTAAGACATTTGTTCCCTGGAATTTCTCCTAGTAAGTATTGTTTTGTTAGTGATGGATACAGACTGTTTTGGCCTGTTGGTCAGACAGAAAGCTTTAGGTAAAGTCGCCTATTGGTCGAACCGATTGTCAGTCTCAAGGCCTACCATTGGAGAACCTGCACAGACCATGCCCTGGATTTTTAAATAAATAAAGGTCTCTGTCTTTGTGGTTGAACAAATGGTGTAGCTGTAGAATACAGCTCTCAGATAGCTAGCTAAGCCTTGTGGAACAATAGTGCACCACAGCTAGGCAGTTTAGAAGGAAAGCTCCTCATGGCTGCCATTTCACCTCCTTCCTCTACTCCCCCTTCCTTCTCAACCCTCCCAAGGAGTTCTCTATAACTTAATTTTGTGTTTCCTGAATAAAATGAAAAGGTAGTAAATTATGAATACTATTTTTGCATATATCTGTCTAATCTGCAGGTTTTGCTGGACATATATACAGCAATTGTAATGTAAAAACAACTGTAGTCTATGGTTCATATGATGCTCAGTCAACCTTTTCGCTGCACCTGGAGAAAAGGATAGGAACAATGTATGGAATTTTTAGACTTTTTAGAAGACTCTGTAAAGTTTGTGCCATAAGCTACCAAAAGTTGCCAGTCCTCCCCTGTTCTGCTGTATGCAAAATGAGTGCCGAGTGTCATGTGGCACTCCGACAGTCTGACTAATTTTGGCATTTCGGTCTACAAAGCAGCATCATTAAGGTTTAAGACCACTGCTCAAGAGGAAAACAGGAGGGTGGACTATGTACTTTCTTTGGCTCGAGTCTTTTAAGGGATATTCTATGATGTGGGGGATAAAATGGAGAGGATCCTGAGATACTAGGGACAAGTGAGAGATTATTTTGATGTTATGGGAAAGAGGAACATCCTGTGATGCTGGCAGGAGTATATTCTGTGATCTTGAAGGTGAAAGTCAGAAGAGCTTCGGATGTTGGGGAGAAGGAGAGAGGGTCCTGTGATACAGATGAATATGGTCCTATGACATTTGATGGCGAGGGTCATGTGATCATGGAAGCAGGGAAAGGGTGAGGGGTCTAATATGTCAGAAGAAAAAGGCGAGACATTTCTGTTGGGCAGAGGGGAGGTAGTTATTCCTATCCCTCTGTCACACTGGCAGAAAGAGCAGAGCATAGGTCCAACTGCATAGAAGAATATGTACATCATTTGTGTTAGCAGAGTTGCATGCAAACTGATAAAATAAGAGAAATATAAGATGTAAATGTGTCTGTGCTATCACCACGTAGCCTGACATGCAAATCACATATTTCCCACTGAAACATAGTTTATTTGCACATAAAGCCACAACTTATGTCATAAGTAGGATACGCCACAAACCTATTTTTCTCTTAATTTATTAATTTGCTTGCAATTCTGATGTATCCAAAAGGGTCTAAACAATAAGGAGAGAATTGCAGGGAATTTCAAACTTTAAGCCAAAATAGCCGAGTTGGAAAAATGTTCCCATTCAGCTGCATTGGAGAATTTTTCCAACTCGGCTATTTGGACCTGCAGTTTGAAATTCCCATTTCAATTCCCTGAAATTCTCACTTTATTGTGTAGACCCTATAATATTTTCAATTATTTTGAATTCCCTACATTGACAGTATAAACAATCTTTAGGTCGACAGGGTCCCTTTAATATACGTGAAATGCTAATTTTATTTTAAAAAGGACTTTACAGTTTTCATGTAGTTTTAAATTAAAAATGATTTAACAGGACCTCTAAACTCTATAACATCCAATAAAGATGGCTTGGAGAGATAGCAATGCTAGGAAACGGAGTCTCTTTAAGCATGAAAAATGTGAAGACAGTAAACAGTGAGTCTCGGGAACCATGCAATAAATCATAAAATCATCTGGAATAAGTCAAGGCTTCAACAACAAAACACAGAGGATTGAAAGACAAAAGGAGCAAATAATGAAATGGCAAAGGCACCAAAGAACATCCATTCTTCAACTTCATCTTTTAGTCTCACTGTTGATATTTGCTTTATAAATGCCAGGCAACATATTTCACCCACTCACAACAGGTTCAATTACAATTTCCCATCAGAGACATTTATTTCCAAAGGTGCGTGACAAAATAAAAAAAATACTCTTGTATATTAAAAAGCTGAAAATGCAAGAGATAACTGGATACAATTTGCACTAAACATAAAAACCCTGCCAAACTAGCCTGTGTACAGCTTGCTATATTGACACATATCATTATTAGTATATGATTATCCGTTAGAGATAATTCAGATGAGTCATAGCTTGGGCACGCAGTTAACAAGAACACGAGACTGAGGAAGCTACATGCCAAGATTCGCTGCATGTACAAGACTAGAAGGCCTACTCAATATGTGCCGACATTTGGCTCCAAAATGGTGCCTCCGATGTCCAGACTGGTTCGGGACATATCTAGGGTTGCCACTTCTTCTACAACAAAATACCGGCCACGCTACTATTACCATAGACTTAACATTGGCCGCAAGCCATTTTTTTCCAGCCTGTCAGCAACCCTGATCTGCCTCCGAATTTGTCTGCACTTTGGACATCATAGGTGATTCCACGCCGAAATGTCTTGGCACCGAAACGAAGTGATAGCCTCGGATCTCCCTATAGACTTCTATGGTGAGGGCTTCTACTTATTTCTAGCCATTCGGGAGGACCTCGGCTATTACGGAAAGTCCTCCCATACAAGTCAACAGGAGGACTTCAGCTATAGCCTGAATAGCCAAAGTCTTCCTAAAATAGCACGGAAAAAAAAATATCTCTAAAATAAATAAAATTAACTCACAGAAAATCACACATTAATACATTAAAATAAAATAAACATAAAAAAAATGTTTGCGACATGATATTAAGGTATATCAAGGTATCAGAAGAACAGCCCATAGAGTGAACATCAAAAATGTCTATCATCTATCATATTGTGTTAATAAAATAGCGCTTAAGATCCTGGATACTAGGAGTCCATAGACAATAAATAACATTCCCAATTAGTGAGGTAAGTAGCCAGACAATCACAAAAAAAAAAAGAATTTTTTGAATTCCCTTTCAAATGCCCAGAGTCTGCTGAAACAAACAGTAAATCAATGTTATCCAAAAACAATTAAATATATGCAATTAAAGTCTGGATTTTAAGAAGTGATACCTGGCTTTTGGCTGATGCTTCTACCGATGGATTATCCTTCTACACTATTGCTTAATTAAGAAGCTTCATCACACCATATTCACTCTTTCCCTGAGACCAGGCGCAGTATTTGGGAAATACCCCTGTTTGCAGCTTTGCAACATTTCGTTTCATTTATGAAAAAACAAAACCGCAATTAGTTTTCTTTTACTCTTGTGTTTTTCTGTGACTCAAAACTCAGACAGTGCCACAGGCTAGACAAGAGGTAATTGGCTAAAACATATAGAGGGATTAGCTAAAAAATATATTTTAAGGTCACTGTACATGTAACTGCAATTGTATTATGTTGTTTATGAAATATGGAAGGCTTTATTTACTTCAAAAGAGGAAGTAGAGATACATATCTAAATGTAACACTACGTTCACATCACTCTCCTGTGTTAGCTGGGGTTTCATGCAACTCTGAGAGACATTATATTAAAAATATTTTGTTAGTATGAAGATGCTTAATTAACCCCTTAATGACCAGACCGTTTTGACCACTTCTTTCTCATTAAATGTACCCATACACAATATATTATATATATATATTAATCTGTCTATACTTTATCTTTAGTATTGATTTCTAATTGTATTGCATTGTAATGTATAGATTTTCTGATAGTTTGTAATTTTGGAAAGATTGAGTCTCAATGCCCAAATTGAAGATATTAGTTTTCTGAATTAGCTTTTAGCTGTAAGATTAGGGTTGCCACCTTTTCTTCAAAAAATACCAGCCTTGGTACTGTTTCCATAGACTTAACATTGGCCTGATGCCAATTTTTTTACCGGCCTGCCGGTAAAATACTGGCCAGGTGGCAACCCTATGTAAGATACTCCGTATACCTATGTCTCTATTTTATTTATGCATCTGTAAGTGAATCCTAGTTAGTTTTTTTTAATAAGTGCCACACTGCCTTTCTGTGTTTTACGGTTTGGGATAATCTATGGTGGTCTACGGTAACACGGTGAGGGAGTGCTCCTTGATGTGGCGGTTATTTATTGAAGGGCAGTTATAATTTCATGTTCAAAAAATGAAGATGTAAGTTATCACTGTTTTATTATTTATTATTTATACACTAGAACTTAAACTCCCATTTTCTTGCGCTTATTGCTAGTATTAATGCATTTCTAGTGGACAGGCGCCACCAATTTCAGTCTTCTGGAACTTTCTTTTGCAGAGATAAGCCCACCCGATGATGTGTGTTGTAGAGTTAATGTTTTGCATAAAATCCTCTAACAATGTGTCAGGCCCCTGGCCTACCTTGCCCCCAGGCCAGTGATCCTCATCCTCCACAGCCACAGCCACATCCCGACGGCCAACGCTTCATCCTGGACATGGCAGCCTATTTAAACCCTGCACTTCTTTCATTCAGTGTTTGTGGATCTCCTGGCTCTCGACCTTTGGCTTTATTTACCGGATTTATGCTTCTCCCCATCCCGCCCTTTGCTCTCCGTTTACCCTCTACTGCTGCCTGCCCCTGGACTGTTCCCGACTCTGCACCAGTCTCACCTCTGGCATCTATTACCGGGCATACTGCACCTCCTACCAGGTTACTCTCTGCGCTGTGCTCCCCAACCATATACTCACACAATGTCAATAGGGCTGCAGATCTCTGTCTTTTGAAGAGTACAGTAGGTACTCAAGAATTATTATAGGGATATATAAGTAACTAAAGACATGAGGGGTTCCTTCCTGTACAGTTTATAATCTTACAGTGTATTGTATGTATATGTATTTCCATAAACAAAACTATCCGACTGCCTAGCCATTTCTAGAGTAACACAATGTATATTGACACAGCTGGCTAATATTAAGGTCATTTTGGGAGAGCACTTAATTGTTCAATATCAAGGCCACAGGCTGCCAGCACAATTACAAAAACTAACCATGAAAATCAAGTACAGCTAAGTGCTTTTATGAAGCTATCTCTGTGACCAAATAGCAAAGAAGCTTTAGGGTAGAACATTAAGGATGAAGAATCATTTGAAATTAAACATGTTATTGTTATTTAGAAATGACTAATAATCTGTCATAACTGTTACGTTTTAAATGGATGTATCATAGCAATCTCCCATTAAGTTTACTTCTTGTGCACCCACAAAAACAGGTCTTCTTATATATCGTAGAGCAATCATTGCACTAAGATTTGAACCTTAGACACCCTGTACTCAGGTATGTACATGCTCTTTGGAGAAACAACAATAGTCCGCAATGTATAACCACAATCTATTATTCATAACATAAGCGTTTACATTTTAAAACCATGCCCATGCTGTGCAATCGCTAGGCTGCTGTGTTGTCTCCCAGCAGTGATGTCACACAACATGCTATATCAAGAATCAAAGACAATATGCTCAGCACTGAAATGAGGTGTACTTTGATTTCACCACAAAAGGCACGGCAACATTTTGACCCCCCCCCCCCCCCCCCCTCCCGGGCTTGACAAAGTCCCAGGGGGTCGAAACATTGTTGTACCTTTTGATTCCTGTGATTGGCAGATTGTGGATTCCTGGCCCGTGCACTGGACATTGGGTGTGCTGTTTTCTATTATTAATTAGGTGTAAATCATGCTATTAGACATTTTTTTCTGGTATACTTCATATACAGAAATATATATACAAATTAGCTGTACATATATTTAGAAGGGGATATGGTTTGTATGTGAGAAACATACTTTTTGTGTTTTTCTTCTTAGGGGTTTGAAATAATAACTTTAAAGTGCTTCTAAGGTATTAGTTGCTATTTTTCACCAGTGTGCTGCACCTATGTAGAGACTTTGAGGGGCATGTACTAAAAAAACGCAAATATATTTTATGTGCAAATCTATTTTTGTGCTTTGCTCCTATTGCAATGTACTAAACATTTAACACTCAAATAGTACATATGAGCAAATTACAAATAAAAAACAGGCATAATTGCGAATAAAAACAGGCAGTTTTGCAAATAGTGATTACACTTGCTAAAAGCTGGTGTAATTTTCACACGCAAATAAGAATTATTCTTCACAAAATATTTGCAAAACTCTTTAGCGTGCGCAAATATAATCGCAATTTATTAGCGCAACTGGAAAAATGCAAGCTAAATAAACGGAAGAGGCGCAAATAAGGGAAAACAAGCGCAACATGTTACAAATATTCGCAAATTGCTCCTTACTCGTGTTTTACCTACTTTTTTCCCCACTGCACTTGTATAGTAAATGACCCCTTATGTGGACTAAATCCACTACTTCTGTAGCATATGAATAAAATCAGACATTGAAAGTCTGAAAATATGCATTACTAGCTACATACAAATGATATTATTTTTGCAAAAGTATTTTTGGCACTACTCTGTGAACAAGAAGTGCTTGTGCTGGAATGGGATATCATGCTATACTGGCACATGCTTAAACAGAGTACATACAGTGGAGAAAATAAAAATACCTGGAATGAGCACTGGCTCACCATCACTCACTAAACCAAAATGAAACTTAAAATGATACTAGTCATTTAAAACCATTCTAGACTGTCAGTTATAACAGCGCTGTATAATATTTGCACTCCAACTGCTGTCTTACAACTCTTTACACAAAGTACAACAGAAGGATGTATAACAAAAAACATCACCTTTGAGAGGTTTTAAAAAATGCTTTAGGTCCAATGTTTCTACCCCATGGGGGTTCATTATTGAAAGCTCTTGATAGTGACTCCCCAATTGGTTAAAATACAAAATTTAGTTTTTTCTGTATTGGACTTGATTTGATAGAAAAGCTCCCTGCAATTATAGGGGCTTAGGTATGAGTCCATTTATAAGGATGTGTGTATACCTTTATGAAGTGGACATTGTTTTTATCTATGTACAGGTTGGTAACTTATTACAGTAAAATAGATATCTAGGACACGATGGAGTCGAGAGTAGACATCCAAATTGCATAGTTTACTGGCATATATAACATAAAGGCCCTGAGTTTTCTCTGTGGGAATACCATTTGGGTGTTTAGAAATGGGTGTTCTAAGAGTTAAAAAAATAAAAATATCTATGTAAAGTTCGTGTACTAGTATTGCACCATGGCAGCATTATTATTTTAAGTCGGAAATTGCAAAACAGTTTGGCTGCAATAGGACTTCTTAAAAAAAACAGTCACAGGCAAGACTTTTGTTTGTGAACGACATTGTTAATGTTTAAGCTTCCATTAATGCCGTATAAATGAAATGAATAGTTACATGTAAAAAGATTAAAAATGTCAGGTCTACTTCACTGATTACATTACATTTTTATTTGTTTTGACGTTTTATGGTCTGAAAAATATAAATGCAGCCAGCAAGCTTATAGCATTTCATTAAAAATATTATATTAGGTGAGGTTTATGTGGAGATAGTTGGTTAGTCAAACTAATAAACAGCTCACATATATATATAAAAAATAACAACATATTTTTATTAACAGGGGCTTGATTTCCCTAAATCAGATTTTAGAGACATTGTCCACGTCATACTTCTCAAATACCAGATGAGCAATTGTAATAAAAGCTCTTGGCGATGTAAGTCCCATAAATAGAATAATCAAGATATTCTCATTAATTTTGGTTTGCTTATCCACTGTAACTCCCAACTTGCTGTAGAATCGTTACCTAATTAGGAATTTTATATTCTAACGTATGACATGAATCGATTTTCTTATATGCAGTAATACTATTCAGTAAAAAGTAAACACTACGTTTTAACCCTTTTTGCTAAATTGCAGTTCATGGATGAATAGAAGAGGGAAGGAAGGCTAAAGTGGTGAAGGCCAATGAAAGAGAGGGAATAAGAATTAAAGATAAAAAAAAAAAAAAGAAAAAAGCTAGTAAGTTAGGAATTCAGGCTTAACATAAAAATCTACAGCTACATGTGTCAGAATTGCAGTTGATTCTGAGTTAAAAAAGTAACAATGTGTTTATTATACAGCCTTAACATTTGGATAATAGTATTGCCGCATTGGAACTAAGGCGTCATTGTGAGCTCCGAAGACAAAATCCATAAAAGGTATTTATTTGACAAATGCATTTCTAAGACTTTGCAGAAACATCTCTTAAAATGGGTGATCTTTTTTTGGTATGGGTGTCCTCTTAACAGGACAAATATTGTTGTATAACTATTGTTGGAAAAAGATCTAAAAAGTATGTGTTGATTTATAGATATTTTGTGTGGCATAAAACCGCAAACATCAGCATGTAACCAATGTTTTGCATTACAAATAAATGAGTGTAGAATTACAATTACAATTATTGTTACAAAAGTACGAATGGTTTCAAAACTATGGTAATTGCATATACTTCTATTTACTTTTCATTGAAAAAAATGTACAAAGAACATTGCCCTATACATATTAATGTTGGTCTTGAATAAATATACCTACTATTTAAAGGCACATAAAATAAGTAATTAACATCACTAAGCATTGAGGAGACTTGGGATGTTTTGGTTAAAGTGACAGAACCAACTTCCAGTCACCATGTAAATGTGTTTGTATTTGTATGATATTTAATTTAACTTTCCCTGTATTATTGGCAGATCCTGTTTTTGTACTTTTTGTGAACCTCTGGGGAAGCCGTAGCAAAACGGCAAAAAGCGTCAGGTCAAATCTTTAACCATATGGCGTTGTAATAACCTTACTATATAAGGAAGTGATATTTATTGTCTTAAAACTGTATTTTTTAAGCTTTTCATTTCAATTAAAAGTATGATATTTACAAAAACAGGTCCTGCCATTCACTTGACATTTGAAAAACTCTTTCAGAAAGAAAATATTTAATTCTTTCCTACTAGCTCTCCCATCATTTTTTTTTTTATTATTGCTTTTACCCTAGCTCATGGATAAATATAAGAGGGAAGGGAGGCTAAAGAGGTGGCGGACAATGGAAGAGAGGAAATAAGATGGAAAGATAAAAGGAAAAAAGGAAAGGAAGAGAAAGGAAGTGGAGGGTAGGGAATGGTCAGTATACCCACTATAAACATAAAGGGGTCTATTTACTAAAAAAAAGTGAACTGCACCAAACAGACAAGAAGAGTTGGAAAGACAGTCAAGTTGGAGAGTTTTTTTTTTGAAACTCAGCTATTAATGTCTGATTTTTGTAGTTCAGTTCATTCACAGTTTACTTTTAAATGAATAGACCCCCTAGTGCTTTAAATAGAAACCACATATAGAGTCTTGGAAGGATTGAATGGTTCGCTAACAGTATTGATGTAATTGTCACTACTTCCGCTCAGAGCTATAACTAGTGCTTTCTGAACCCAAGGCAAGAATAGAATGTTATACCCCCTTCGTTATAGTTTTATAGCAGTTGTTTTGGACTATAACCAATTTAAGAAGCAGTGTTATATTTCGGCCTAGGCAAAATGGAGGTGGTCTTTTTTACAGTTTGTAGATGTGTAAAAGATTTTTTAGGTAAGGGTTTAAAAAGGTGGGGTTTTTATCTAAATGTTTTAAAAAATGGTATGGTTTTTTTATATAGTAAATTATAGATAATATGATTAATATAATGGAAAGCCCTTCTTGTGACAATAAAAACTGTATATATGCGAGTACATTAAATGAGAAAGCGGAATATTACAGCTAAACACAAAAAACACAGAAACGTAAAAACAGTTAAATAGTTATGTTACTTTTATTCTACAACTGGTAAAGGACACAATTCAACACCTAGGTACATATTTAACATAGGTATCTTCAACAGCAAAATCATCACACCTGTGAATGGAGATAGAAATGGGTCTTCATGCAACTTTGTTCTAAAATGGCAAACTTAAAAATGGAACGGTACATTAAAACCACAGTAAGATTTGCTTTAAAATATCAGAAACACTCACTTTAAGGAAGGTCATATGGTTTTAAAGTGTCAGAATAAACGCTGTATACATTTTACACATCTTGATACGAAATATTTTAGTTTGTGAATGACTGATGGGATTGATTTGTGAGGATTAGGGTATATATCATTTGGTGGAGACAAAATGTACAGAAAAAAAAATGTAAATAGAAGCACTACGGACTTTCAACCTTGTGCTAAAGTAAAATGTACAAGGTTAAAAGGATAGCAGCCTGGATTGACTGACAAGTTCTTGAGAAACAAGTTTCACTTTCAAATGAAGCCTCTTCTTCATTCTGCCAGCTCACATTTATGTTAATATTATTTTGCCTCATAGCAGTTATGGAAAACTAGATCTGAAGTAACATATGCTATTCCAAGTAGAAACTGAAAAGTCATAATTACAAGGAAATTTGGAACAGGGCTGAATGGGCAGAGCTATCTAAAAATAAGTCCCAACTGACAAATATCTTACATTGCAATTTATTTGAAGAAACCATTGATAAGATAAGAGTGGACCTAGCCGATAACATTAGTTAATGGGAGAGAGAGACTTGGTTGAATATTATACCTAACCTAAAGAAACGTGTGCATTGCCTCTATTTGGTAGCGCTACAACTTAAAATTAACCATCAATGGTATCTATTCTCAGAAAGGATAGCCAAGATGTTCCCTGACACCAGCCCTACTTGTTGGAGATGTAATTCGCTAGTGAGGTTGTTTATTCATGTTTGGTGGGAATGTGGAAGATGCTATAGATAAAAAGCTGTGTAAATCCCCCCCAAGCAGCCCACCTTCACCTGGGCTGACCCGGGGTTTCAAAAACTCAAAGATATCTTATGACAAATATATTCCTGGCAAGTGCTGAAACAACAGATTACATATCAACTTAATATGGAGCGTAATAGAAATAACACAGCTTTAGATGGTTGGGCAGGGTGGCAGAGATTCTTTTAGTGTTTATAGATGAAAGGGGGGCTGCTAGAGAAGGAGAAGACCTAAAGTAATGGGAAGTAAAGAGATGGGGATAAGATCCCATAAATATAAAATGAAATCAAAGAGAGAAATCTATACCATCACCACACCTCCTAACTCTATCGGAGAAGTAGACGTCTTTGGGCTTGTACATTTTATGCATTTTTTGTCATTTTGTATTTTTGTGTATGGATCCCTCGGGAATTTAGATACCTCAAATTATAATATTTAATAGTATGTAAAAAAGGAGGGCTGTTTTTTTGGTAAATAATAGGACTGGGACATTTGTAAATTAAAGTATTTTATGTGAAATATAATCAATAAATATGCATATATATAAAAAAAATTAAAAAAGATATTACAAGTAAAAAATGGCAACAAAGGAATAGGGGAGAAATAAAAAAAAGTCTTGTGTTTCATGTGAGGAATTCTCTGGACACAACCTGGGCATTTGAAAGAAAGTTTCAAGGGTAAAGTGGTAGCTTAAATTGACATTTGTGGTAATGCCGAGAAAGCCCCCGATTTGACATGACATTAACTTTAAAAACAGGTCTGTCCAAGAAAACTTGGGACAGTGAGTAACTATAATGGCAACAATATCCTGAACATAATTTAGGTCTATTTGGATGTTTGCATCAGCAGTGGGGTCTTTAATATAGGTGGAGTGATATTGTGGCCACCTCTGGGGCCTGGTTCTATGATTGCATATTAGTTAACACTTTATTAATGTATTCTATCCAGGGGAGAGCTGGCAATCATTGGACAGTTGGGGGGAAAAAACGATTTAGTGGCCCGGATGCAACATCAGTTCAACCACCATCACAGATAGACAGGCAAGACAGATATATAGACAGACACAGAGACAGACCCAAGGCCCCAATGCATTTTTACCCAGTTCCCACTGGCTTGTCATCGTCCCTTCTCTACCTCAGATCCAGGAATGCAGAGAGGAGAGAAAGGCCGCGAACAGCAATGTACTGTCCTCTCACACAAGTGCATATTCATGGGGTCTGCATGGCCAAAATTGAGAGCATACCTCACCAGATCTTAAGAAAATGGCTACCTAGCCTATGAGTGAAAATTGGTGCCCAAGCCCACTGAGACAGGTTTAAGAGCAGCCCGGGGGTAATTGTCCTCCTGCCACCCTTGCAAGCCCTCCCCTGATTGTATCTACAGTAAATGTAACAAATATAATTCCATAAACCTTTTGCTAAATGTAGAAAGCAGTTACACACTAGCAGCTGGAGTACAATGATTAGCCATCATTGTCATCATTAGGCACTACATCTGCATGATTCATACTACTCTTGATGTCCAGCTATGAGATAGATAAGCTTCATGGGAAATATAGTCCAAGACACAGAAATGCCAATTTTGACTACCTGGTGTAACTAAACATAGGTTCGTGAATATTGACGTTACATCAAGAAACAAACTCCCATTACTCTATAGGAACGTTTTTCCTGCTGATCACACATATTTTAAATAAAAGAGTATAAAAAGACATACAGATCTGTATTATTGTTGGAATCCTAGAGAGTTGACAGCTATTAAAAGACAAACAAAAGGTACTGATGAACGAAAATATGTAGTCCCATTGAGAGAAAAAACTCCCCAAAAACCTAATTTAAATTACAGGAAATAAATGTAAACAGATAGGAGCAGCAGGTCTTTAGTAATATGTAAGCTAATAATACCATTTCTTACAATTTACACAAACAGAACCCTTTGTTCCAAATTATGACCAAAAGTGAATTCAATGCCATTTAATAGAAAGCTTTGGGTTTGAATTACCTTGTTTACCCAAACTCGCTGTAAATCTTTGTGTACACAGACTGATTTAATTGCACATTCAAGTTGGTGATTTTTTTTTTTCATGATGGAACTGTTAGTTTAAAAATAGATAATTGAGATTAATAATGATTAACATATAAGATTACAACTACATCAGTCTCTTGTTGGACTATGGTACACAGGAGCAGTTCCACACACTTAAAGGGACACTTCAACCAAAAAATGAAAAGGTTTTATTTTTTTTATTTTGTATTGTTGCTTTCAGATATGTCTTTTGTTTTTTCTATGTCAATTTATTTAATAAAATATGATATTATACAAGTGTGACTGGACACCGCCATTTTGTGTAACATAGTGTTTTTGGGTGCCACCCCCCAGAGACTTTACAGCAGTAAAAACTCACTTTGAGGTTTGGGACTCACAATGCAGTCTATAAGTTGGAATTCTACTCACAGACTTGCATTGAGTGGGAGGGTGATGTCATGCTGACATCACCAGGGGGCAATGCAGAACAGAGCTCCAACCTCAAATCAGTTAGGAGCCATGTTGGTGATGTAGCAGGGCAGAGGAGAGTGCTGCAAGGTTTGTATTCCCCAAGCTGTTCTCTTCTCATCTGCCCTGCCCTCACTCTGCATTACCCCACACACCCTCTCTTTTGGCTATATAGTCCATTATAGAGGGTGTCTGGGGTTAGTTCATGCAGACAGACACCTTCACCTTCACTGCGTTAGTTCACCATCATCTTCCCTGCCTGCATGAACTAACGCAGTCAGCATGAACTCACCCCAGACCCAAACACCCTCTCTTTTGGCAGGGACCCCCCCGTGATCGCAGGTCAGTGAGTGAGTGTGCCAGTCAGTGAGTGAGTGTTTGCTGAGTGTGCCGGTCAGTGAGTGAGTGAGTGTTTGCTGTGTGTGCCAGTCAGTGAGTGAATTGCTTGCTGAGTGTGCAAGTCAGTGAGTGAATTGCTTGCTGAGTGTGCCAGTCAGTGAGTGAGTGCTTGCTGAGTGTGCCGGTCAGTAGGTGTTTGCCGAGTGTGCCGGTCAGTGAGTGAGTGTTTGCGAAGTGTGCTGGTCAGTGAGTGAGTGTTTGCCGAGTGTACCGGTCAGTGAGTGAGTGTTTGCCGAGTGTACCGGTCAGTGAGTGAGTGTTTGCCGAGTGTACCGGTCAGTGAGTGAGTGTTTGCCGAGTGTACCGGTCAGTGAGTGAGTGTTTGCCGAGTGTACCGGTCAGTGAGTGAGTGTTTGCCGAGTGTACCGGTCAGTGAGTGAGTGTTTGCCGAGTGTACCGGTCAGTGAGTGAGTGTTTGCCGAGTGTACCGGTCAGTGAGTGAGTGTCTGCCGAGTGTGCCGGTCAGTGAGTGAGTGTTTGCCGAGTGTGCCGGTCAGTGAGTGAGTGTTTGCCGAGTGTACCGGTCAGTGAGTGAGTGTTTGCCGAGTGTACCGGTCAGTGAGTGAGTGTTTGCCGAGTGTACCGGTCAGTGAGTGAGTGTCTGCCGAGTGTGCCGGTCAGTGAGTGAGTGTCTGCCGAGTGTGCCGGTCAGTGAGTGAGTGTTTGCCGAGTGTGCCGGTCAGTGAGTGAGTGTTTGCTTAGTGTGCAGGTGAGTGATTGTTTGCTGAGTGTGCAGGTGAGCGAGTGTTTGCTAAGTGTGCCGGTCAGTGAGTGAGTATTTGCTGTGTGTGCCAGTCAGTGAGTGAGTGGTTGCCGAGTGTGCCGGTCAGTGAGTGAGTGTGCCAGTCAGTAAATGAGTGTTTGCCGAGTGTGCCAGTAAGTGAGGGAGTTTCACTCCTCATGAGTTTGACCAGGCGTCTGGTCGAAGCTCATGAGGAGAGAAACGCGTAGCGATCTGGACTCTACCTGCTTTTCTGTTATACATGTATCTTTGTTCTTGTTTTTATATTTAAAGTATATTTTTAAGTAAATACTGTAATATCTGCCTGTACCTGGAAGGATCATCGTCATAATGGTCGTGTGGCGCCCACCCCAAGTGACACCAAGATCCTCCATGTAAGCAGTTACTATTTTTTATTAAATTTGTATCACTTTTCCTACTAATTGGATGTTTGTTGCATTACTTTGAGAACAACACCTTCGAAGTTTGACTACATCAAGACCCTTTTGAAGTGCCTTTTTATCTCTGGGAGTCTGTAAGTGCATCCCCTTGAGGGGGATAAACAGAATCTCCCTGTTCTTTGGATAAGAGACCTACACACACTTTAATCTCCGATAGAGATTCACCTGTATATATATATATACTCACTAAAGGTGCATTATTGTCACAGTTTGCTCCTAAGCGCACTTTATGTTTTTATGTATTTGTCTATAAGTAAATATTAGTGTATGTTATTTTTTTTCCAGATTACTTGCAGCTACACAATATTTTTCAGTGTTCCATAAAGTGTACTATTCACAAAGTGTTTGTGTTTATAATTCTTAATTCTTCTCAAAACAAACAAAATTCTATATTAATGCTTTGTCTTAAACAATAAAACTCCTACGTCCATTTGAAAATATAATTATAGACATCCATTGTCCATGTTAACAACATGATCACAAAAACCTGTATGAACCAGCACAATAAAAAGGCCTGTATTGAATTGCATGGCAGGTTGGGGAGAATCATGTGCAGATACAAACTCAGTGTGTGTTTTCTCTAGTAACACTCACATGAGCATGCATTTTAAAATAAGAACCTAAACTTGTCTTATTCAGAAAATGAAAAAGGTATGATGCAAAAAGTGTAACTAGTGTTTCCACCCATCTAGTATTTTACCGGCAGGCTGGTAAAAAAAAAAAAAAAAGGGCTTGAGGCCAATGTTAAGTCTATGGAGGCAATACCATGGCTGCCCAAGGGTAGGCAAAGCATCCGTGGAATTGTCCACCACAAAAGGTCAGAAAGTGTCCAGAATGGAAAATGCTGTTGCCTACCTCTGTTCTTTGTCCAACCTCCTCCCGATCTCGATAGCCTCTCATAACATAACTTGTTTTCTGCTGTGACTGCTGCCAGTGTTTCAATAAATGTTTGGCATGGATAGGTTTCTATTGCCAATGAGTGCCAGTATGTTTACCCAGTGCTGGATGGAGTAGCACTGTCAATGTTACTGAATCATTCTAGCAAGTAGGTTCCTGAATTGTTGAAACCCAGGTTTTTCCAAATCACTTTTGAAATATCTTAGGAACTATGGATCATTGAGAATGAATGTAAAAAAGCATTTTTTTTAAAAATCAACGTGGCAATTTTAATTCTTTTACTCATTGTTTAAAAACAGATATCATATTTGAAGAAGAGAAAAGGTCTATGTAAAGCTTGTAAACGTTATTTATTTTTAGAATTGCAGGAGGACTGCATTTTAGAGGAAACAAGGGCTGCCATTCATGTATTTTGTATTGGTTATGAAGGCATATTAGAATCCTTTATCTTACATTTGTCATTTTGTTAATTTGAGATTTGCTGCCAGTTTTGTAACATGCTTTCTAAAAAAAATAAAAATAAAAAAAAAGAGTTTTTTGGAGCCCTAACAGAAAGAACAAGCAATACCACCACAATCACACACCTGAACATTTCTCAGTGTGCTACTTTTTGTAAAAACATTACTTATCCTTTAAAGTACAATGGAAACACCATCAAGCAATGGTTCACCTTTTATCCAGGACAGACTTCTTAGAATGTAAAAACTTGAGAAATTAAGTGCCATTTAGATTTAAATGTTTATAATAAATTTGTTATGGCGGGCACTTCCAAAGTGATGTATTCTACATCATTACACTAGGTGGCAGAGTTGTAGACCTACTAACAGAAAACCATCACTCCATTTTCTCCAAAGTAAATTGATATAACCCTAAATTCATCTCAGTTGTGTCTTGCACTTTCCTTTTGTATTACCGTAATTTACATTTTCAGTAAAGCTGTATTATTATATATATTAACTGTAGTGAACACATGTCTGTGGATATTTCATCAGTATTTTTGACCTGAATATTTTATGATTATAAATGCAACAAGATAACTGAAGTAAGAGAGGTGTGACCAAAATGCAAAGGGTTTAGGTAAGTCCTAAACTAACCAGCAGTAGGACAGGTGCTTATTAATAATCAGTGAAGAATATTTTTAAAACAATGTATAGACCTGTCTCTAGTTTTCCTTAAATTCTATTGGTGTCCTAATCTCTCAACTAATCCCTAATGCCTGACAGTTTAAATATAAAAACTTGTTTTGTCACATTAAATGTACCAAATTCTGCACAGACTCTTGTAGTATTCCCAACGTGGTCTAAAGATTGTATGTTAATTTGCTCCATCCACAAAAATCTGTCAAAGGTAGATCACTTTAAGGCAGATCTACATACTTGAAGCAAATATATATGTATATATAAATAAAGAGAGAAGAGAAAAAAAAGAAAGAAAAAAAAAGAGAAAAGAAGAGAGAGAAGAGAAAAAGAGAGAAAAGAAGAGAGAGAAGAGAAAAAGAAAGAAAGAAATACTAGGTGCATCTTGATAGGAAGTCCACTTTCTGGAGGACTCTATAAGAGAGGGCAGATCCCTGTGAGAAAGCCGGCAAAAGGTATGTTGTATTATTAGGCACTGTGGCAAAAAACAGTCAGCTTTTATTTACTCAAGTTTCTTTTTTCAGGCTGGGACAGTCAATTAAGGCACTGCCCATCCTCCCACAGTGCATTAGGCTTGGTGGCAGGAACAGAAATTATGATTACAGAAACTACGGTATGTATTTAGAACCATAAACAACTATAGAAATGTGGATAGCATGCCTGAATCATATTGTCTCATCTACAGAAATCAGACCACTTATGCTTATAAAGGACCCACTTGAAACACTTTGCAGACATATCCCTATAGAGTAAAACAAGTTTGATATTTCATTGCAGCCATTATGCATAATTCCACTTCTGAGATCTCTATGCAGTTATTTTTTTCAAAGCTGAAATAATCTAAGGTAATAGTAAAATGGAGCACAATATATCTGCAAATAAAAAGCTGAACCACCAACTGGCAGTTGAAAGGACACTGCATTAATCTGTGTTGATAATAGAAATTACAATAGGATGTCATAGGGCATATTTGCCGTTTAAATGAAAGTATCTCGATATTCTTTTCTTTGCACTTAATGAACAAATATTCAAAACGAATAAAATTGAGCAGCGTCCATACATATGCTTAGCTTAGCAGAGAATTAAACCTCAGGTCTTTGGTTACAGTGCAAATAATAGAATGTATAAATGTATTCCGGCACTTAGTGGTTTGTAAAGATAGCCAACTAGATATTAAAGCTTAAGATGCTTGAAATTACCATATTATCAAACCTGCTGGCTTCATACGTGGCAATTTAGTACTCTATGAAAGATCTGTTACAGTGTGCAATAATCGTCATTCATTGATTTATATGCAGCACACAACTGTTTGGACAGGTGCTCAGAAAGTGTCCATGGGTAGTTAGTTAAATGTTTATCAGTTAGACTGCATATATTTGTAGCTAGATAGACAGATACAGTACAGTAAAACACAAACAAACCAATATAAATCAGGCTCATTTTTGAAATCCACTCTTGATGACACGATACTGAAAATTGCATGTACCTAGGCCTAGTTTGTCTTCATGTTTCATGCCATGAGTGGCTCAATAAGAAATATTTAGGTAACTGCTCTTGGGCTTCTTAAATTAAAGGTCTCCAAGCAGTAAATCAGTTTTGATCATGTAATAAATCAGGATAAATTTTCATAGAAAGATCCAAATTTAAACATTTTCAAAGATAATCATAATTGATCATAATACAGGTCACTCACCTGTAACTGGAGCATCTATGTCCAGAAGGTTTTTCTCCAGGCGAAGAATAGAAGCTCCCTCTGTAATTATTCTTAGAGCAACACTTTCTTCCAGCCTTCCCTCTTTCATCAGATGGGCTTTGAGAACGTCAACCCTGGGTTTGCCATCATTGTCAAACACCTCTTTCGCTGTAAGCCGGTGGCTTGGCGGAAATGGCACAGCTACAAAAGAAAAGAAAAAAAGATTTTCTTAACCACTTGCACAACATATACCGTTATTTATAGGGTGTATTGATTGTACAGTTTATATTTACAACTTTGTGGTCACTTTAACAAACCATAGTCTGAGGGCAATAGGGGCACTACCATGGGGATGGGACACTTCATCGCGGCTTTATCCGCGCAGCCGCTTCACCGCCGTCACTTCACCACACGATAGCTCATTGCGGGATATTTCATCGTGGGACATTTCATCGCTAAAGGTGAGTTTTAATTTGTTACAGTTAAAAGATAGAGTGTTAGAATTTGAATTTTAGTATTGGGGTTTAGGGTGGTTAGAATTAGGGTTTAGGGGGTTAGAATTAGTTTTTAGGGTTCGGGGTTAATTTACCATACCAGTACCATATACGCAAATTAAGTGTCAGTCCTTAGGGAGACAGTTATGAGACCGGGCAAAGCGGTAATAGCGGTCCCCCATTATACACATGAGAGGTCATGGCAAGTAACCCTGACCCCTCCTGTAAGAAATGGGGCCAGGACTACACATTTCATTTCGGGAGGAATTTGGCTATTTTCAGAATAGACAAAGTTCTCTTGACATGAGTCTCTATCCTTCCCATAAAAGTCTATGAGGAGGATAGAGACTAACATTTAGATTTGGTGCATTTCGGGTGCTTTCGGTTTTGGCAGGTATTGCTGTGTAATCGTCTATAAAGTCCAAATTGCAGACCTATCAGCATATCGGGTAGCTCAACCTTCGGTTCCCGATATGTCCCCGATGTCCCCCGAATCATTTCAAAGGCACCATTTCGGGGGAAACAATACGTTTTTTTACTTCCCAAACATGAACTGCTATCTGCTTAAAGGAGCAGTTCAACCGACAATGTCCAAAAACAGTGGCGCTGCAGTATGTAAAGTAAAATAAATACATCTGTCTGATCAGTTTTTTCCTCAACATGTCCTATTTCCTGAAAACTGCAAGTGAAGTGTAATCGATGTATTGCGGTTTCTATAGCAACAGCCGTGTCTATCTGTCCATGTCCTCCTTATTGGACATCACTGAATGTAGAGGCACCGAGGAAATTATGTTCAGTGTAAAATTACAGGTAAAAATAAGTGCATTTCATATACATTAGAAACATGCACAAATAATCTAGCAATCATGCAGTACCCCAGTGATAATGTGCTCAAATGAAATCACTTTGATGTGTTTACTAGTTTAAAAAAAAAATAACTTCAAAGTTGTTAGGATGTGAATTATCAAACAAATTCTCTGCTCTAGATCCTGTGGTAGGAAGTACGCAATATCACCTTGAGATTTCTTTTTAAGGATTCCTAAACGCGGTGTATTCTTTAATCTTCTAATTGACTATTTAAGTTTGTATAAGAAACCACAGAACACACTGGCAATTTTTAGAAAGGTTTGGCATTAGAGTAGGAAATCACAGAATTGTAGAGTGTGACTCTACCGACGTTGGTACAGAGCATTCTGCAGTCATCTACATGTTAGATTCCTCCCTACCTTTCATTGGTATCTGATAAAGCTCTCTAACTGCTGATGGCCTACATCTTTCATAATAATCTGCCAGTGGGGTATAGGAGTTGGAGGGCCACAGTTTGATACCACTTCTCTTTACTATGAATTAAACAGTTCCAGCAGGAAGTGTGAAATTTATACAAATTATTTCTCTCCAACTCTTGTTGGCATGCCAAGTAAAGCAAGCTCTAATGGAGATCTGTTTACCAGTCCACAAGGTGAATTTAAAAAGTTTCAGATGGTAAAATAAAAATTACTATCTGATAAATGCAATCTAGATGTTTGAAGCAGAGGCAAATAATCCACCAAAGCTATATTTGATTATCTAGTGGTATCCCTAGGGGAGCAGGCATACAGCATGTGACAACAGACAAATAATTGCCATTCAGAATAGAAAGATAACTTTAATTTAAAAGGGAAAGCTGGACAATGGAAGGTGCAAGATAGCATTTTTAAAAAGGATATCTGATGTTACGTTTTTTTACTAGGCCCAAGAAGAACTACTTGGATCCACAGAAAGATCTTTAAATGCACCATGTGTGGCTTATTTGACAGCTAGCTGTGACCTCTCTCTCTATACTGCCCATATTTTCATTAACCCTGCAAATGGGTTTTTATGTTTGAATAATGTTAATTAAAATGTTTTTTTGGACTGCTTTTAGATTACTGCTAAATCGCTCAACATGTTTATATAATTAACCAACAATGTTTCACCATTACTGTACATCTTTAATGCTGCTCGTCTACATTTCCATTTCTGATCATCTGGCCTACTTCTGAAAAAGCTCGGACACCTCCAGAACAAGGGCTATGGATTATGAATGTACAGCCTTACTTACAATGTGGATTGAGAGCTAACTATACCAAAGGCCTTTAAACTTCTGACTAATGTCAATTAATTGCATAATTACCCTAATGTTGGGCTTTCCAACATGAATAAAAATGGAAAATGTTTTGAGCCAGGTAGATAAAAGTCAGTAATTATACAACAAACATGCATCACTGTTCAGTAAGATAATCCCCTTAATTCTTCCATCCAATGCTTGCCCTCGGATTATTGAGATCATGCATGCCTTTATGTCACATCATTCTAAAACCTGGCTTTATGAAGGTGACCTCAGTGTTAATTGGACTGTCAAAGAGCATGTCTACGCCAATTATTTATCTAATCTGATGTCCTACAGGATATAAGTATTGGCTGTTCGCTTAGCAAACATGCTTATTGGATCGTTTTTTTCCCACAAGAAAAAAAACAGGCCCCAAAATGTAAAAGGTTCTATTCCCCTTAAAAAAAAAAATTACTTACCATCTACTGTCTGCACTGATTCATTTTGAGAGGTTTTAAAAAAAAGCTTAAGTTGGACATAACTTGGCAATTTTGCAGTTGTAAAACAAAACATACAAGTTAATGCACATTGAATAGTCATTGCACAGCACAGGGTGTAAACTTACTCTCCTATATAAGCAACTACGGTAATTAAACATCTCATCATTCTATATTCTAGGTAATACATTATAACTGGCAAGATTAAGCTTATTTAGTTGAACCCATAAACACATTTTCTTTCCTTTCATTCATGCATTTATGGGTTTAATGCATCTCTTTGTTGATTTGGGCAATTATAAACACTCTTTATGTTATGTAAAGTTATGTCCTCTATGGGAACGTGCCCCCTTGAATCTGACCAGTCCCCATATTGCTATTATCTTTGATATCGATTCCATCTTTCCCAGAGTCCGGGATGGGAAGGCAAATGTTTTTTTTTTTTTTAATTTTGTCTATTTAATTTTCGTCTTATTTTTGTTTCTGAGAGTTGATTTAGTGTGGTATTGCTAGAATTGTTGATATTGATATAATATTTACAAAACAGAATGATGAATATAAAATATTTATAATGTATTTATATTTTTGTAACGTGTACAATTTCAATAAAAGAAAAAAGAAAAAAAATAATATATATATATAGCCCCATAAACACAGTACACAGGGTGTGGCATAAATCCAATTATGTAATGATCACTCAACTGGCTCACCATGGTATAGTGGCAGTATTTATTGCCCAACCATTCTCTCACCATTTGAACTAATTGTGGTGACCTCTGAGTGGACCTGACCTAAAGACCATAACATTTTGGGGAATACCACTTTTCCAAGGCAAAACAGGTATGTAACAAAAACTAGCCATAACGAAAAATGCTTAATGACACCACTGTCAAGATGCCATCAAGGAGTTATAGACATTCAAGTACCATATTTGCTCGAATATAAGACGACCCTGATTATAAGACGACCCCCGAAACTTTGGATATTCCTTTAGGAAAAAAACTAAAAGCCTGAATAAAAGACTACCCTATAGGAAAAAAGTTTAACTTGTATATATTCACATGTAAATTGCTTTCTCATATTTAATAAAAACTTATGATATAAAAAAAATGCATTTCTTGTTTTTATTTACCTTTTATGTGCCAATGCTGCCCCTACCCCCCAGACTTACTCAATGCTCCCCCCAACGGTGTCTGTCTCTCTCCCCCACCCTCCCCCCAACGTTGTCTGTCTCTCTCCCCCCAATGTTGTTTGTCTCTACACCCCTCCCCCCAGCATTGTCTGTCTCTTTCCCCCACCCTCCCCCCAAGTTGTCTGTCTCTCTCCCCCACCCTCCCCCCAATATTGTCTGCCCCCCCCCTACGTTTATGCCTTCTCCTGCCTCATTAAGGCAGAATACAGAGAGAGTAGCTCGTTCACCTTTTGTTGACCTTAACAAAAGTCAATAAAGTGACAACTAAATGCTCTAGTAATTAAAATACTAATCAATAGGTTAAAAAACCCAACATTCTGAAAAAAATAAATAAAACAGCAACCCTATTATTTTCTATACTTACTCATAGCAAGATTGTACACTTTTGTTTTTTTTTTTGCACAAACCAGCAAAGTTAAAGTCACTAAACTGGTTTTAGTTAGTAGTTTTGTTTACTAAAGTTTATACAATCAGGGATTTGTAGGGCGTTTCCTAATGATTCAAGCTTTAAATATAGTTTTAAAAAGAGTCTATTTTTAGCCATAGAGGTAAGCATCTTGGCAAATGAGATAACAATAGGGAAAAAACACTGGAAAAATACCAGCCTTTTGGAATTATGCCTTTTAAATAGATCATGTCACACCCACATGTTTATTTATTTTCCACAGATTGTGTTCACTACCAAAAGATAGATTTGCTCACAGGTGGTAACTGAACACTGTTATATGTATGCCTGTTCTGAAGCTGATTAGAAATTATTCAAAATACTCAATTATTCAAAAACAAGAGAACAAAAGTGTGGTATAATATTATTTGGCATATTTATATAATATTATGCCATGAGCACCACTGCCATGGTGCTCATGGCAGTGGACTCATGAAGGCCCAACACTTTCAATAACACGATTTTGTATGATCTTACATAAAATCCTAATTTATTTTCCGTTGTGCATGTACAGAAAGCACTACCTTGCATGCGCAGTAATGCTGGCACTCCCTTTCCCAAGTCACTCTCCATGAAAAAAAAAATGAAACAAACACAATTTCTTTGAAAATGCACGGATTTGTAAAAGTCAAGTTTATGGTATTTGGAGTTAAATCTACATCTTGTAAGCCAAATATGGCATAAAAGTTAATTATGACAACATTTAATTCTGATGTACACTGATGCAGTATTCTGTATCAAATAAATAAAGCTCTAAAATCATTTTGTTTGATTTTTTTAAAGTTTCACGTAATTCTATACTTGACCAACATTGTATTGTGAGAGAAGTTAAAGAGAGTAGGTATTGTTTAGAGGTCAGGGGTTGTGATGGCTGTTTGAATTCCATGTTTAACCATGAAACGGCTATTTCTCATGAATCATCAATCATTCGTGCTATGGGTTTTTCTATGGAATCAACTGTCAGCATTTGGAAAAAATAAGCTGCAGCTCTATCCCCTCTTTCAACTAAACACTGCCAGGCACTTTTGACAGAGCTTTTGTGCATCCAGAATTACAGAACAATACTGAAAAAGCATAAAGAAAACGTGTGTGTTTACCTCACCTGTAAAACCTGGTCAGCATATGTTAACGGCAAGATTTATAAGCATGGAAAAGCAAGGATTAAAACAATACATTAAGTCTGTTTTGGGGAATGATTTGATTATATTTTAGTATCGGCAGTACGACAGAGTTGTGAGGAATCTAAATAAATAAAACATTCCACACTTGAGAAAAATAATACGTGATATAATAAAAAAAATTATCCTTCGATATTATTATTATATTTTATATATATAAATATATTAACAACTTATATATGGGCAGGGAGAGGTATTAGCAGTAGAAAGAGGGAAGTGCTCATGCCATTGTATAGAGCACTGGTGAGACCTCACTTGGAGTAGTGTACTCAGTACTGGAGACCATATCTCCCGATGGATATTGATACATTGAGAGAGTTCAGAAAAGGGCTATTAAACTGGTTAGTAGGTTGAAGGATAAACGTTAAGAAAAAAAAACCAAGAAAAGACTTTGTGAGGTGGGTGTGTGTTTGTATATATTGTAAAGTAGATGTGTGTGAGGTGTTTGTATATATGGGTATATGTAAAGTAGGTGTGTGTGAGGTGTTTGTTTATATGTGTATATGTAAAGTAGGTGTCTGTGAGGTGTTTGTAAATTTGTGTATATGTAAAGTAGGTGTGTGTGAGGTGTTTGTATATATGGGTATATGTAAAGTAGGTGTGTGTGAGGTGTTTGTATATATGGGTATATGTAAAGTAGGTGTGTGTGAGCTGTTTGTTTATATGTGTATATGTAAAGTAGGTGTCTGTGAGGTGTTTGTATATTTGTGTATATGTAAAGTAGGCGTGTGTGAGGTGTTTGGATATTTCTATTTATGTAAAGTAGGTGTGTGTGAAAAGTTTGTATATATGTGTATATGTAAAGTAGGTGTGTGTGTGAGGTGTTTGGATTTTTGTATTTTTTATAAAGTAGGTGTGTGTGAGGTGTTTGTATATATGTGTATATGTAAAGTAGGTGTGTGTGAGGTGTTTGGATATTTGTATTTATGTAAAGTAGGTGTGTGTGAGGTGTTTGGATATATGTGTACATGTAAAGTAGGTGTGTGTGAGGTGTTTGGATATTTGTGTATATGTAAAGTAGATGTGTGTGAGATGTTTGGATATTTGTGTATATGTAAAGTAGGTGTGTGTGAGGTGTTTGTATATATGTGTATATGTAAAGTAGGTGTGTGTGAGGTGTTTGTATATATGTGTATATGTAAAGTAGGTGTGTGAGGTGTTTGTATATTTGTGTATATGTAAAGTAGGTGTGTGTGAGGTGTTTGGATATTTGTATTTATGTAAAGTAGGTGTGTGTGAGATGTTTGTATATATGTGTATATGTAAAGTAGGTGTGTGTGAGGTGTTTGGATATTTGTATTTATGTAAAGTAGGTGTGTGTGAGATGTTTGTATATATGTGTATATGTAAAGTAGGTGTGTGTGAGGTGTTTGGATATTTGTATTTTTTATAAAGTAGGTGTGTGTGAGGTGTTTGTATATATGTGTATATGTAAAGTAGGTGTGTGTGAGGTGTTTGGATATTTGTATTTATGTAAAGTAGGTGTGTGTGAGGTGTTTGGATATTTGTATTTATGTAAAGTAGGTGTGTGTGAGGTGTTTGGATATATGTGTACATGTAAAGTAGGTGTGTGTGAGGTGTTTGGATATATGTGTATATGTAAAGTAGATGTGTGTGAGATGTTTGGATATTTGTGTATATGTAAAGTAGGTGTGTGTGAGGTGTTTGTATATATGGGTATATGTAAAGTAGGTGTGTGTGAGGTGTTTGTATATATGGGTATATGTAAAGTAGGTGTGTGTGAGGTGTTTGTATATATGGGTATATGTAAAGTAGGTTTTTGGATATATGGGTATATGTAAAGTAGGTGTGTGTGAGGTGTTTGGATATATGTGTATTTGTAAAGTAGATGTGTGTGAGATGTTTGGATATATGTGTATTTGTAAAGTAGATGTGTGTGAGATGTTTGGATATTTGTGTATATGTAAAGTAGGTGTGTGTGAGGTGTTTGTATATATGGGTATATGTAAAGTAGGTGTGTTTGAGGTGTTTGGATATATGTGTATATGTAAAGTAGGTGTGTGTGAGGTGTTTGTATATATGTGTATATGTAAAGTATTTGTTTGTTAGGTGTTTGTATATATGTTTATTTGTAAAGTAGGTGTCTGTGAGGTGTTTGTTTATTTGTGTATATGTAAAGTAGGTGTGTGTGAGGTGTTTGTATATATGTGTATATGTAAAGTAGGTGTGTGTGTGAGGTGTTTGGATATTTGTATTTATGTAAAGTAGGTGTGTGTGAGGTGTTTGTATATATGTGTATATGTAAAGTAGGTGTGTTTGTATATATGTGAAGTAGGCGTGTGTGTTTATGAATTGTGTTTATGTTTGCGTGATTGTCTGGCTCCTAAAAAAAAATTCTGGCTCCTAAAATCAAATTAAATTTGTCAAGCCCTGCATTATTAGCGCTAAATTGTAGGTTTCCAGACAGGTATATACAATAATGTGAGAACAAATTACAGCAAAGTGTAAGGGCTTAGTCTTCAATTACAAGTTGTAGTAAGTGGTAAACAAAGAAGTGACACAAACGGCATAGAAGAGATCTCTTTTTTTAATTATACAACCCATGTTGCTGTAGGTGGGGCTTTCTGGTAGCAGAAGTGTCAATAAATACTCCTTAGAGCAGGGCTCGACAAACCCCAGGCGCCAGGTCGCCATGGCGACCAGGAAATGAGACCTGGCGCCTGGGTGAAATTACTCTCCCTGTCCCCTTGCCGCTGCCATCCGATTTTTTTTTTTAATTATTTCGTAGCGCGAGGGGGTAAAGTCTGTGCTGATGGCACAGACTGCAAGCTCCGCCCCCTCGCGCAACGCGTGTCTGAGTGCCGGGTGTCGTCACGTGACATCCTGGCACTCAGCAGGCCAATGAATGAAGACATGCTGCAGCGTTAAGAAGAAACCAAGAAAAGACTGTGTGAGGTGGGTGTGTGTTTGTATATATGTAAGTATGTAAAGTAGGTGTGTGTGGGGTGTTGTGTTTGGATATATGGGTATATGTAAAGTAGGTGTGTGTGTGAGGTGTTTGTATATATGTAAGTATGTAAAGTAGGTGTGTGTGGGGTGTTGTGTTTGGATATATGGGTATATGTAAAGTAGGTGTGTGTGTGAGGTGTTTGTATATATGCAAGTATGTAAAGTAGGTGTGTGTGGGGTGTTGTGTTTGGATATATGGGTATATGTAAAGTAGGTGTGTGTTTGAGGTGTTTGGATATATGGGTATATGTAAAGTAGGTGTGTGTGAGGTGTTTGTATATATGGGTATATGTAAAGTAGGTGTGTGTGAGGTGTTTGGATATATGTGTATATGTAAAGTAGGTGTGTGTGAGGTGTTTGGTATATGTGTATATGTAAAGTAGGTGTGTGTGAGGTGTTTGTATATATGCAAGTATGTAAAGTAGGTGTGTGTGTGTGTGTGAGGTGTTTGGATATATGGGTATATGTAAAGTAGGTGTGTGTGTGAGGTGTTTGTATATATGTAAGTATGTAAAGTAGGTGTGTGTGGGGTGTTGTGTTTGGATATATGGGTATATGTAAAGTAGGTGTGTGTGTGAGGTGTTTGTATATATGTAAGTATGTAAAGTAGGTGTGTGTGTGTGTGTGAGGTGTTTGTATATATGGGTATATGTAAAGTAGGTGTGTGTGTGAGGTGTTTGTATATATGCAAGTATGTAAAGTAGGTGTGTGTAAGGTGTTTGTATATATGGGGATATGTAAAGTAGGTGTGTGTGAGGTGTTTGTATATATGGGGATATGTAAAGTAGGTGTGTGTGTGAGGTGTTTGGATATATGGGTATATGTAAAGTAGGTGTGTGAGGTGTTTGTATAAATGTGTATATGTAAAGTAGGTGTGTGTGTGAGGTGTTTGTATATATGTGTATATGTAAAGTAGGTGTGTGTGTGAGGTGTTTGTATATATGTGTATATGTAAAGTAGGTGTGTGTGTGTGTATATATGTGAAGTAGGCGTGTGTGTTTATAAATTGCGTGTATGCTTGCGCGATTGTCTGGCTCCTACATTTTTTTGCTGGCTCCTAAAATCGAATTAGATTTGTCAAGCCCTGCCTTAGAGGACTACTTATTTTCATTAAAACGGAGTAAAATTTCACAGTCAGCAAGTTAAAGGAAAATTATACCTTTTTTATATGCAATTTTTTTTTTATAAAAATCATGATACACCGTTTTAATGATTCTATATTACACTTGTCAGTGGTGGCGAACCACAACTGGCATGCCGAGTCCTCAGTTGTGGCACACGACCAGGTTCACCTCACACCCCTTGTCTGCTCCGTCTGAGAGGAGCAGTCATCAGTGGGTAAAAGACGGGCACCGCCGATCATCTGCTTCTTCTCCCGATAATCAGGCACATGCGAGCTATGTGGAGAAGCGTTCAAGTCGGAAAGCAATTAGCCGTTTGCTTTCTGACTTGAACGCCTCTCCAAATAGCAAGGTGGAGCCAAGGAGAACTATCCTGGTTTGCTAATTTTGTTTGCCAGCTGGTCAGTCACGGTGTGACAAGGTGTGACAAGTGGTAACTACAAGGTAGTGATGGGTATGATGGGTTCTACACATCCGAAACTGGTATCATCAGTATGTATTTGGGTGGACTAGCAAAAACATGAAAGCTACAGCCAACATCAGCAAAACCTCAGGCGCCTCAGTAAGTATACCAACCAAAATGCTGATCCATATGCCAATGTTCTTCCTTAATTCCTGGCAGACAAGTAAGTAAGCTGCATTTAAACTGTTGGGCCACGTGATGTAGCAATACTCCCCTACACACATAGTACATGTTCAATAGCAAATTGTAATGATAAATCCAGCCACAGACAGAATACACCAATGTCCTTTGGAACAAGCGCAATGGGAACCAAAGTCAACAAGGTCAAATTACATGTAGTGTACAACAAGGCCAACATTTACATGTGTGTTATCCATCACTCCTGATTATTATAGCGCAGTGTCACAGGTTATGTGTTATTTGGTCTCAACATGGATTTCAAATATCTTTATCAGCCCAAATGTTGAATGAATCCTTAAAGGGAACCCTTCAACTTAAATATGCAGCTAACTCTCTAATTGCTGACCCAGATAATTTGCATTCTAATAAACATGCAAGAGAATGTAAATACGTTCATGGAAGCTGATTCATTGACTGAGAAGAGCAGCTGGGGTGGTCTTGTTTGACCAATGTGCAGCGCTGCAAAACAGAATAGTGCTCGATTAATAATAAACAATAGTCTTATTCACTAATATTACTAAAACTCACAGACATAGAAACAAGTACAAAATGCTGTTTTATTCTAATTAGACCACAGTCTCAACTGGCTAATTAAATAACCCTTAATTTGTCATTCTCATTAATATACCTGGTTCCTAGCACTTTATTTACTCCTTTTTTCCTCCCTCTTTTTTATGAAGCTATTAATACAATTATATATTGTAATCCTTCTTTTTGGTTTTGCTATCAATTCTGTTGGGTTACGCCCTAACCTTGTATGCAGCAACATGTCGTTTGTATAGCTTGCTTTGCTTTTAGTTGTCCACTGATTTGAGGGGAGATACGGAGCTGATAGGAGTCACTCTTGTCTCTCTTGTATTTACTCTATTAAACATGTTGACACCGAGCAAATAAATAACAATAAAAAAAAATATAGAGCTGTACAAGCGAGTTACACATATTTACACACCTGCATGTTAATAGAGATGTTTAAAAAGGTATGGTGCTTTTCACAGAAAAAATGGTTGTGTACTAAGTCTCTTTATTCATTATGGGTGCTTTCTGATGGAGAGCTACTCAAATATACCTAGCTGGGGAACCAAATACAGGACATGGTCCTTTAGCAGCACCAACAACATCCCTCCTGTAGCTCTTTGCTATTTAAAGTGCAACATTTGCAGCATTTGATGTTTGCTTGTGTGGGGTTTTTTTTTCTGAAGCTGGATATATTCAGCATGGCCTCTGTATTTTCTTAATTTAAGTGAGTCAGCCAGCAGTGATGTTAATGTAGCAGATCTCTCCCACTCACTCTGTGCAAGAATGTGTTACTATCGGTACATTGCAGCTCTACTGTACTGTGAGTTCCCCTCCAATTTGCAAACACTTCGTTGTTTCCCCCGGTATAATCAATAGTATTTCACTGTATCTCCTCACAATGTCTGTAATTTACAATAATTTGAGCTGATTCATTTGAATGCTGTACAAAAGGTTGAGTCCTACGCAGCATTGAATTAGGAATTCAGAGGCACAATAGCGTATCTTTAGAAGTGTGCTTACTGAAACAGCCTCAGGTAGAGCGGAATCTCATCCCAAAAGCACTGGAAGAACATGTTTATCTTGCAAACAAATACACCTACATAATTAATGAATTTGGTCCGGAGGAAACAATTCCCTTTGTTATTTTGTGCTTGTGTCTGGTTTGGATCCAAGAATGACAATGATAATCTAAAAAAGGTAAATACTACTTAACAAAATAATGTTCTAATACAAAACACAAAAGTTAAAACTGTTTGGAGGCTCTTTAAAATGATTCCCATATCACCCCATGTGTCACCAAAAAGACATTTTTTCTTGCTCTACTTGAGTCACATGCTCATTCCACCTCCCCCTTTAAACTAAAAGCTGCTTAAATCATCTCACTTTACAAAAAGGGAGATGTCTTCTCTTACAGTGTTTCACCTATATGAAAAAGCCTTCCTTATGCCAACAAAGGCTCCACTTGTCTAAAATCGTGGTAAAAGACTGTCTACTTGTTCCTAACAACAGAGTTTGCCTGTTAATAGAGTATAACCTTTTACACGTGTATATTTTTTTTATGATTATACTTGTCTATCCCTGTTGTGTAGATTTACAAGTTACTTGTACAGATATGTATGAACTGTTTTTTAAATGTACACTCCCCAGGGCGTATTTGAAGGAGAGAACATGCAAGGTATTCATCATAGGAATACAGCTTAGAAATAAAAAAATAATTCACATGTATATAAACATACACACATTAAACAACTTAAAAATGAAAAAAAAAATCATCGATGTGCCCTTTGCCCAAACAAAACCGTAAATAAGAATTTATCACATGCAGTATTTTGGACATAAGTAAACATAGCCTCAATAATTGTATTACACATTGTAGGTTGCATTACATTGTACACAGTTATTCCGAATCCTCGGCTACCAACAGCACAAATAAATTAGATGTCTTCATAGTCCTTTGTGTTTTATTTGTTTTCAACCTGCATCATCATTAGAAAAACAACCTTTACTTCACTACGGTTTTTTAATTGCACACTAAACAGCTGTGTCTTCTTATTATGCTATACAAGCACCTTGTAGGAGAGGCCTGCAATTTTCATGAACAACCTGTTTACACTTTGCCGGCAATATTGTCTCAATGTGTGTGGTTATAATATTTTTAACTTGTCAGACTGGTGCTTGTATCAACCACCAAAATAACACAATTCTGTTTAAAAAACGTTTCTTATAGAATAGTTCTCAAATACAAAGAGCAGGCAATATCATAATTAATAGAACTGCACTGCAAAGTGTCGGGAGTTCTATAAAAAAAAAAAAAAAAAGGCGTGATGCCGTTTGTTATGTATAACGGCGATTGTGCCCTTTTTTATAACTCCCGATACTTTGCAGTCCGCCAATAATCAGGAACTTTTTTTTTTCTTTTACATTGGCTACGAAGGCGCACTGAGCACCATTACAACCCGGTAACACCATTGTGGCGCAGCGAACGCAGACTCCCGAAATTTGTTGGGAGTCTGCTTTTTACATAGGCGCACACGCCGATAGCACCACTCTTTGTGATTAGACATACCTCAGCTGTGGCGGAGTTCAGCTTTGAACCCATACAATACACTGTGTTAGATCAGCTAGGGTAATGAGATAACAGAACGAGAGAGTCAAGGAATTACATTTCCCATGATGCCCCTGATCATGATATCTGTAAGTGTCAAAGATCAGCCATGACTAGTAGAAAGGAGCTAGTCAGTCAGAATGTTCATATAATATAAATCAATGGCTATACACATACACATACACATCATTAGAAGATTAGCACTGTGGGCAGTACATGGGTAAGCAATGCTTTATTTAAAAAAACCAACATAAAAACATAATCCACAGAAACACTAGTTAAGTGAGTATTTTATAACAATGACAATATAATGTGTTAGTAGTGGTTTCCTCCCATTTGATTTTCATAGCAGAAAGTAGGGTTGCCATCTGGCCGGTATTTTAGCGGCAGGCCGGTACAAAAAATGGCTTGCTGCCAGTGTTAAGTCTATGGAGGCAATAGCAAGGCAGGTATTTTTTTGTGGAAATGTGGCAACCCTAGCAGCAAGTCAGCATGCTTTAATCTATGTTTCTTTTTTGTAGCACTTAATAATTTAAGTTAGGAAGGGTCCACGCATTTCATCTCAAAGTATATAAAATAAAGCCACCGTCTATTTTTTTTTTTGTCTAGAACATGTATTCATTTTTCATAGCTGAGAAAACACAAAACGGAAGACAGGAAGTAAACCATCACAGATGTGCAGCTCCAATTCCATAATCTACAACCGCATGGCTTCAAAAATAAAGCGTATACAGACCTACCACTGTGTAGGAGATAAAAGTGTGTTCAACACTAGTCCGCTACACTATTATTAAAGCACGATTATTAGCTTTTTACATTCCGCATAAATTGAACTTATGCAAAATATATATTATAAGCACATATTGGTCACATTAAGTGTAGTGCTAGGTCATGTAAAACAATCTTCTTGCAAAACGCAAACGCACCAGATTCCTTTTAAGAGTTTTATTTATCCGGAATGGAATCTCAGCATGTAGGGACTCATTTTATTTCTGTAAGCACCACACCTTCATACATTACATGGTTATTTATTTTCCTTAGTCTCCCAGGATGATATATGCATTGTGCTAGCAGAGCTGCTAGAAAAAGTATAGAGCTGGAGTTAATATGCCAGGAAAATGACACCTGCCAGTCAGTCATTCCTACACATACAGTTCTATGTCTCAGGCATACAAGAGAACGGAGTGTATGTAGTATATGTGTTTTACCTTAGGAATTAGGAGGTATAAACAGAGAGCATAGAAGCAGGCAGTCATCAGGGGGATACAACTATTACACTTGTAAGGGGCCTAACTGTCCTACGTTGCACTGCCTGCCAGTCTCCCTCTGTTTTTTGTTATCTGCCTTTTGTCTCTGTTATAGGCACAATCCCCCTAATGTCGCTCTCACCACCATCCCCACAATCCCCCCAGTGCTATCTTCACTATCCCCCAGTGCCCTCTCACCACATCCCCAAAATCCTCCCAGACTACTTCTCACCAGCATCCCCCCAGTTTCCCTCTCACCACCATCCCCACAATCCCCCCAGTGCTATCTTCACTATCCCCCAGTGCCCTCTCATCACATCCCCCAAATCCTCCCACACTACTTCTCACCAGCATCCCCCAGTGTCCCTCTCACCCCCATCCCCACAATCCCCCCAGTGCTATCTTCACTATCCCCCAGTGCCCTCTCACCACATCCCCAAAATCCTCCCAGTGTCCTTCTCACCACCATCTCTTCAGTCTCCCTCTCATTGCCCTCCCCAGTGATCTTTGTATATATTTATGTATGTATTTGGGGGGGGGGGGGGGGGGGGTTGCAGAGGTTTTCATAGTCTCCTCTGAAAGTACTATTACCCATTACTGTGGAAACAAACTCTGTTGCACTCTGCTGTTTCAAGTGCTTCAAATGCACTAAACTGTTTTCTAAACGATTTACAAGTCAGAATAAAATTTGAGTAATGCAATGGCTTTGATTCTTGTAAAAGTTGTGATGGTATCACTGACGTCATCGCAGGCATTAGAAATCCATGTTCATCATCTGAATAGCAAGATTTCTAGTGGCTTCTAATGGCTAGCAGGGTTTCTTCAGACATTAATCCACTTTAAAACCAGTGGTTTTAGCTTAACCATTTATCTTTTTCCTTTAAAACAGAGACTTCTAAGACATTTTTTGCTTGCACATTCTAAAAGAGCAGAAATATGGGTTTATTGGGAGGAGTATGCTATGCATTTATACTTACATAGTGTGGTCGTTCAAGGTCAGCCATTCCCACATTCTATTTATATTGATTAAGAGGAATATTATTAGAAAATAAAGATTAAACCTGTTGAAACCAGGTATCGGAGAAAAAAGGGAGAAAAGGTTATGATGACCACACGTATGCTTATCCAGAAGAAGAGGAAAGGAAAATTTCTCCTGTGGATTACTTCTGTTATTATAATTTTCTTGCTCTACGACAAATAAAAACAAAACGAAACAATGGACGTAACAATTTGATGATATGTGCTCTCAGCAGGGGGGAAGGGGGAGCAGGGAATCTCAGCCTTTATTTATACAACCACCAGATGGCTCAGCAAGACATTAATGCACTAGCAATAAGATTAAATCTAATCCACGCACCATAATTATTGGTGGAAAAATGCAAAAAAAGGAGTTGTGTCAAAATACCAAATAAATAGAATGTAAACCAACATGATCAAACTAAAATAATTTAATGGAATAATAAGAATAGATAGTTTTTAACTAATCTTTACTTATCTTACAAGGACTGGAAGGGTAACAGTTAACTGAACGCATCATTTCTACACAGATGAATATCTCCTAAACAATAGGATGGGCAACAGAGGAAGCCATGCTGGCATATCAGCTAGCCGTGCAAGTGACAGCATGCCAAGCTGTTTATTAAAAGTTACACTTTACCAATTTGGGGCATTTTTCAAGAGTTTTTTTCCCTGCAGATTTAACAAGGTTTACATAATTGGTAGATATATAGACTTATTTATAGCCATTTCTGTATCTGCTATATTTAGTAGTAAAAAACAAAACAAATAAAAGGTATAATCCACATTTGTTCTGAGAGAAATCAACTAATTAAGGTAGATTTCTTCCTTGATTAATTAATTGGATCATTTTAGACACGTATGCATTCTACATTCTTCAAGGGAGCATGTAAAAAAAAAGTTTTTGGGTCCATCAATAAAACCCAAAACAACCGGCTGACCTGATATTCCTACCTATTCACCTGCTTAAAAAAAAAAAACTTTCAGATGTGTGCTACGTACCGGCTGCTGCGTGATACATGTATGCACACATTGCAAGTATTGCTATCATTTGACATACTTAGATTTTGTGGCTGTGAAGCACTGTAAAAGTTGCCTTTTTCCCCTCCAAGATTTTAGTAAAATGCTGGAGAGCTAGGATATTTGTGAGTGTATGTAACCTATTTAGAATACAGATATTTAAATGTGAAATTAATATATATACTTTTAAAAAGTATGGTAAAGGTAAAGAGTAAGAGTGATACTGTGGTAATATGGAGTCTGTTACAAACTGATTTGCAGGGATTCAAGAGCTCTCATAGCTTGTAAATGACACTGACCAGAGGTCAGTAACAATCTATTTATATATTAGGCCTTTACCTCTGCAGCAATGTTATACTGCTGGATTTATTAGAAGGCTTACCGGTGCCTTCAGGTCTCAATTACTTCAGCCATAAGCATGTATAAATCACCATCTAAATGTCAAATTAGTTGTAAAAAGAAAAAAAGTGATAAAGCATTAAATGTGGAAGCGGTCAACATTTGTAAACCCTTAGATTTAGGAAAAGGAGGAATGCAAATATTGTAGATTCTCAACACCTCAGGCATCATAAGCACTACTGTCATCACTCCTCTCCCAAGGTGGCAGCATTTGACAGAATAGCTGTGCTTCTATATTATATAACATTAGGCCGTGCACAGTTCTATGATTATTAAAATGTATTGGTGTAGCAGCATCAGTTTGCACAATACTTGATGAAGGAAACTGTATTACCAATGCAACATTATAGCCACAGAAAATGGATATTTAAAAAGGTCCTGGTCACAAGTTTACAACATACTATGTTATTTGAGCATTATACACCATACTTGCTAACTTTGATGGTGCCACTTATTTTTCCACTTGAAAAGTGAAAATGTCCAACATGGTCATGGTATGAGCATGTACTATTAACATCATCAGTTTATCTTCAGACCAGCAGTCATCAGCAGTCAGACCAGCAGTCCTTTTCTGGCAAGCATGGATGCTGATTCTCTTTTCTCTATGTGCCAGCACTCACTTGCTATAGATTATACATTTCTCAGTACAATTGGAAAGCTCCGTCCCCTCACACTCTGACTGTGTTGGAGCACCGGGTGTCAGTGACATCCCGGGGCAAACTTTGTTGGAGCGGCTCCCGCTGCCCCTCTCAGGCGGGCCTCACCTCTCTGGCTGCCGTGCTGCATGTTGGATGCCCGTGGTTTATATTATTATATATAATAACAAAATTCAGATGAATTGATACAGTTGCATGGTTTAAAGACTCTCATTTACATTCAGAGAGCATTGTGAAGCTCTCACATTTTCAATTTCTGATTATTCCTGTATTCCTGAGCAGTTTCTTTGTATCCAAGTTGAATGACAAGATCTCACCTAGTTGTATTATCCATCTCATAGCACATATGATATGGCAAGAGAATGCTTAAGATTAGGGTTTCATTTTCCATTCTTCAACACTACATTGTTCTTATATTGATTTTTCTTTTTTTTAATCAAGATTTTGAATTATTCCATTTGAGTGCAAGAAATGAAACATAAGTGGAGCCAAAAAAAAAAATGAAAGTAGAAGAATTCAATTCATACAGAAGACAATTGTGTATATCATCTGCCAGACCTTTCACATGTATTTATATTCCTTTATAAAATAATGAATCCGTTTTCACTATTCTAATGATAGTTTCAATAAAAGAGGTCTAAGCTAATCTCATCTCTTCAGGTCAATTTAACATTTCTGGAGCTATAGAATTACGTTTCAGAGTGTAAACATATGGCATTTTGATGGTGTGCAGATGTAGCCATTTTTTAGAGCTTCCACACATTTTAGTGCCTTATATTGTGTTGTTCCATCTGAATGTTAAGCTTACCAAATAAAATAAAAATCAAAGATAATGTACAAAGGACAAAAAGATCCAAAAGTGCCGCAATCGCCATTGAAACCAGTGGATGCATTCAATTGACTGAAGTTTAACAACTGTAGTACCAGGTCAACAAAGAAACAACCTATTTGGAGAGCTGGAGAAAATAGGTGTACAGCAGATTATTATTATTATATATGCCTTAGATTATAACACACCATTTACTAGTGCTATCAGTCACTTGAAGCACTAGCTGAGATCATTCACCAAATACCGTATTTGCTCGATTATAAGACTAAAAGCCTGAATATAAGACTAACCTATAGGAAAAAAGTTCAACTTGTATATATTCACATCAGGGCCGTCTTTAATAGTGATTGGACCCTGGGCAAGCATTTGCTTGGGCCCCCTGGACCCTGCCCCCTCCCCTGCATGCAATCCCGCCATCCATCGCAATGTTACCCCCCCCCCCCCACACACACACACACATATGCCATAATTGTTGTGCCATTCAGATGCCAGTAATATTGTCCCTTTCAGATGCCAGTAATATTGTGCCATTCAGAGCGCAGTATTATTGTGCCAGTCAGAGCCCAGTAATATTGTGCCATTCAGAGCCCAGTAATATTGTGCCAGTCAGAGCCCATGAATATTGTGCCAGTCAGAGCCCAGGAATATTGTGCCAGTCAGAGCCCAGGAATATTGTGCCAGTCAGAGCCCAGGAATATTGTGCCAGGCAGATACCAGGAATATTGTGAAATTCAGACCCCAGTAATACTGTGCCAGTCAGATGCCTGTAATATTGTGCCAGTCAGATGCCTGCAATATTGTGCCATTCAGAGCCCAGTAATAATGTGCCAGTCAGATGCCTGCAATATTGTGCCAGTCAGATGCCTGCAATATTGGGCCAGTCAGATGCCTGCAATATTGGGCCAGTCAGAGCCCAGTAATAATGTGCCAGTCAGATACCAGTCAGATACCAGTAATATTGTGCCAGTCAGATACTAGTAATATTGTGCCAGTCAGATACCAGGAATATTGTGCCTGTCAGAACCCAGGAATATTGTGCCAGTCAGATGCCTGTAATATTATGCCAGTCAGATGCCTGTAATAGTGTGCCAGTCAGAGGCCAGGAATATTGTGCCAGTCAGATGCCTGTAATATTGTGCCAGTCAGATGCCTGTAATATTAGTGTGCCAGCCAGAGCCCAGTAATATTGTGCCAGCCAGATGCCCAGGAATATAGTGCCACTCAGAGCCCAGTAATATTGTGCCAGCCAGATCCCAGTAATATTGTGCCAGCCAGATGCCCAGTAATATAGTGCCAGTCAGCCCCCTCCCTCTCCCTGTCTCTCTGCCCCCTCCCTCTCCCTGTCTCTCTGCCCCCTCCCTCCCCCTCACCTGTAACTCGCTCCCTATTATGACGGACAGCTGGTCCGTCATAATAGACTGCCGTGTCGGGCAGCATGGAGGATGTCTGAACGTATAGTGCAGACATCCCCCAGCTACCCGATTCTCCCTGGTGGCTAGCGGGGCAGTGGAGGATGTCTGCGCGATGAAAGCAGACCTCCCCTGCTGCCGCCCGGCACGACCGACGGGACTTTTATGACGAAGCCGGAAGTACCCGGCTTCATCATAGAAGTCCCGGCGGTCGTGCCGGGCGGCAGCAGGGGGAGTCTGCGCTCATCGTCATCAATTTGAGGTCAGATTATAAGACGACCTCGATTATAAGACGAGGGATATTTTTCAGAAATTTCTTTATGAAAAAAACCTCGTCTTATAATCGAGCAAATACGGTAGTACTCCTAAATTATTTCTACTTGTAGTTAATTCCCATAAGAATATTCACTCCCAACCCCAAGAATCAGCTTTTACTGTATTTTCTTCATTTCTCAGAACAATATTGGTACTCCTTTTCCACTCGTGAAGAAGCCTTCAGGCGAAACGTGTCTCAACCAGTTGGCACAACGTTTAAAACAGTACCATCTTAAAGATACATCTCCTTGTGTAGTTGGTCCTCAGTTTGCATCAGAAATCTTATATAGCAATAGTTTTAATTGACTGAGATACTGTGTATTAGATTTCACAACCATTCTAAAAGAAAATTACATAACTAGGAGAAATGTATGCTAAAATAGGTCAAACCTAACACGATAACTTCTAAAAAGTCCTATGTGAGGATGCTTAAAATAGATACATTCTGTAGAATCACTGTTCAACTACTTTGTTCTGAGTAAAATACAGAATGTGGCTTTTAAGAATGAGTCCTTTAAAATAGTTTTTGTTTAATTCTGGTAAGATGGCCGAGTTGCTGCTGGTCCTAAACACTTACACTTTCCCAATAACACCACTTACAGTTGACTGTGGAATATATAGCAGGGATGACATTTCACAAACTGACTTATTGCAAAGGTGGCATCCTATCACAGTACCACACTTGAATTCACTGAGCTCCTCAGAATGACCCATATTTTTTTCACACATTTTTGTAAATGCAGACTGCATGGCTAGGTGTTTGCTTTTATACACCTGTGGCAATGGGTCTGGATTGAAATACCTGAATTCAATAATTAAGTGATGTGTCCCAATACTTTTGTCCATATAGTGTACTTGTCACAGATCAAGTAAATTATAAATGTCTCCCTGAATGGTGTTGTTCAATACATGTACCACTGCAAAAAGTGGCACAATTATTATTTTCGTATACGGGTTTCACAATGTATATATATCACCTAGTACATATTACATATCTCTTTTTAGTCATTCTTTATTTACTGTATGTCTGGTGTTTGCAATTTGTACACCCCATGCTAGTGATGCTACTAGAAAAACACAGTAACAGGTGAGATTATGACAACTATAATTCAACAATAGTTGCAACGCCGTTGTGTCTATGCTACCGGAGGAAAATCAAGCGGTTGTAGCTCTAGTTATGTTGTTCAGTTCTTTAGCGTGTTATAATTTTACCAAGAAGGCAATATGTAGCTATGTTAAAATGCTTGTGAAATGCTGTGATAAGGGACAATAGGCTCAATAAAAGGAAAGAGGATTAAGTACAAGCTCGTTCTGTAGCCTTAGAACTAGTTAGACATGGTCCTGGATCAGTTATGTCAGCTGATGGCAAATCAGATTGAGTGCTGCTCTTTTTAATGCCAATAATGGCTGAAATATGACATTCAAGCATATTCAGGGGAAGGCCTCATGCTACTGGACAGCAGGATAAAAAAGGCAGTCTGACAGAATGAGTATGTAAGATTTCTATAGATAATGGGTGCACTTTGAGAGAAACTGGATGTTAAAAAGCAATCTGGATAATTAATACAAAAATCTTTTAAAAACTAGCACTGATAGCAGTTCTACCAAAGCCCTTATTACACTTTCTTTTGTTCCTTAAAATATCAAATGTCTAGTACAGGGATAATGACATAATTCATGTGTCATAATGTATAAAATCAACTTAGGCACTTAAAAGCAATTCATTGGACGCTTTTAATGCATTAATATTAGCACAATTTAAAAGGATGGCACTGTCCCGCAGATGAGTCAGAACTTTATTGCGAGCGCTAAATAGCTGGTGCATGTCATATAAAAAGAGACAAACATTTAACAGATGAAGACATACCACATTGTGACTTGCAGCCTAGTCGCCTGAAAAGGGCGGCAATTAACCACAGATCATAAAACCTGTTGCCTATTGTAATTTTTTTAAAAACAAAATGGATTCAGTTGTGTATGAAAAATGTATTATATAAAGAGAAGGACATAATTTAACAGTGACGGGAATAAATATTAAGGGGTAATGCTAGGGTACTAGTTGTAATTCCTTCAACTTCAGGAATGCTGGGGCTGTACATAAAGCAGTTCTGAAGAACAAATGGGAATAATATGTATAAGGTTTCCTTTTTTGGCTTGCTGCAAGTAAAAAAAATGAAGGCAACAAAAAGACATTTATATTGCCTTTTAGAATACCATCATATTTCTCCTGTGTTAAATATTTTTGGACACTCCTGTGCCCAGTAATTTAGTCAGAGCCATCTGGGCAAACTAAATGGACCAGTTGGTTCTCGTTTGTTATCACAATCTATGCTGCTAGGTAATCATTTGGATTTGTGCAGAAAGTAGAGACAGCTGGCATTAGGTGATAGGAATGCCTTTCCTCTCAAAATCACACAAATTAAGCATGATCTTATATTTTGCTACTGGGGGAGAAAGTTGTCACACCTGAATTTTTTATGAGGAAGGCAAAATTTCATGCAAAACTTTTAGGGTACAAAGCCTACCACATCAAGCACAGTAGCATCTGTATATTTTCCAGGGAATATCAGTAAATAAAAATAAAAAAAATAGTGAGCTCTCAATACAACTATTCACATTCTCATTGTGCATAAAAAAGAAGTAAAGAAAGGCCTTGCTCAATCATTAAGCCTATCTATGGCGAATTTTGAACAACTACTAAATGCACCTTGAAAATAGGTGTGTTTGAGAGCTGAAACCAGTTGGATCAATAAACATTTTTTGAACTTCATCTGAAGGATTTGTATTTGTCATTTTCTACAAAGGTACAGATCTACTGAAAGGTAATATACCCTTTTTTTTTTATAAACACTTGGAGTAGATACAATTGTAACACTCATTTATATCGTTACTGAGAAGTCCCACCAGAGTCTGACTTGGTGAGCGTTTTCGTTCTTTCAAAATGGATAAATTTTTAATGGTGATGAAGTGAAAAGAGATGAAAAGCGAGCTCAGTGGACATTATTATTTATTGTAAAGAAATTCTCTATGAGAATTAAAAGGTGTACAGACTAATTCTAAAAAAAAAAAAACTAAATAAAAATTAAAACTTCATCCACTGAAATACAAACTATAATGCTGCCATTACATGTGTATTATAAATAGCTTACCCAGTGTAGAAAACAAAACCTTTAGAGTTTTTGGAGTCTGTTTTGCATTTAGTGGCTATAATTCTTACAACAAACAAGATGAAAATAATTTACTGAGTAGTAAGTCACAGAAAACAAAAACACACTGCGAATAAAATAATAAAATATAATTAAAACAAAAATGAGAACCATATCAATTAAAGCACGATACAGTTAAGTGTTTGTTTAAATGCCATGTTATAAATCATTTAATTTTAGTGATGCTGACAGGTTTATAATGGATGGTGCTGTAAGGCATCGCCAGTGTTTTGGCTGCCATATGGTACTGTTTGGAACATCTCTGACCTGTAACTGAAGTAAAAATAAATGGCAGCTGCAACAATGCAAACAAGGTCTGTTTCTTCGGGACACAGTGCTTTAACCTTAGAGTCCCATTAAAGTCATACTCCAGTCACCAAATGTACTCTACTGCATAAGATTTTTTATTTCTTTTTTTAAATGAAAAATCATAACTTCTTTAAATTTATGGGATCGAAGGATCACTCGATGGGTGTACAAACAACCATTGGCTATAGGGTTGCCTCCATCCAATTACTTTTTTTAGCTATACTCATTGCGGTACATAAGTACTCACTGTGATATTAAAATAAATTCTGGTAATGGCTAGGAAGAATCACGCAAGGAAGCTGTATTTGTCGGTTTTTGAGATGTCAACACTGAGCAGGAGTTCTTTGTTTTGTTTTTATATATTTATATTCATTACATTTTATTGCTGACTCTGCAATGTTTGTGTGTTTTTGAATATTTTAGTGGTGAAGTAATTTACACTTTTATATTGGAGATACGAAATCTCTAGAGCACTAGAGACGCTGGCGGAGCAATATGAAAACAATGGGGGTAAATAGCGGATTAGGCTTACAGGACAGTGTGCAGCCCTGTGGAGCTGAGGCGTGAATCACATTAGGTTACTCAAGGTGAGCCTTACATCATGCTTTATATACAAGCCTAGAAAAATAGTACTTTCCCACTTAGATTTAGACTACGTTCCTCCAAGCAGGACTTCTCTTGCCTCTAATTCGAGTTTGCCATAATGTATATGTTTTTTTTAGTGCGTAATGAGAATGCCCTCTATTGAATTTAAAAAACAATGGACACCCCCTGCAGTAATAAAAAGTGACAGCAGGTGACTGGTTCAGCCTGTATGCTTCAAGCTAAATAAAGCGAAGTCATGCTATGATCAGTGGTTTCTAAACAGACGCTACATTTAATTTTTTAATGTTAAGTGGCACTTTAATTATCATATTGGTACATTTGCTATGGACACTCACCACTGGGGCTGTGAAATATCTAAATAAAATTGGTTCTCACGGTATAGCCTCAAAACAAGCCATGGATGTGTTGTCAATGTACGTGGGCTACTATTCTATTTTTAAAAATGATCAATAGTTTTATAGTTTTCCACTATGTTGTGTGCACATGCAGAGGGTGCAAGCCTCTCTTTAATATGATTTCTGATGGAAGCAAACTGGACTGGTTAATTCTGTCTCAGGCATCGTGAGGCTGGTAACCATGATTTGTGCGTACACAATTACAAAATCCACAGATGATACAACCTGGATTACTTCCATCAGAAATAAAAATTGCTTTAAACAAGCTGCCAATGCACTGTACAAGTGCACACAACATTATAGGTTCTCTCCTCTCAAAATGACTAATGCACCCTTAAATGTATGGGGTTCAAGGAACACACTATGGAGATTTAAACAAACAATCACTGGGTTTTTGCATTTCCTTAATCGGATATCTGTGTGTTAAACAGCAAATGGTTTAAGTGGACATGTGTTCCTTTATGTGCCATGTCTGCATGATCTTTAAAAAAAAAAAAAAGAAGACAAATCTGTATCTGAATACAATGACTAAATGCTACAAATCTTCAGTTACCATGGTAACTCGTTTCCCTGCACTTTGCACAAAGACTTTACCTCCAGACACTTTCTGCAAAATTCTCAGTCCTACGCAAATTTTATTCTCTATCAACCCAAATTTTAAAAAGGTTTCAAAAGAAACAGATCTACTTGTGTGGTAAACAAGGCATGAGGATGAACAATATCAGTTCTAGATTAAATAGCCTGATCTCTGAAGCAATAATAGAGTAATCTAGTGTTAAATCAATTTTAAAATGGATAATTCACACACTATTACAATCACTGCATGCCACATATACAACCACTGAATGTCACTTATGGCTCTAGTGGCCTTGCAGTGCATGAAGTAGGCGACACTGATTAGGGGACCCTCTGGGCCACAACACCCAAAATTAAGGGAAGAGGAATCTTTGTTGATTGGTGGATGGGAGTAAGAAACAGAGACTGGTGCAATATCCATGCATGAAAGTGTTGGCAAATGTGCCTCTTTGTTTACATCCCATTATAAATAGCACACAGCAACTGTACCTTATTTTTATTTTAACATCCTAATACACTTATGTACTGGAATTCATTAAAGGGACTGTGGTGCCCAAAAAGCATCTTCCAAATGTTAATACATATTAATGTGCTTTCAAAGTACTTTAAAATGTATGTTTTACATTTTGCATTGCTTAAAAACTTAAAAACTTACAGCTAGATAAAATTGTGAAATTACAGCAGTTTGCAAGAAACCAGGACTGCCCACACTAGCGGAGTAAAAGTGAATTTCCTTTTTTGTTTTGCTGCAGGAACCAATGAGAATAATACCAGTCAAATGAATGGAATTTCCTTTCTCTCTAGTGATGTTATCAGACAATATATTGCACTGTTAAGAGATCCTACTGTGTATGAGAGCAAGGTTATCACATTCCACACAATGTATTCTTTTGCAGCAGCAGAGGAAGTGACTAAATGAAACAAAACTTTATGTGCTCAGTGTCTATATAATCAAGTGCTACTGCACCTGCAGTGGACTTGCAGAGTAATCCCTGGGGAGGGCTTGAGTCAAATATTAAAAATTTGATTAGGCAGAAATCCTGCATCAAATTACACTGTAGAAAAGCCTGTGCAATATACAAGCAGTCCTCTTCATCTTTGACCAACGTGAGTTTGGGGAGTAGACTGTCCCTTTAATAGCCCCCAAGGACTGAAAACATACTTTTATAGCAACCAATAAGCTTTCTATGGCCAAATGTTTTTGACTAGTAGAGTATGATATAGACCATAGGTCACTGCCATTGAGAGAAAACAAGTATGTAATCAGTTTCACCATTAATGCCGAACAAAGGGCCATAACTCAAATATCTCAGTGTGACGGCATCTCTTTCCAATATACATTAAGTTTAACAAAGCAAATAGATGAACTGAAAGCATACTGCAAGGAGACCTAAATGCACTGAACATCTGACCTTGTTTACTCCCAGCAATGATTATACACATACTGTACCAGAGGGAGTTAGCAGGTGCAACTTTTATAGATTTTACTTCCAAAAGATAAATATCATTCCTCACAAGAATATATATAAAAAAAAAAGACAATGCAACTAGTGCAAATCAAATAAATGCAACTACTTATGTGAGTAGAATGGAAAAATATATAAACACTTAAAACTACATATATATTTTTTCCTTTTTATTTTTGTATTCTCTGTTTATTGATTTTTCAAAGCCATAAAGTACAAAAGACACATAAAACATAAAAGACAAAGGGAAAAAAAGGCACTGCATTATCAATGGTAATACAACAATATTATTTAAATTAAAACCCAACTGTATTAGTGATGCAGTTGTGCGGTGATAATCTTTGGAGCACCGTTAAAAGGAAGGAAAAGGTTGGGGTGTGGAAAACAGGACCATCCGGTTAAAAAAAAGGATAGTATTAGAGGGAGAAAACATGAGGAAGGATTACAAACATGGGGAGAGTGGAGAAAAATGTTCCTGCACAGGCAACTAAGTGTCCAAATATCTGGGTTGAAAAGCCATGGGTATGACCAAATAAAACACCATTTGCCCCTTTAAGGGAAACACAGGTGAGGACCCTGGTGTGTGTATAAATGAAAATTGGCAGTAGAACAAAAGTCCAAAAAATGTCACAGTATTTAAAACACATCATTATTTAGCAATTAACATGTTGAATAGAGGTAGAGTGCATATTTGTTAACAGCAGGTTGTAGTGTTAATGGAGTGAGGCAATGGACTTAATTTATTGTTAAGTGTGAGGTAGTATGAGGTGGAGGCAATACATTAAGTGCAAATCCACTAAGGTTTAATTTGTCAGTTGCTGGATTCAAGTGGTCCCTTGACCCTGTTTATGTAAAGAAAGTCCCCCCCAAATATGGGATAATAGTTGAAGAGCAGTATCCTGGGTGTGGGAGTTTTTTTTTAATTTAATAACCTTAAAGGTACTTTCTGGTGCCCAAAATGCATCTTCCAAATGTTAATGTATATTATAGTACATTCAAAGTACTTTACAATGCATATTTTACATTATGCTTAAAATATGAAAATCTTACACTTGAATTTATGAAATTCCAGCAGTTTGCAAGAAACCAGGACTGCCCACACTAGCTGAGTAAAAGTCTAGTTCCTCTTTCTATTTTTTTCCTGCAGGAACGAATGAGAATAATGCCATTCAAATTAATGGAATCTCCTGTTTCTTTAGTGATACCATCAGACAATGGGTTTCACTGGTTAGAAATCCTACGTGTACTGTAGCAGGTATAAAATGTGTCTCCTAATTATGACATCACCTTGTGGTTTCTGCAAATAACCTACTTTCAGTCAGAAAATCAGTAATGACTATATCATGACACAAGGCAATTTCAACAACACGACACACCACAGCACAGACACATTTAAAGCACCTTTTTCTTTAACGTTTAGCGTGAGAGAAATTCCCTGGTCTACACATTGAAAATCATGGTTTTGCCCTTCTAACCACCTGCTTGTGGTCCTTCCATCCTTATTTGTTCTAACTTCAACACATGGTCATGCCTTGTATGCTTATGTCAACAACTTTATGTTGAATAATGTCTAGTGTGCAATCCCCCATTGCACTCCACGGTTTGAAACTATTGATTACTATAAACGTTTTTTTGTGTACCAGGTAAAGGAATGCTCAGCAGTACAACTATGATAATAAAAACTACTTCTGTTCTGCTTTTCAAATACCAGTATACTACAATCATAATCCCTTAGGAACTGATCTCACATGTGATTGTCGTACACAGTTATTGTGAGTAACCTGAACTTGCGCCATAAACTTAAGTTGTTATCAGTACTCTAGCATATCAAACATACAACAAAGAAAGAAAAGAAACACACTATAGCACAAAGACTTCATTACATGAGTAAATGACAATCCTAACAACAGAATGAGTCTAAGTAATGCTAGCACACCAGATGCAGGTTATCTTATTCTGAATAATAGCAAAGAACAGATCTAATCATCTATGTTATGGAGTATGAACATTGTTAATATGACTAGTTCATGCTACTCTCACTTAGAGGTCAGAGATAAAAAGCCAATTCTTACCAAGTGGCGTCACTGTCATTTATCAATTTTTCCGACATTCACATCTGTAACTGCTGCTATGGTGAAATGATAGAAAGTAATTTCCCAATGTCTAGAAAGATCCATCAATTCAAATGAACAGCTGCCCACACCAATTTCCCACCTGGGAATTTCAACAATTGAATTTGTTCTTGTGGCATCTGGTTTTGTACAATGATGGATTCCAACTCACATCATTCTCTTAATTGTGGGCTTGCAGCTTTTAGAATAGGCTTGTCCTCCAGGACTTTACTTTAATAAACAGGGCATAAAAATCATGCTATTTGTTGGGCTACCGGTTCTTAGGTAGTTTAATAATGCATTTCCACTTATAGGATTTATCACTTTATCTGGCCATCCCTAGGAGATCATTTTGTTATTTTTACTTTTTTATTTAGCCCGGATGGTAAAAGACACCATGCAAGACTCAGTATGATTCATATAGGTCAGTGAGCAGGATGCATGTCATGTATAAAGCAACATATTTTTACTTTTTAAATCTTCAGCCATTATGTTGAAGAATATTATTAAAAATACATATTAATTTAAGACTGCTGGATGAGCCTGAAAAATAATAACATAACATATAGGCAGATGTTTTGCTCTGTCTTATCCATAAAAAACAAGTACATAAAAATTTTAAACAATCTCTAGTGTTATTGCCAAATATATAGATTGAAAGACATTACCTGAAATTGTCCTAAGCCTCAACTAAGATGGCTGCACGCAACCGCCCGTTCACAACTGATGTCACATTAAACATGCAATTTGTGGATGTGATATCACCATTTGGCGGTAGGTATATGTGCACACATATGTTAAAATCTCAGTAGTTAATATGGCTATTCCTTTTGCAACCCTTAGAAATATAATATTTTTAAATTATCCATATGATTGCTAGCATTTTGGCAAATGTTTAATTTTTCTTCAAAGGGATACTATGCTATTGTATGACTGGCAAGTCATAATTTTAAGCTATCATTATGTTACACAGCTTAAGAAAAAGGTACTGTTTCCTGTATCAAAGGTTGACTAATGATCACAATTTGATTCTTGCGCAAATTGCTGGAAGCATGACCAGTTTGATGAGGTCAGAATATGTTGACACATATAGAATATTGGATGGATTCTTAATAGGTTTGTCTATATTTTTAAGTAGATTTTCTCAGACAAATCAAATGTACTACCATAAAGGATTAAATAAAATAAAAAAAACACTCAAAAAGCTAGGAGCCATCAGTAATATTTTTAGGGCCCTTATTCTGGCATTTGTGCATTACAGCTATACAGCATGGTCATAGAAACCACCAAAGAAGCCTGTGTAATTACACAACTATGACAATATGTTAATCTTATAGAGACCTCACAGAAATCCTCATTTTCTAAATGTGGCATGTCTTACATTGGCCTACCAGCTGCTCCAGCACAACTGACAGCATCGCTGGGAAGTGAGAGATGTAGCCCATCAAAAACTGTGCAGGATTGGTTTTATGAATAGTTCACATTTCATATGTCCCTGGCTGAACATAGGTGATAAATCTTTAATTTATGCATTCAGACATTAGGGATGGCTTTCAGCAGTCACAAAGGTATGTTGTTGACACCCACTGGGTTCAACGATCATAATCTCTCTTCAAATGAGTTATGGAGAATACGTTTCTCCATATATATATATATATATATATATATATATATATATATATATATATATATAATCTGTGCTGTAAACCTCTGCATATGCATGGTTAGAGTTCAGATATATTATAAGGCATTTTTGGTCAGACAAAGATGGAGGCATGATTCTGTTCACGAGAGTTCTTGTCATTCATGTGCAGTTGCCATTTTGCACACTGGCATGACAGTGCAGGCGACTCATATCGATGAATGATGTTTTAAAACCACATCTGCCTGGACTTTCGAAACACAAACAGGTCCATTATTTTTCATCATTTATAAAGACGTATTATGTAAAATACAATGCACATGCAGCCTTTCAATTTGTTTACTAGCTAGCAGTACATTGTAAAGTATACCTATTGTTATGGTGTTTTGTTTCTTAAAAGCACATATTTCCCTAGAGGGATTTAAGAGATGATTTCACTTGGCCTTTTGAGGATTTCTAGTTTACTGGAAGAACCAATAACAGTTTGTTGTGCTGCCGTGCTTGGGGCTCTTCCAACTTGCAAAGTTTAAGAACCTTGTAGAATAAAGTATTAGTATTAATGATATTGTTTTGTAAACTTTTACAAATAATGTAAGTTTTATACAGTGTTTTATACTGTTTGTAACTTCTGTATACTGAATGTATGTGTAAAATAAGATGTTTTTTGAGCTACCTCAGGTTGTCACGCCTGCAAAATTTGGTACATCTGTCAACTCCACTTACTGGTGAGAAAGAAAAAAGTCACTTCATGAAATATATACAATGAATATTATGAATGTTGAAGAACTAAATGAGGTATCATGTATGGCTCCTGATATAATCAGGTTGTTCTGAGGCCAAATTGTCAAAGTGATTAATGGTTATTTAGACATGGTGAACTATGTACAGTTAGCTATTGGTCTCAAATTTAATGCTGCTCTATTATTACTATTTTGTAATGCTTATCTTTTCACCTGCTGTAGTTTGACATGTTTTGTACACAACAAATAGAAATCAAATAGACCATCAATTCAACACTTGGTCATACAATAGAGACATAGAATGTGTTGGCAGATAAGAACCAGTCGGCCCATCTAGTCTGCCTAATATAAAGTAACTAAATAAAATTAAATGTAAAAAGATCTGAATACTTGTATTAGGCCCTAGCCTTATCTTACATTTAAGACACCCTTAAGCCTACCCCATGCAAACTCCTTCAGTATATAAACCTCTACCACTTCTGCTGGAAGGCTATTCCATACATCTACTACCCTTTCTGTAAAGAAATACTTCCTGAAAAACCTTTGCCCCTTTAATGTAAGGCTATGCCCTCTTGCTGTGGTAGTTTTTCTTCTTTTAAATATAATCTCTTCCTTTACGGTGTGGATTCTCTTTATGTATTATTTAAATGTTTCTATCATACCCCACGTCTTGTCTTTCTCCCAAAGCTATACATGTTAGGATCCTTTAACCTTACTGGGTAAGTTGTATCCTGCAATCCATGCACCAGTTTAGTGGCCCTTCTCTGAACTCTCTCTCCAAATAATATATATCCTTCTGGAGATAGTTTTGAACATTTTTCAAGTCTACCGAAATCATCTGCCATTTGGCGTATCTCTCAATTTTCTGTTGAGTTCAATAACGTGACTTTTAAATAATAATATTTCTCCTGGTCTCCATTTAAGCAGTTCCGGACTGATTATGACTCATTTACAAATATTCTAAATTTCCAAAAAGTCAGTTTTTTTTCTAAAATCTAAAAATGCTGTCCTAATTTCACTCGTCCCAAAAGACACTAGGATGGCATTGAACGTCCATCGTTTAACAGCCCATTGCGGCGCCGAGCGATGAGCTGTGCTCGAATCCCGCTGCAGAGACTTGCAGCAGGATCCTACCTGCCAGATGAGGCCACTTTGAGTGGCCTCAGTCTGACAGGGAAAGTGTAGCCAATGCTCAAAGCAAGCACCGGCTACATTTTGCTGAATCACGCCGTGCCTAAACTTCCGTGACGTCGGGGGGCTCGCGATATTTTGGCATGGTCTCTGCCATTGCGTCAGTGGTGTTTTGGTGCTTGCAAGAAGGGGTTAAACCACACTGACTGGTAATCATTAGAGCAATCTGCGATGTGATGTGATGCAAGCATTTTGCATGAATCACAATTTTAATATTTGATTCAAGCCCTCCCGCAGTGATTACTCTGCATGTGATCCATTAAATTATTCTCATTAGTTCCTGCAGCAAAAAAGAAGGAAATTGACTTTCACTCAGCTAGTGTGGGCAGTCATGGTTTCTTGCAAACTGCTGTTATTTCACAATTGCATCTAGCTGTAAATATTTTATTTGTTAAGCAATACCAAATGTGAAACATGCATTTTAAAGTACTTAGAAAGCACATTAATATGCATTAACATTTGGAAGATGCATTCTGGGCACCAGTCTCTTTAAGAGGGATGTTATGCTGAATGGCCAAACTACACATGAATCAATGAGTAGCATAGAATGATTGATCGGCAGGTTATATGTATATTACTGGTCCTTTAAATCAAAAACCTTCAAGTCCACTAACACAAGCAATATGGTACAATTTAATTATAGTGGTGGCAGGTCCATTGCAGTATGATAATGAAGTAGCCGTTCCAGGCTGTGACATATCAGACAGCTCCATGACATCAAACTGAAGGCGCAAGCAATTTTAAGAAAGGCAGAGCTGTCAATGTAATTGAGAGTTTGGCATCCTAGTTTAACAGAAGTGTCCTCTGTGGTATAAAGACAATAAATACCCTCTTTTCTCCAAGGAATAGCTCCCTTTCTGTTTATCACATTCTAGTTCATTTTAATGCACAAGTAAAGAGTTGAGTTTACAATGTGAAGAACCAGTCTTACTCAATTTTCACGTTTTAGTAGATTTAAGCAGAAAGTCAGTTACACAAATTATATACAGAAGTAAATAAAAATACATTATTTTAATCTCAGCACCATTTTAAAGAGCTTTTATGATAATAGAAATGGACTGTTATTATAAAAGCGGGGAGGTGGATATTGGAACAATATCAAGAACATATTCAAGGCAACATTAACCCTCTGATACAGCTAACCTGAAAATCATTATGTCTCAGATACCAGCTTCTAACTGAGCCATTATATTGGTATCTGGAAATTGTATGGTTTGGATAAGCACACCCAAAGCTTTATGTAATCAAAAAGCTCTTGGATGCGGTCTCACACTGAGCTTTATTTAGACCAGTAGGTATAATGTGATTATATAAAACCATATCAAATAAAATACATCATTCAAAAGTAGGGATGCAGGTACTAATGATCGAAGCTTGACTTTGTGTCAAAAATAACCTTGATCATTTCGCCTCCTGTTACTTTCAGTGGGGAAGATTCAAACCTGGGGTGGTTTTTTTTAAATCAAACTCGGGTGCCGAACACACAAACTAAAATAAAATTAAAATGAACACAACTTATGAACCCAGTGTGTTCCAGAGTAAGGCTCAAACAGAATTGGCTATTATAAGCTTCATGTGAAATGCCAAATAATTCCTAAATTACAGATAGGGTTTTTCTTTGTAAATGTATATTAAATCTACATATAGAGGAGTTAGTACCATGCAGTTTAGGATACTAGTTGCAATTTTTATTTAGGGCTATAAGAATGTTTGGGTTGTAGAGTGGTGTAAGTCATTGTCAATAGGGTAGTAGGGCAAATGCAATTCATGTCCACCTCCTTCCTCTGTCAAAGAGCTGAAGGGCTTTCTTTTTGAAGACTAAATTGAATATTCCACGGCACACAATTCAGAGCCTATATAAACAGAATCCCAAAAAGGGACGTTTTTCTAAAGGCAACGGTTGGGCTTATTTCACATTAGGTCCTTGAGATTAATACATTTAGGTGTAACCATCATTTTGTATGCCAGGGCATGACAAATTTAATTTAGTTTTAGGAGCCAGCTCAAAACTCTAGAAGCCAGACAACAACACATAAACACAATCATGCAAACATACACACACACATACACAGAGACAGACGCAGAGACAGATTCACGGACAGGCAGATACACACAGACTGTCACATTGACAGAGAGACAGAATCACACAGATGCTACCAGCATAGACACCACTGCAAGGGGCTCCGGAGGAGTGTGACATCAGTGGTCACGCAGGGGGAGCTCACGTCTTTCTGCTAAGCTGTGTGATAAATCTAAGTGTGGGTATAGATGTACTGCATCTGTGTGTATGTATGTGTGTGTATACATGTACTGTGTGTGTATATATATGTACTGTATGTGGTGTTGGCACTTGGTGTATGCAGAAAATTGGGCACTCGGTTCCAAAAAGGTTCCCCATCACTGATATGGTACAGAGAGTTTGAAAGATAGATAGGGAGTATATGAGAGGCAGAATAGTAATCAGTTATGGCTACTCATTTCACTAATCTGGTACTGAAAGTAGCATCTCATAAATGCCTTTTTAAATTTTATTCTAATTGCACAAACTTAACACTTGGAAGATTAGCATTAATCTCTTCATGAAAGCTCATAGTAATCACTAAATTGTTTGTTCCTCCATTTGTAACCCACAGAGAGCTCAGAGCTGCATATTCAGAATGTAACACTGGCAGCAGATGAGAGAGATGCTGTGTAACAGAAGAAATGCAATACTTTGGTAGGTTATAAATTTCGGTTGCCCGATCCAAACGTGGTTATTATGTGTTTAAATAAGACTGGTGAAACAAAGACTTTGTGCAACATTTAATGTAAGTAGGTTAAATATACCTTACATACATGTATCTAGGTCCATTACAAACAGCTCTCCAATGACCTACTAGCATAGTTATTGCGGGAGGAGGGGGTGGACAGCCCCAGGTGGCACTTTTCTTGGGGTGGCACTTTGCTCGCCGATGATCTGTGCTTCAGATCACACTGGACCTGCAATTGAGTGGCCTCAGTCAGAGAGGGAAAATGCAGATGATGCTCAAAGCAAGCGCCAGCTACATTTTGCAAAAAGGTGCAGTACCTGAAATTCAGGGTTGCAAGTTTTCGTCAGGAACCCACAGGGTCTATTAAGACTTTGATCGGGTCTCTGCCACGGTTGTCCCTGGCTAACTATCACCTTGTGATCAGGGCCAGGAAAGCAAAAATTGAGAGAGGGGCAGCAAATTCACTGACTGCCCTGGTGGCAAAAGTGATAGGTATACCACTGCAATGACCTGATCATAAAAAAAAAAACAATGTAGAAAGTGTAACATGTCATGGATGGAGATTGGAATTTCTGCAGTAAGGTAATGTTTGTCAAATCCCAGGAACCAGGAAGCCATGGTTTCTTGAACCCCGCCTGCTAGCTCCCAACATTTTGGTTGTTTTACAACTCTATAGACGTACCAGTTCCTGGCTGCTGCAAATAACTAGACAGGCTCCTGGTTTGTCCTGTTTGGCTCTTAAAGTGTACAAATATTTGTAAATTCTTGCAAAAAGGAATACAATTATCGAATTCACTGCCTAGGGAAGTGGCGCTATCAGTTACATTGATGCCTTTAAAAAGAGTCCGGCTACATTAGGAAAGCAGAACATCCAGGACTATAAATGTTGCTGATGGCATTAATATTTAGAGCTTGATGAACCAAGGAAAAAAACTACATGAGGCAAAATTCAAAATGATTTAAATAGGAAATCCTACTTTGGAGCAACAGCAGAAACAAGTAGGGAAAGGCTTTACCTTGGATTTTTTTTATTTCTAAATTACAATGTTGCTTTCCCATGGTAATGATTGATATTATATATTCTAACACTGAAGGAATTGTAGCATAGTCAATATGACCTTGAGAACTTGTTATAAATTTCAAAACTTGGGGAAAAATGGTGAGTGGGTGTTGATTATACTCACTGACTAAGCACAACACCTGTTTCAACTGATCATCTGCAGGTGTCAGTATACTGCAAACCACCAGACACAAAGAATGTTCGCTTAGTATTTAGGTAAATGGACATGTTGTTTTCAAGATACAATGCTCAAGGTAAAAATAATAGTTAACATTTAGTCCAATGAAAGAAAGGGTGAGGTAAAAATGTAGAAATTAGCCTAGGGGTCTAGCTAATTGTAACTTGAGGATAACAGAGATTTCAAAACCTGTATAAATAATATAGTTAAGAGTTAAAAGGCTGAAAAGTTAGTATAAGGACAATACAGTTTTTTGTTTTGTTTCTTAAATATAGGTCAGGATTCGGGGGGGGGGGGGGGGGGACGACACAAAAAAAAACCCTTTGTCTCAATTAATGCCCAGTCCACTAGGTTTCTCATCAATATGACAATAATTTATCCCATACAGTGCTAATCATGGTCTCATGGTCTCACCTACATATCAGTTCCTGTTGCATCTGACCCAGGAGCTGTGCCAAACTCATCTGGTGGAGCAAGCAAGGAAAGCTGTGTGTTGTGCAGCCAACAAGCTTTGTATCTACCCTCTGACAATGTCAAAAGAAAGTGTAATACTCAGCACTGTTATGGGGAAATAGATTAGCTTATAGCAAGGAAGGGGCGTCCAAATATATTCTGAAGAGGGCTGCAGGATCAGAAATACTCATGTGAGTTCGGCCACGTGACATTTTTATATTTACAGGAATGATGAAGAATAGCTCGTTAGCCATAAAAATGTTGACGTAATACAGAAGCAGTCCAGAAACAGTTTAGATCAAACATTTTTATAGGGATAATTAGAACATGTATAGTTAAGCCAGGTGGTGGTCTATGAAGAAAGAAAATCCTGTTTCAATTTTGAGGGAAACAAAAATTATTTTGTTTTACTGTTAACATTCTATGAAGAAGTCAGTAAAAATATAGATCTTGGTGTGGCAGTTGATGTGATCTATTTGGATTTTGTGAAAGCATTTGATACAGTTCCACACAAAAGGCTACTCTACAAATTAAAAGAAATAGGCTTGGGGGCAAATGTATGTATTTGGATTGAAAATTGGATAAAAGATAGAACGCAAAGGGTTGTTGTAAATGGAAAAGCCTCAAATTGGACCAGGGTAATGAGAGGAGTACCTCAGGGGTCTGTTTTGGGCCCTCTTCTTTTTAAATTTGTTAATTAATGATCTCCCACATTGTGCTGAGAGCCATGTCTCAACATATACTTTAAATGGTATTTCCCTGGGAAAAACTAGCAATGAAAAGGATTTAGGAATAATTGTAGATAACAAACTTGGCCACAGTGCCCAATGTCAGTCAGCAGCTGCAAAGGAAAATAAAATATTGGCTTGTATAAAACGAGGTATAGATTCACGGGAAGAGGATATCATCTTGCCTCTACAAATCAATGGTAAGACCTTACCTTGAATATGCAGTACAATTCTAGGCACCAGTCCTTAAAAAGGATATTAAGGAACTAGAAAAAGTGCAAAGGAGAGCTACAAAACCAAGGGGATTGGAGGATCTAAGTTATGAAGAGAGACTTAACAAATTGCATTTATATACGTTAGAAAAAAGGCGTCTCAGAGGGGATATGATAACATTATATAAATTTGTGCAGGGCCAATATAAAGAGCTCTCCAGTAACCTGTTCATTAACAGAAATGTACAAAGAACAAGAGGTCACCCCCTAAGAGCAAAGATTTCATAGACAGAAAAGGTGTAACAATAGCAGGTGAATCCTCGATGCAGATACTTGACACTGTGATGTGATGGAGACAGACACAACTGTAACCTGGGCCTTTTGAGTGGTGAGAGGAGGTCTTCTGCCCCAACCAGAGCTACCTTTGGTTGAGCCGCAGGTACAAAGGGAAGGTTGCTGCGCCCCTACCACTCTCCGGACACCAAGCTGGGACAGTGTCAAAACAACAGAGAATAGTCACAGCACACCAGGAAAACAGGAAGCGAAGTCAGGGTATGAGCCAGGGTCGTGGAGCCGAGTGGAATGGACTGGAAAGCTGAGGTCAGGAAGGGAGAGGACAACGTTGTAAATAAAGCCAGGCGGAGGTCAAAACAAGGGACGCAGGAGAATGAGAGTAGTCTGAGGAAAGCCAAAGGTTGATACACAGGAACACACAGAATAATACTCAGGAGCCAGTACAACGCAGAGGATGCTAACACAGGCAATGAAGAGAGGGTAAATGAGCTGAATTTATACCAATAGGTGCCGTTAGGACCGCCGAGGGGTGTGGGATAAAGGTATAAGTGTGGCAGCCATGTTGGAGACCATAGGGCTCCAAAAACATGGTGGTACAGGATAAAGGTTATAAGTGTGGCAGCCATGTTGGAGACCATAGGGCTCCAAAAACATGGTGCTGCAGGATTTTGAAACTGAAGCTTGCTGCAGCTTGAGGACTGCCAAGAGAGGTAGTGCTATCAACCACAATAAATGCATTTACAAATGGTCTGGATGTTTTTTTTTTTAGAAAAGCAGAACATACAGGGCTATTAATAATAGAATAAGCATTAATAATAGAGCTTATTGATCCAAGGAGAAATCTGATTGCCCCTTGGAGTCAAGAAGGAATTTTTCCCCCTGGGAGGCAAAATTCGAAATAGCTTTCTTAGGGGGTTTTGCCTTCTTTTGGATCAAAGGCTGGAATGATAGGTAGAAGGGTTGAACTTGATGGACTTGTGTATTTTTTCAACCTAAATTACTAAGTTACTATGTTACTTGTTTCCAATTGACCCAAATATTCAACAAAGATAGTACGACAGATCTTTCTATGGCCCAAGACAAAAAAAAAAAAAATATTGGAAGATACAGGCGCCACATTAAAAGTCCTACACCCCTCTTTTATCTTGAAGCTGCCACCTCCCGGAAGCAATCAGAACTCCTGCATAGAGACAAAGCAAGAAAAAATGGGAAAGGAGCTCTCTTGATACAAAAATGTGTGATAAATATAAAATTCAAATGACATGGTTGGTGGAAAACCATAAGATTTCCTAATGGGCGGCCTCCAAGATGACACCTTGTACATTGTGGTTGCTGCAGAGATAAACTGTAAACAAGTTTCAGTGTCAAACAAAGCCGGCGAGTTAGCAGAGCCACGGCTGCCATTGCAACGGACCCTTTACCGCCAGTGAGTCCGCAAACTGGGTAATGTTTAAAGTTAATTGTAAACAGCATAAAAAGTGTATGAATGTAGGGAGTTAAACCGTGCTGTGCGTTTCCAGGTACTAATCTACATTAACACATCTCTACTTACATCTGAAATTCCATCTTGGTAATTTGCTTTATGTATGCAGTGCATGAAGCCATTTCAGAAAGAAATGGCAAATAATTGCTCTCATGTAAATTTTCTCTGACAATACAACTACATGCTGTATCTATGCAAATTTGCAGTTTATAAGAATGAGCGCTATTACTGGTTGTGAAGGCCTTTTGTTCAGATATATCATTAAATTGCACAAAGATGCAATGCCATAGTGCTGAAAATGAACAACAAACAAATTAACGCTATATTTGAGAGCTAGAAAAATTAGGGAATGAGATATAAAAACACAGTCCATTTTCAATGCTTTACCTTTGCAGTCATGTACCTATCTGCCTTATACTCCAATGTGGTAAGCATCATCACATAAGGTTGTGTGTGGGGACAGACATAGCACTGGGATGCTGTGTGGGGACAGACGTGGCACTGGGAAGCTGTGTGGGGACAGACGTGGCACTGGGAAGCTGTGTGGGGACAGACGTGGCGCTGGGAAGCTGTGTGGGGACAGACGTGGCGCTGGGAAGCTGTGTGGGGACAGACGTGGCGCTGGGAAGCTGTGTGGGGACAGACGTGGCGCTGGGAAGCTGTGTGGGGACAGATATGGCGCTGGGAAGCTGTGTGGGGACAGACGTGGCGCTGGGAAACTGTGTGGGGACAGATGCGGCACTGGGAAGCTGTATGGGGACAGACGCGGCACTGGGAAGCTGTGTGTGGGGACAGATGCGGCACTGGGAATGTGTTTGAGGACAGATATGGTGCTGGGAAGCTGTGTGTGGTGGGGACAGACGCGGCACTGGGAAGCTGTGTGTGGGGACAGACGTGGCACTGGAAAGTTCATGTTTTTAGTCAGGCCTAAGGCAGCACAAAACTTTTAATGTACAGTGTATCTGTTTATTGTTGAAGTCTTGGTCACAAAGAATATAAGTAGAAATACAATCGTGCAATATGGTAACTTAGAAGTCTAACCCATAATAGGCAACTTTGGGAGGTGAGTGATAGTCCACTCCCTTATTATTTAAATAAACAAATATTGTTATCACTGTCATCTTTATATCAGGTTCATTCTAGTTATGTTTTTCAGTTTCAGTTCCATTGTGCAGAGAGGAACACAAAGTCCCCGTGACCTGCTTCACCAAACAAAGTTCTGTTCGGGACACTCATTTAACAAATTGAATTTGCTCTAGTAAACATTTAAACAGTAAACATTGCTGTAGGTCACAATCAACCATGCGAGTATGTAAAATGCACCTCATATAAACTATGATAGGACATTATTTGCTTAAACAAATTGCTGATTTTCTGTTGAACAAAGCATAGAGAAGTTGCTGGACAGTTTTATGTGGCACTAATTAATAAAAGCAAAAGTAAAATATGCTGTGCCACTTGTAATGTTTAAAACAGTCCTGTATCTCCATTTATACAAGCCAGGTTTATGCCAAGTCTGAGTTGATCTGCCTGCAAGGGTGCACGAATACTCTTTCTGGTAGTGTAGTTATGGCTCAAGCTTAGGCGTGACTAAATAGGTTTACTTTTATTTCTCTATGAAGTACCTCTCCTAAGATTTAAATGTTTTATTGACAGATATTCTAATCAGAGGCTCTATTTCACAAACTTTGCTTACAGACTTTCTCCAGATCCTCCACTGACATCTCATTGAGTCAATATTCACACAGCTCAGAATCAGATCTGTATTTTAAAGGACAAGGCAATATATCATGTAAGAAGATAATCTTTGGGTATTCAAATGTACCTCCCCCTGAATGCATTAACGGAGATGTCACTGGGGACATACTCTCTCTACAAAGCAAGCCTGTCAACTACATCAATAGAAGCCCCCCAAGCAAAATAGTAGCTTGAATAAAGCAGTAATACCTCCAGAACAGTACATTACAGAAAAAAATTTAAATAACAAAGCAAACCGTTTTATTCATGAGCAGAATAACTCAAATTTAGTAAAATGTATCTCTATATTAGTTTTTGAAAATAAAATAGGTAATACGTATTAGTCAATTGGCCATGAAGTCACTTAAAACTTTCAGCTAAATCCCCACCTTCAGCCACACCCTAATAACAAAAGTGTCCATCTCTAGCCATTTAAAATGTTAGGAGGGATGACCTAGTGCTTTTCTCTCTGAAGAAACCCAAAGGGTTTAAGTGATCAATACCAAACAATAAGCCATTTAACAGCTGATATTGTAAGGTACAGCAACTCTTAACTGTAATGGGTACTACACACATGTATTGCTGTACATACAATCGAGTAAGAGAATGTAAAACCACGTGTAAGTATATTTGACATGTATAGATTCTGCTTGCAGGCCAGTCTGTGAGCATTACTTTTAATAGAAAAGAAACCAGACTCCTTGTGGATAGCAGGACAAGCCACAGCAGCTCCATGAACACTTGATGCCCTTTTTCAGAGCTGACTACCAACAGGTGTCAAAGTCACAAGAATATCATCTTGCACTACACTGCAAGCTTACAATTCTTAGACAATGCCAGCAAAACATGAAGTATCACTAACAGGAATGCAGGTGCCCACAAATTCAAGTTATTTGAAAACTGGGGGGAAAAAAAAAAAAAAATCACAAAATAACATTAAATTAATCTTAGTTCAAGCACAGGACCATATCATGGTATAAAAAAAAAAAAATTAAGATTTATGTATTTCTTAAGTCATCCTTAGGCACAAAAACCACCAAAATTGAGATTGTGTTCCTGTCCCTGACCACAGATGTGATTGGGAGTCAAGGACACAGAGGGATCCTGCCAAAAGATCATGAGACCTTGCAACATCACTCCAGACACTTCGGAAGTGTGCTCAAACTGGAGGTTTGTTAAATGTCACCGGTGCTCACTTTGAGCATCAGTTACATTTTCCCTGTCAATAAGAAGCCACGTAAAGTGGCCTCATCTGACAAGTGACATCACGATGCCGTCTCTTCATTGTGGGAGTTGTAATGAGCTGTTAAACATTGCATGCTGTCCTTGGGAATTTCAGCCCTGTATTTTCGGATGCCATATGATAAACTTATGCGGGAACACACACTTTTAAATGAGAGAGAAGATGATTCTAGGGAACACCATGCAGAAATGCTTAACATTCTTGTGGAAGTCTCACATGAGTCATCTCAGCAAGATTGACAAGAGCAAGCAGCTAATGACGGAAGGAACCAGTTACTGGATTCTTATTTCCCTAGCAATTTTGCCCTACAGTCACTTTTTTCTAACTTTTACATGAAAAATATTTTCCCCACAGACTACCAGCATTTTGCAAGAGTTGAGAGCAATTTTGTTGCATCTCGGTTACCATATTTGCTCAAATACAAAGCAAGATTTTTTTCACCAAATGTGCTGAGAAACTGACCGAGCCTTATATTCATAGTTGCAATGTAATTGGACATCCTCCGCTAGGGCAGATTTAAGAAGCACTGCACTAGACAACCAGGATGATGCAAGTCAGTGGGGAGCAATTTAGGTGCTTGGCAAGATCTACTGAGTGCAATATAGGTGCAGTGGCAAGTCCATTTGAGTGCAATATATGACAATGGCAATAAGTCTAAAGCAAAATAAAGGGTGTACCCAGCGCTTGATCAAATGTAAGCTGCACTTCAGCAGTGTGTCCCTAAACCACACATATACAAACTGAATATAGATAACAAAAATAACAAAAAGTGCGCTTTACATATACTGTGGAATGATATAGTACCTTTTGGATACATGTAAGTCTAAAGGCAAGATTATAGCTATTGATATATAGCAGAGCTTGACACAAAGCCCGGGCACAGGTCGGTATTGTGAGCCCGGCAATGTGCCGTTGCTGCTGGTTTCGTTTTTTTCTCTCTTTAATCCAGGGAGTGTGTGCACTGACTGCACAGACTTCCTGCTCCACCCCCTCATGCACCTCACTATATTGCCAAGCACCAGAAGGGTAGAAGGAAGCTTCTCTGTGCCACCGGGCTGGAACCGAACCCCTGCCCTCTGCAATAAAGTATAGCAGCATAGTGGGGGGATATCGTAATGCCTTGTGTGTATGTGATTGACTGTATGTGTGTGTGTGTGTGTGTGTGTGTGTGTGTGTATGTGACTGACTGTGTGTGTGTATGTGATTGATTTACTTTGTGTGTGAGTGTGTGTGTGTGTGTGTGATTGACCGACTGTGTGTGTGATTGACTAACTGTGTGTGTCTGTGTATGTGATTGACTGATAGTATGGCTCCTAGATTTTTTTGCTGGCTCCTAAAACTCAGTTAAGTTTATCAAGCCCTGACCTATAGTCACACTCAGCTAACATTGCTTGGACAGCCACATGTGCGTTGAAGGACGATTCAGTTTTGTTAAGCAATGCGTCCTTGGAGGAAGCCAGAGTTAACCCCTTAGTGACCAGACTTCAAGAACATTTTGTTTTAAACAGTAATGTTTCTCCCTCATTTACTGTACCCACATAAATTATAGTATTGTTTTTACCAGCATAAGATGGGGTGTCTTTAGATACCATTATTTTCATCATATCATATAATATAATTGATAATAAAAAAAAAAATTATTATGAAAAAAAAATAAAGAAAAACACTACTAAAAAACCTGCTTAATATATTTGTATACTTTTCATGATATAGGCAGTTTTTCAATTTCTGCTGTGTTTGTATTTAGCTGTAATTTTCCTCTCTCATTTAAAGTACCCACACATATTATGTACTGTTTTTATCACCATAAGAAGACCTTTCTTAACCCCTTCACGACATATGACATGCCAGGCACGTCAAGCAAAAATGTGTCATTAGTGGTTGTGCAGCCAATACTCACAGTGTACCAATACCCACAGTGTGCCAATATAGTGTACCAATACCCACAGTGTGCTCCAGCCTAATATACCCACAGTGTGCTCCAGCCAGCCTTCTATACTCACTGTGTGCTCCAGCCAGACTGATTTACCCACACTGTGTTCCAGCCAGCCTGATATACCCACAGTGTGCTCCAGTCAGCCTTCTATACTCACTGTGTGCTCCAGCCAGACTGATTTACCCACACTGTATTCCAGCCAGTCTGATTTACCCACAGTGTGCTCCAACCAGCCTGGTATACCCCCTGTGTGCTCCAGCCAGCCTGGTATACCCCCTGTGTGCTCCAGCCAGCCTGGTATACCCACTGTGTGCTCCAGCCAGCCTGGTATACCCACTGTGTGCTCCAGCCAGCCTGGTATACCCACTGTGTGCTCCAGCCAGCCTGGTGTACCCAGTGTGTGCACCAGCCTCTATTTGTTAATTGTACTGTCGCAGGGCTCTGTGATACACACACTACATTACTGTGAGTTGTATTGCTGTGGAGCTCTGACACCACCCATTGCTATGAGAAAGCATTTCTTGTAACTGCCGTAAATGGTAACTCTTTCTTTCTTGCACAAGTTGCAACCTTCCAGAATCGTCTTATCATGCCCTGACAATGGATAAATGGCTTTAAAAAAAAAAAAATCACAACCAAGGACTCTGCATGAAGAATGTGCCAGTAGTAGAATTGGGCCACCAAAAAGAAGACACAAGCATTAGAAGTGGAAAATTGCAAAATCAAAGAAGGATGGAAAATTGAATTTGTTACTGAAAAGGTTTCCAAACCACTTTGTCTGCTTTGCAACAAAACTCTTGGTAAAAAATACAATGTGAAACGTCATTATGACACAACTCACGCCCAAATCTGAGCAGAGAAAGCAGGAGTTAGAGAAGCAATGGAAGCACTCACTTTTGACTTAGCAGAAAAGGAAAGAAAAAAAAACTGACTAAAAGGATCAAGATGATGCCGTTAAGCCGACAAAAAACAGCTAGAAGAATTGTAAATCTGTCTAAGAATATTGAAGATCAACTGAAAAAAGAGCTGAAGTCCTGTTTTTTATTTAGTATTCCACTTGAATCCACCTATATTTTATCCGTGCTCGTGCCCTCAACCATCAGCAATTTATGGGATACCTGGAAGAAGTTGAAGCAGAGTATGGAGATTTAATATATTTTAATTTAGTCAGATGGCTAAGTCGCGGGAACGTGTTGAAAAAAGGTTTACAGAGCTGCTTCCACAGATAAAAGACTTTTTGGAATTAAAAGGCTCCCAGAGACCCAACTTGTCAGATCCTCAGAGGCTGACAGAGCTGTACTTCCTTACGGAATTGACAAGACACCTGAACACTCTGAACTTGAAACTGCAGGGAAGAAACAAACGCATTGCAGATTTGTACAAAAAAGTCCAGATATTCAGAATAAAACTGGATATGTGGATTGAGCAAATGGCAGTGGGAGATTGCACTTATTTCTCATTGCTGAGCTCCCCTGAGCTCAATGGAATCCCAGATTTTAAACAACTGCAGAGGTATTTGCTTGAAACCAAGTCACAATTTCAAAAAAGGTTTAAGGACTTTGATGAGTTTTACTCATGCTTTCAGTTTCTTCGCCTCCCTTTGGAGTGCAAACGTCAGGATGTGTCTGAATTGTCAAGAAAAGGTGCTATCAACATGGCATTCAAATCCAAATTTCAAGAGGAACTGATTGAACTGAAATCAAACTATGCCCACCAAGGAGCACCAGTGTCTCTGGACTTTTGGAGTCAAATTTAAATATATGAAAAATATCCAGAAATTTCAACCTAGGTTACCAAGCTGTGGGCAATGTTTGGATCAAATTAGCCCTGCTAAAGCACATTCTCATTTACGAAGCTGCTCAAATCCAAGCTGAGAGCCACATTAAGTGATGTCAGTTTGGAGTCTGAATTAAGATGTGCCCTGACTGAATACACTTCAGGAATTCCCAAATTTTTTTCCAGTCAGTTAGTTACCAATACTCTCATTAGATTTTGTAACCTTATTGTGCAGTTATAATTGGCTAAACTTGTTTCAATTGGTTTGTGGACGGACTTTGTTTTACCGTTTTAAGTTATTTAGTAATGTTATATAAAAGTTATTCTGCATAATATTTTCTATAAAAAAAAAAAACATTTTCTCTGATATATAAAAGTTGATCTAAAACAGTTTACTGCTTTTACATTATTGCCAAATTAACCCAGTATTAATATGCATTACACAGCTAAAATGCAATATTTTTCTCAGTGAAAAATGAGTGCAGCCCACACACACATTTCTGATGAAGTGGCCCTCTGCATAAAAAACTTGGGACACCCCTGCGCTAGGGGATTACGTGTAACGCAAACTTTTTTTTGTCTGAGCGCATGTATAGCGTTCAGTAACATCCGATCAGTGGCAAAGGCGGTTTGGTGATTGCTCAGATGAGCATCAGCATTTGCCTGGTTAAATCAATATTGGTAAATATTGATTTGACCCATCTGGATCTGCCTCCCTAATCCTCACTTGAGTTTTAGTGAGGGAGAGAGACACATCTGTATAATGTAAATTTAAAATTGTAATAAATTAAATAAAATGTTACAAAATTGTGAGGTCCAAGGGCTTTTATAAAAACCAAACCCTTTGTATAGTTTACCCCTGCCCTGCCACTGACCACTGCACAGCAGCAAATTTTTCTTGTCTTTGCACTTTTAGGGTTTAATTTTTTTGTACGGTACTATAAAGGCTCTTATAAGAGCTATTAACCCCTTCCTAGTACTACATCTCAAAATTCCAAGTTGGAAAATCAAACAGCGCACCTCTCAAATGTGACCTTTTTAACCCCCTGAATAAGCTGACAAACCTATGCATGGGTGGTATTCCCTGTACTCAGGAGATGTTGCTGAGCACATTTTGAGGTGTTGTTTGGCAGTGACACATACCAAAATCTGTGAATTCATTTCTGAAGTACAATTTATGTGAAAAAAAACACAATAAAATTACTACCACAAAATTTGACAAAGGTTGGTGGTAGAATTAGTGCATGGGAAGTGTTAAAATACCACCATTTGAAATAGCCTAGGGTGTCTACTTTTAAAATATATATGGTTTGATGGGGTAAAATACACTGTCTGGATTCAAAAAATATCCCAAATGGGACATGGGCACAGGTTGCCTGCATGTCGAAATTCCAAGTTGGAAAACCAAAAAGCGCACCTCTCAAATGTGGCCAAACCTATGCATGGGTGGTATCCCTGCACTTAGTACAAATAGTAGAATCTATTTAGCTAGGGGGGGGGGGGTGTTTATTAGCTTTTGTAGATGACTAAAAGATTTTTCAAATAAAAGTCAGAAAAAATGTTTTTGTTTTCACCATCATTTTTTTTATAGTATAATATAGGATATGATCAAAATTATGGTATCTAAAGAAAGCCCTTCTTGTCCTGATAAAAACAATATAACATTTTTGTGGGTAAAGCAAATGACAAAGAAGAAAATTACAGCTAAACACAAACAGCACAGTAATGTTAAAATAGCCATTGTCCAAAATGGCCAAACATGTCCTTAAGGGGTTAAGATACCATTATTTTAATCATATCTTATAATTTGCTATAAAATAAATCATACAAATATGATGACAATTTGAAGAAAACCCCCCACACTTTTTCTAATTTAGAAAAATCTTGTCCACAATTACAAAAGGTAAAAAAGACCCTGTCTAAATAGTTTCTAATATTTGTCCTAAGTTTAGAAATAGGCAATGTCTTTATGTTTTTCTGTTGTTTTTTTATAGGGCAATTACTGGTGTTT